>JAZKJV010005841.1:0-494274 GCA_037367405.1 Ottelia alismoides
TCTTGACTGGCCTAGATCGAGTCCTTCACCGATGCATTGAGGTTCACCTTGAGCTGTATTGGGAGAAGAGTCACTTCATGGTGACTCAGGGACGGTGCTTGGCCATATCATTTCCAACAGGGCATAGAGATTGATCCGACCAAGGTGGATGTCATTAGAAAACTCAATCCACCGTCCAACTTGCGGCAGTTACGGTCTTTCTGGGCACTCCGGTTTCTACAGGTGCTTCATTCATGATTTTAGTAGGATTGCCCGATCGTTGACTGATCTGCTGATGAAAGACACTGAGTTCCTTGTTGATGATAAATGTCTATCGTCGTTTGAAACTCTCAAGAGTCGTGTTGTAGAGGCTCATGTTCTCCAGCCACCCGATTGATCTCTCCCATTCAAGATCGTGACGGACGCCTCCGATTTTTGCCGTAGGGGCCATGCTGGGACAGAGGAGGGATGGAGTCCCATTTGCCATTCACTACGCTAGCTATACATTGGATGCCACGCAGCGGAACTATACAGTCACTGAGAAGGAGATGCTAGCCGTAGGTTTTCGCCCTAAATAAGTTCAGATCTTACATCATTGGATCTAGAGTGACCATCTACACTGATCATACCGCCATCAGGTACCTCATGGCAAAGAAGGATTCCAAAGCCAGATTGACCAGATGGATCCTTCTACTCCAGGAGTTTGATATAAAGATTAAGGATAAAGCCTGGGAGTCAAGAATGTGGTGGCGGATCATCTCTCTCGATTAGAGTATCTTGAGGGTTCTGAGCAGACTGAGCCTATTTGTGAGACCTTCCCAGATGAGGCGATCCTTGCTATCGCCTCTCTCCCATGTTACGCAGATATTTTGAACTTTCTTGTTGCCAGAAAGTCCCACAGGATTGGCCCATGTAGAGACTTGAGACCTTCCTCGCGAAGGCCAAGTCCTACCACTGGGAGGATCCCATCCTTTATCATGAAGGAGGGGATAGCGTCTGGCGTAGGTGCATTCCTCAGGAGGAGCACCATAACATCCTCACTTACTGCCACAAGCTTGAGGCAGGAGGACATCACTCTGGGAGGAAAACGACACAGAAAGTGCTCCAATCCGGCCTATGGTGGCCTACCCTCTTCAAGGACTCTGATGAGTTCGTGAAGAGGTGTACTGACTGTCAGAGGATGGGAACTTGTGGACAGCGTGATATGATGCCGATGCAGCCCATTCACTTCTGTGAGGTTTTTGACGCATGGGGCATCGATTTCATGGGTCCATTCCCTAGGAGTAAGGGATTTAAGTACATTCTGTTGGCCGCTGATTATGTGAGTCGTTGGATTGAGGCCATCCCGCCTGAACCGCAGATGCTAGGATATTTGCAGATTTTTGAGGAAGCATATCATTTCATGGTTCGGGGTTCCTCGAGTGTTTATATCTGACGGGGGGTCTCATTTCATCAACGACAAGGTAAAGGCCCTTGCTAGCGAGTTCAGCATAGACCATCGAGTGCCACTCCCTACCACCCTCAGATGAATGGTCTTACTGAAGTGCGAACAGGGAGATCAAGACTATATTGCAGAAAGTTACCCGCCCTGACCGAAAGGATTGGTCACAGCTTTTGGACTAGGTCTTGTGGGCATATAGGACGTCATTCAAGACTCCATTAGGTACGTCTCCCTTTCGCCCTCGTTTATGGCAAGCCTGCCATTTACCTATTGAGCTGAGACATAGGTCACTTTGCACTGTTACAGATATACTTTTGGATCCACAGAGTATAGGAGATCAGAGGAGGGCAGAGTTAGCATTCTTGGAGGAGCTTCGTGATACCGCCTTTTCAAACAGCCTACATTACAAGGAGAGAGTGAAGGAGTGGCATGATTCTCATATCAGCCACAAGCAGTTTGAGCCATAACAAAGAGTATGGCTGTTTGATGCTAGGCTTCGTCTATTTCCAGGGAAGCTACAGAGCAAATGGAAGGGTGTGAAAGGTACATGACAATGGGAGTATTGATATATATGAGTAGTCTTCTGATGCTACCTTTCGTGTGAACGTCCAGTGGCTCAAGCCATATCTAGATTATGAGCCACGGGTCATTGTATGTTTCCCGATTCACTTTAAGTGAGATGTGGTCTCTTGACTCACATCTATGGCATCTCACGCTTGATTATCACTGTTCTTCTGACTTGTATAGATCCAGTTGTCCATATCACTCTATTCTTTACTCCCACGCCACTTTTCTCATCTTATGAGTATGCTATACTTAGGGTGTACTTTACCCTAAGTATAGGGGGTGTAGGACTCTCGGGTATTCTATTGATTCATTTCTACCTCTGTTTTTTCTGCCTATACTTAGGTATATTTTACCCTAAGTATAGGGGAGGTAGACCCTGTACATTCTCACTCGGATTTCCCTTTGTGTACAGCCTGCTATACTTAGGATTATTTGATCTTAAGTATAGGGGAAAACCCGGAGATCCTCTTGCATGTCTATTCTTTTATTCATCTTTGTATATAGCCTTCCTTTTCACTTCCCTATACTAAGCACGAGTTATGTCTTCTTCATCTCTCTTGACTCTGAGGACATCGTTCGAGCTAAGTATAGGGGGTGTGTATATATTTCATATATACTTTAGCCATAACTCGTACTTTGTGTGAGTGTGTTAATAAATAAAAATGGCTAAAACCCAAAAATCCATAAAAATTAAAAAATTTTCCTTGTAAATAAAATTCTTTTATTGCACATACATAGCTAGTTGTACAAATTATTTTTTTTAAATGTTTGTAAAAATCTTTTGTGTAAATAGCTTGTAAATATTTTGATATCAAAATTATGTATATAATACAAAATTTTTGTAAAATGTTTTGAAAATCAAAAGTTTGCAAAAACCTTGTGTAATATTATGTAAATATTTTGCAAAACTTGCATTCATGCATACATCCATATTTTCAAAACATTTTTCAAAAATTTTGCACATGTGTAAATATTTGTAAATAGCATCTTTGTAAATATTTGTACAGTTTTTCCTGGATTATAGTTGACATTTAAACTAGCATGGAATTAAATTGGAAAATAGAGCTTGATTAAGATCTTAATCCACCTAATTATAAGAGGAACCTTAAAGGGCTTAGGGTTGAGAATTTTCAGGTCCATGGTGACTTAATTCTTTGAGTCCACTAGGCTATGATCATATGTCATCTCAATGTGCCTAAGTAGAGCACTTAACAGCACACACATGACTCATATAGACAATGGCTTGACTTGGACCCGCACTTTACACCGAGCTCTCTACAGATGAGGTGGTGAGGAGGCAGTCTTCCTTGACTTGGGGTAGCATATGAGGGTAGTACTTCTAGGCGGAACCTCTCTTCTTCTTTTAGTGAAGGAAGTGCGTCTCAACTTGGTCTGGTTGCCATGAGGTCTAACGACAGGAGTTGTGGGTTGCAATAATGCTTCAAAAGAGGGATAGTCTACTGGCTCAAGAGGAAAAAGTCCTTATGTATATATGCTGCACTTTGTAGATATGTTGTACAGATGCACATCAAAAAAATGCAAAAAGAAAAGAACTCCAAAAAAGTGGTGGGTCTGACAGAAAATGATAATCCCACCGGAGTGTATATAGTGCAATAAGCAAAGCATGAGACTCATGTTCCATCTTATGAAGCTTGCAGCAGGGAGACTTAGCTACACCGGTTGAGCTCCCAGGGATACATGGCTACACTGGCCATGGTCCATTCTCTTCTTCCCCTCTTCTTGAGCCGGTTGAACTTGAACTTAGAAGGGAATACCCCGCTCCTCGAGGAAAGAGTGGCCAGACTAGGGTCATAGAGTTACCTTGTTGGGGACGGCTGTCATTTTGCTACTTCTGAGGTGGAGAGCTATACCTCACTTACACTGTACAAGGAAAGATTCATGGTCTTCAGGGTTTGTGTATGTAGACTTGTCCTGATCTGGATTATTGAGGAGTCTTGACTATAGATTAGTGGATCTTAGAGGCTATTGAGTTTTAAACCTAAGTCCAAATGAGGTTCCAACACATTAATAATCCGCTCCATATTTCAATTTAATGAAGGAAAGTTTAATAATCAACCTTGATTTCCTCTCTTTTTCTTTTTCTTCTCTTTTTCAAATAAGTGTTTGCTTAGGGACTAGCAAAGTTAAGTATAGGGGGGTGATGAATCCCCATTCATCACTCTTTATTCCTTTATTTTAGCTAGAAACCTTAGCCAAATACCTTGTAAATGTGGTAAATATCATAAGTTGTCAAAACACATGCATCATGTAAATATGCATAATTAGCATGTTTTTGTGTAAAAATAAAGGAATAAAGAAACACAAGAAAAAGAGGGAAATATTTAGAATAAATATTGAGTGACCTAATCCCAAGGGAGGGCTCAGCATGGGCCTGACCGCAAAAGCAACCAAGTAGAGAGAGATAGGGTGGCTCAATACATTGTACATAACCCTATGTATATAAATAATTTTATTTTATTTTCCTCAAAATAAAAATAAAGAGTGTTTCTCATACCTTGTACATATTTATAAAAATAAAATAAAAATCATAAAAATCAAAATAAAAATAAAAATAATAAAATTCGTGTCCCACCTTGTATTTATACTGTGTACATATGTATATAAACTTATTTATTTAACTCGTGCAAATAAATCATAAAAATAAAATAAAAATACTTTTTTATTCCAAATTTTATGTTATAAATAAATAAAATAAAAAATTGGAATAATTGTATAAAAATAAACAACTAAAAAATAAAAATAAAAAACCCATTTGTAAATATACCTATATATAATAATAATATAATGCAAATACATAAATTATTTTTCAAAAAATAAATAAAAATAACTAAAAAATCCTTTGAAAATAAATAAATATTTTTCATTTTGGAAATATTTTGAAATAACATCATTTACTTTTTTTATTTAATTTACAAATATTTAATAAATGGTAGTTCCTGATTGGTCCGCGGGGGATGTTGACCCCCGGTCAACTCCCCCCTCTGGACCACTTTTGACCCGGACCCGACTTTCAACCCGACTTCGCCTATTTTTCCCAAGTCACTCCGATCACCAATTGGCCAAACCCCGAGCCTCGATTACAGCTCCCATATCCATGATTCACGCCCGGGCAGGTTTTTAGGGATCCGTGCATTGATCCGCGTTCCCCACTTCCACCTTCTAGGACCTGCACCATTATAAAGCTTCAGCTCCACCGCACTTTTTCACTCATCTTTGGCCTATGTCTTCCATCCCAGGACCTCCATTACCCTCCTTAGAGTGACAACTATCTGAGGGAAGTATCGCAGCGAGGAGGAGGCGGCCCCAACCATTGATCCGGCGACTTGCGCCGCTGTGCTCCGCCACTGAGCGAGCCCAGCCTCTATCCCCGACGAGCCATCGAGGAGACGACCCCCAGAGCTTCTTGAGCCCCAGCCCAGTCGATTGCAGCCATCAGGTACCCTTGATTCCCCGTAAGTTAGGTTAATTTCCATTTTCGCCCAAGTCATGCCGCCAGCTTCGCCGGCTGATTCAGGCTGATCCGTTCACCCTTCCGATCATCCGACTCGACCATCGCCTTCACGAGACTCCTCTCCCTCTTCTACGTCCCTCCGATCACCTTGGTTCTCCCCAGCTCCGACCCATCCGACCACCCATTTCACCCACTGACAGGTCGATGCACTTTGCCCTCGACCCAGGAGTCTCTCTATGCAGCTTACAGGTCAAGTCGACCTCATCTGGAGGTCGACTCATTCAGGCATAGGAGCTTCGCACCTCCTTCCTCGTCGAAGCTCTCCAGAGCTTCCTGGCTTCATCGGAGGTTCCCACCAGCTGCGGAAGAATCCGAGCATCCTTTTACATATCTCAGCAGCCTAGGAGGAGGCCCAGCATGCACGGATTGAGCCGGCGAACTTCGCCGGAGTCGAGTTCTTCCAGAACCTCCAGCTACCGTCCGATCAACCATTCGCTACAGTTTTGATCCGGATCGTTCATCCTCGAGAGACATCCATCGTCCGATCCATCAGGACTTTGATCCGGACCGATCATCGGCGAAGGGGTAGCCATGCACATCAGTCGTCAGATCGTCACGTGGCACGCCCTCATCCGTCTGATCTTAATAAGAGGGTAATTTGCACTTAGGCCCCTCCTCTTTTAGCATTTAGTGTTTAGTCTTGTAAATATTTGTCGTAGTTGTTTTTATTTTGGATATTTTGCACATTGGACCTCGATGTTTATGTTATTTGCATTTCTGTCCCTGCTTGTGTGAGACACGTGCTTCATCACGTGATATTTTGGACATATTGCATGTATGGGCTTGGGTTTTATGCTATATTATGGAATGAAAGTTAGTTTCTGAAAATTACATTTATACCCATGTGTGTGGTTTTTATTAAACATGTGCTGATTGTTTGGACTTTTTGCGTTTTAAACCCTAAGGTTTTCGCACGTGTTATAGTTAGGCCCCTGGAACTATGTTTTCTTACATTTAGGTCCCTGTGTGCTGTAGCTCTTTTATTGGTTGGATAAAATAGCAAATAAACTCCAAATCTAGTGAAATTTGGATACATGGCTCCTGCCACTGTGTAAAAATTTCTCTAATTTTTTGGAACATTTTCGAGGCTTTTTGTTATTTTAAAAAAATAAAAAACACGTATTTTTATTACTATCTTAATTGAAAAATCAAAGAAAAAATATAAAAACTTTTCTAAAAATTATAAAAAAATTAAGGATAGTTAAATTTAGTCTTTCTAGCTTCTGTCCAAATTTTAGCTTAGTTGGATTTATAAAAGCCAAAAAAAATTAAAAAACACTAAAAACCTTACAAAAATTATAAAAAATTCTATAAAATTCAAAAAATGCAAACTCTTTTTCTGTAGCTTAGTTTTTGTATATAATTTTCATAAAAAATTGTCTCCACATTTTTATAGACCAAGTATCTATTTTTAATTGGTCTTTCAAGTCTGGCTGCACATTGATCTTCTGTTTTCTTTTTTCTTGATTTTTATAAAATCAAATAAAAATTGAAAAATTCTGAAAAATTCACCAAAACACTTAAAAATATAAAAAACATAAAAACATATTTATTCAAATTTTCTGTCTATTTTTGGGTGTTTAAATAAATTGTTGAACTTGCTTATTTTCCTATTTTCTTATATAAATAAAAACACAAAAACATTTAAAAACACTTAAAATCCACCAAAAATATTTTCTCTTTATTTTATTCTTTTTGACTACTTCGTAGGCCATCTCAGCCATCTCATGATCCCTGATTCTGACCCTGGTTGCTATACCAGGTTAATAAACTGGCGAGGACCACTTTCATTTTTTATTGATTTTATCTCTGATTTGGTGGTTCTATATTTTTCTCGTTGAGTCCGAGTCGAGAGGTTGAGGTCGCAACGACCATTGATACCTATCTCCCTTAGTCTCTGGGTTTTCTGGCTCATCACGAGGTAGAAAATCTAATTTTTAAATTCTCTAAAAATTATCCTAAGCTATGCCTCCCTAGCAATGATGCCATCTTAATAACCCAAAATTACCCTTCGCTAGTTGCATGGAATTAACGCTATGTTTGTTATAGTCGAACAAATTTGGATTAATCAAAATGATTGCTTAATTAATTTTCAATTAAATATGATGCGATCAAATTTATTTTTTACTTGAGCAAGCCTAAGGTCGAACTCACGGAGGCCACTATCTCCTTAGGTTACTTTTCAGATAATAAAGATGCTAAATTTTAGAGGAGAATATTTTTGGAAGTTTTTTTATGAAATTAATGATGCAATGCAAATCGGAATGCCAATTAGAAGGTTAAATTAGACTATGTTGGAAAATCTAAATTAATGTGCAATTAAGCTAAAAATCTAGAAAATTATTTCCTCTTAATTATTTATGCGATGAAGAATTCAGAATGTATTTTTGTATTTTTCCGATGTAAAATGCTTGCGAGAAAAATGAACACTTTTTAGTAGGCTTTTCCTATTAAATATCATGCAAATGATATGCAAAATTATGGAAATCTGATAGGAAGTTGAAAATGGTGAAATTAACCTACTGTGAGTTTTTGGGATTTTCCTGATGCCAATTAAAAGTATGGTGAATTAAATATACAAATAGAGTGATTTTCAAAGAATTAATTTTAATAAATATTAAACTTAATATTTATCAGAACTAAAATTAGCTTAAATAAATCTAATCATGATCTATCCATGAAAAATTCTAACTCTTTAAAATATTGGGTTTACAAATTATTAAAATTAATCACATCAATCACCACATAATTTATTTAACCTAAATATGTGTGCAAATGAAACAATTTTTAGGCAAACGTTAAAACATAAATAATTCTACAAATTATGATTTTTCATGAATTTTTGGAGCAATGGGTGAATTATTATGAATTTTTAACACAAATAGGACAAAATATGATAATTTTCACCACAATAAATATCATAAGTCGGACAATGCTCATAAAATTACATAAATCGTCCACAAGATAAATAATTAAATGTTCTACAATGTGTAATTTTTGAAATTAAAATATGATGTGAAAAAGACACTTTAATTACGGTGCAAAGATATGGGTCTATATGCAATACATGAAAATAAAATAAACTAAAAAATATGCTGATATGACTGAAGTTACCCAAACCCAGGAGGGGTTTTATGCAAATTATCCACTAAGCACATGTGTTTCATGTACCTCTATCTTGAAGGGACCTTTGCGTAATTTTTGTGAGGCATGGGGTCTCGCTGCAAATTATCAACCAAATGCGTGTGTCGTGCATGCCTAGGGAGTCTTGGGTCATTTGGCAGAGCTTTGGTTCCCGAGGCTGAGGCACGGTTACTCAAGCCTCCACGTGGAGCGTGGTAGGCCATTAGATCAAGGTTGACACCTTGAACCTATGACATCTGCAACTGTTGTTGGGGGTTATTGGTGCGGAGGCTATGGCGATGAAGCTCGGGGAAGGTGAGGGTGAAGGTCTAGCAATGATGTGTTGAACGTGGAGGAATGGCACGTTGGAGAGGGTAAGACTGAGGCGGAGCGGGGCGAAGCAAGGTGGTGTGCTACGAGGCATGGCAGACCTACTCGAAGCCGTTGGAAGTAGTACGACAGTGAGGTACTGGTACGGGCCAGTGGTGCGGCCCACGTGCAAGGATGAGGTGGTCAAGGAGCATGGAAGGTGATGAGGCGGACGGCAAGGCAACGGCGTTGAACGGAGGAGAAGAACAAACACATAAGAAGAAGAAGGAAGAAGAAAGGAGAGGGGAAAGAAAAGAAGAGGAAAAGAAGGAGAAGGGACTACATGCTACTGGAGGAGTATGCCTGGGAGGAGCTGCAGAGCTCAACTCCGGTGATCGCCTCAAGTGTTGCTCGGCAGAGGAACACCAGAAGCTCCGCTGCTTCATCGATTAAATGAGCAATGACACAAACGGTCCTTGTGGATCTCGCTCAAGAGAGGATATGTGCTCCGTGGCACACTAATGGGGTTATGGCATGAGCTCGTCTCTCCTTTCACAATGGAAATGGCAGATGACCCTCAATTATGGGTGATGGCAGCGTTTTGATAGGCATTGGTTGGGTGTCGTGAGATGATCGGGGAGGTGGAGTGCGAGGGCGATGGAGGAGATGATGGGGTCGCGGGGTGGCCGTTGGGTTCCTATCCAAGCAGAAGGATATCGTGGAGCAAGAGGTGGGAGCAGAGGAACCGGGTGAAGGTGATTGGCGACTCGGCCGCAGAAGTAGGAGCGATGGGGCAGTTAGGGAACAGAGGAAGGGGAAGGGTCCTCTATCGTTCGATCAAACGATCGAGGTATTGGCACGTGGTGAAGTAATAAAAATTAATAAATAAATAAAATGAAAGAAAAGGGGATTGGGTCGTTGAATGAAGGGCTCTTCATTCAATGGCCCAGAATGGAGCAAATGAAGATGTCTTAAGGGGAGGACACACGATGTCTCCAGGAGCTACCACATGTCGCTCCCAGAAAATTTAGAATAGAAAAACAACAAAAAAATCAATAAAAAAGAAAATTAGTATCAAATCAAAAGGGATCTTCATGAAAGTTGTTTGTCTCTATAAGATCTACAACTTTCATGAAGGGAACAAAATCAAAAGATTTTTAGTGGTACTCTATGTATATAAAATACCATATTTTTGTATTTTGTATTATTTGTACTTTTTAAATAGAATAAAATTCAAAATAAAATCAAATAAAATATATAATAAATATTTACACATTAATATATTTTTTGATATTTTTAATAATTAATAAAATAAAGGAATAAAATAAAAGGGAAATATATGTAACTCTATACATACTCAAAGAGATTTAATATCTTTGATTTTTACTTCAATTCGATCTACATTGTGCACATTTTATTAAATCATAAAAAATAAAAACAAATGAAAAAGAAATAAAATAAAAAAGTTATTATTGTACATAAAATAATAAGATCAAAATCAGTTAATATGTACAATATACAATGAGGACCTAAAATCCAAGTTTCACAAATGAACTTAGATTCTTTTGAATTTGTTTTGTAAATAATTGAATGTACATTAATTCAAATGTGAGTAGGGGTTTATAGGAGACTGTGTGAGAGAGATATTCACATTTACGACCTTTTTGTCTCCAAACTAGGGTTTGGGTTTTATTGAGCGGATGTAGAAGTTAGTACTGATATTTTCCTTGATTAATATTAGTAATATGTACACAACAAAGTCAATTTTATTTTATTTGGATTTAGTGAAAAATAATTTAAAATAAGGGATTTGTGGTAATATACATGTAATAATGTATAAGGGATTTTTGGCTTCTTATTTCTGCAATTATGCATGCTAAAATATGCATATAATTTACATATGCATGAATGATAAAAATGCAATTTAAATGAATAAATACAATTAATTACTCGGGAACAGAGCTCTATTTTCAACTTTTAGAGTAATGAATCACATATTCATCAGTTCCCAACCATGTACAAGGACTAAGAAAGATTGAGGTAGGGGAGAATCTAAAGTGAACATGAATATGGACGGAAGACAATCAAGCTCACAAGGTGATCGGAGTGGAATGAAAAGGTGAGGACATGCCTCGATAAATGACAGAAACTTAAAGGAAATAAAGGATTAGAAATATAGAAGCTTACCCGTGGAAGAAGACAGAGGGCAGAGGAGTACAGGAGAGGCAGAGACATGCCACTGAAAGGAGGCGGAAGCTCTTCGATTGTCGCTCTACATGGGTGTTGGTCATGGAGCTCAAGCAGCTCCGATGGAGGGCTGTAATAAAATGGTTTCACATTGGATCATGTCGATGACTGATGCTCGATCTTCGCTAAAATTCTATCACTCACTCTGTCACAGGAGGTGGAGGTATGCCTAGAGCTAACATACATGAGGGAGGATGGTCGAAATTGCATCAGAGATAGGTTACAAAAATAGGATTAAGGGTGGTTGCAGGTGGTCGTCTTTGGGGTTTGACCACCCCTCCTCTAACTGGTGATTGGATGAGGGTGAGGGATAGATAGCATGCGATGGAGAGGGAAGTTGGGTCTTCTCCAGTGAGTTGTTGGTTGAGTAAGAGGCACAACCGAGCAGTGGGGAAATTGGGGAGACAGTGAGGAGTTGATGAGGGCATGCATGTAGATGGAGGAGCAGTGGAGGTTGATGACGTGGCCAAACCGTTGGATAATGTGATCCATCGACTAAGAGAAGTGAATGAATGGAGGGCCCATATCCAATCCATCAGGATGGATCAACAACTGATGAGTGAGGAGGGTGGAGAGAGGAGAGATGGGCCATGCGGGTGGCCAAGGGGGCGCCACATGGTCCAATGAAATAAAAGAAAAATAATAAATACAAAGATAAATATGAAAGAAATATCGACATGCTTCAAAATAAAAAATGTTCAACATGAAATTTGTAGATCTTTTGAAGATCTATAACTTTCATGTAGAACTCAAATGAAAATAAAATAAAATATATAAGATACATTTTTATATGTATTTTTAGGTGAATAAAAATATTTTTTTAAATTCTTTTGTGAATTTTTTGGCATTTTTTATAAATAAATACAAAACAACTATATACAACATTAAACTAATTTTTATGGTATTTTTTATATTGAGAAAATAAAAGAAATAAGGAAATACAAATAAGATTATTTATGTAAACATAATTAGGGTTAATTAAAAAGAGTTAGTGCTAATATTATTGAATTAATCAAGTAATTTATTGAATAATCTAAGTATGAGGGATAATAAATAATAATAATAATATGATAAATCAATGATTTATCAAGCACTCAAATATTTTGAGTACATCATTTCCTATTTTGAGTAATGCAATTAACTATGTTATTCATGATTAAATGCTGATAGTGCATATGTTGCCAAAACATCTCCTTTGGTTTTAAGAAGAATCTTGATAATTATGATCATCATCGACATGTTACTTCCAAAACATTGTTAGACATGCGAGCCCGCGGCGAGCCATTATGCAATAAATGTTATTGCAAATATCATTCCCTGCTCTGAAATGAAGAATAACTAATTTGCATAATAGGTCTCTTAGTACAATTAGGGTTATGTACCATGGCTATCTTATTGATCATACAACTGTTGATTCAATTATTGAATCATAGAGGTTGGTGTTTGGATGAATATCTAAAGAGTTAGATTGAGAACTCATCAAGCACCGTCAAATGATTATTAAGAGATGATCTCCAGCCTGAGAAGGAGATGGCAGTCCTTTCTCTGAAGGCTGATATCTAACCGACCTCATGATGCAGGTCCTCTGCATTAGAATAGAGATTTGGAGGTGTTAGATAAGTTAAGTCAAAGAGTTGACTTAACTAGATCGAGATAACCAAAGTCATATGTCGTATGCTGTCACAATATAGGCATGTTCTTTCACCGGAGACAGATGTGTTACTATATATCTGAGTATGTACATTTGGAAGATCGATAGGTTGATGACCTAATCAAGGTCTATACACCGGCGCGCTGTTGTGCATATAAGGGAATATGAGTAATACGATCTCTCAAAGGGATCATACAGGTTCATTACTAAACCAGAAGACATGAGCTCACTCATAAGATATTGGGAATAATCAAATTCCGTGTACGATCATCTCGCTTTGGAAGCTTGACTGAATTTATAGGTTTGATATATACTTTTGGAAAGTATATGATCAACACCTGGGTATGATATATGCTTTTGGAAAGTATATGATCGATACCAACTCCCAATAGTCAAATGAGAAACTTAATGATAAATCCCTGATGAAGACAGTGTAAAATTGATCTTATACTTTGAGTTTAATCTGGGGCTTCCAGTTGGCATAATATATAGGTATAGAAATACCTGAGGGTGATGTGATCATAAACGATTGTATAACCATGACGCTTCCATTCCTAGGGAGTTATGAAACTGGTCTGGATTTTAGTGACTCCTCTTAGTAGAGAAGTAATCTGATCTTGATCCAAATGTTGGACATTAATCTGAATGTGATTCAGATGCAATGAGAAGATTAGATTTGCGGTCTTGATTTAATCAAGCATCTATGAGAGGTACGTAGGATCTGGATTAGAGATATGATCTCAATATCCAAGTCACTATACGTGGAACAATACAATCGCCATGTCCTTATCTCCAAGTATATGCGGAGAATGCGCATTATCCTTGAAAGAGTTCAGGATAATTTCATTGTTGATATATGTATCTGAGCATTGAGAAAATGGATAATTAAATGTGAATAATATGAGTTTGATTCATATTATAAGGAGAGTTATCTTGGATAATAATATGTAATTTAATTATCATTAGTAATATGAATTTAATTTATATTATAGAGAGAGTTATCTTAGATAAATAAACGTGATTTGATTATCAAAGATGTGAATAATGTGAATGTGATTCATATTATTTGGGCACATGAGAATAGAGATCCAAGATGATTAAATGCGATTTAATTATCATGGATATGAATAATGTGGATAGCACTATCCATATTAATCATATATATTGTAAATATGATTTATGATACTTAAGAGAGAGTTATTTGTAATTTACATTTGGTAATTTAATTTTAATGTGAATTGGATTCACATTGAACATTAAATTGAAAATGTAAATCACATTTTATTTTGGATTGTGAATTTGATTCACAATTTTCCAATGGCAAGATTGCAATGTTTACGAAATAATTATGAATTATTTTTGTAGAATAATTTACAACAAGTGTTGTTGTAAATCTTGGAGATTTCCATGGGATAATGTAAGCTCATTAGATCTCATGAGATTACATGAGATTGCCTCCAAATCTCATATAATGGAAGGAGGCAATCTTCATTCCATAAATCTCTATGCCTGATTGATTTAATTTTGGATTAAATCATATTAATTTATCAATAAATATTTAATCTAAATTAAAATAATAGTTGTTGGTTTTTACCAACAAAATCTTAGCCATTAAAAGAAACACAAATCAATGTAAGCCATCGGATTTGTGTTGTCCATGGATTGAGATCCATGGATCCCAAAATATTATAAAAGGAGAGGCATCCCATTTGCTCTTCTTTACACAATTAGAACATTAGTCTCTCTCTCTCTCTACACGCCATCCCCCCCTCTCTCTCTCATATGGCCGTTCACCAAGGGGGCCCTAGAGAGAGTCTCCATCGTCGCAGCGTCGTCGTTATGTTGTCGGACTGTTTGCTCATGGTTCTCCATCTCCTTCGATGTGCCTCGCTCATGAAGAAGATGTCATATCTCGTGTGTCGAGATCAGGAGATTCACCGCTTGGATCATCAACATGGATTGCGAGGAGTACGTGCTTCATCAACACGCTCGCAAGCTTCTCCTCCGTAGGATCGGACTTGAGACAGGAGGTCTCTTCATTTAGAGGCTCGATCGCAGCCATGCTTAAAGAGTTAACCCTAATACTTGTTTGTGGTTTAGATGAAACGATCCGAGAAGTGTTCTGGGATCATGTGGTTTCATCGCATGATTTTTTTTAAATTCCGCTGCCTCTAGCAACTAGTGCGACTAGTCGCTCTCGATCGCATACGATGCGATTCTCACGCTTCCGTGATGTACTTAAAGATTTCATCATATCCTTCAAGTGATATTAGAGCTTTAGGTTGGAGGTTTTGGATACGATTCATAAACCTAGGAAAACTTGAGTTCGTTAGGGTTTGCGAAAGTTTTATCGCATTTCATTTTCTCATCTCTATTTAGTGAATAATTTAGGCACTTTTTAAATTGTTTATATACGAAAATAACACTTGTATTATGTTACCCATTAAATAAGGAAATGACAGGATCTGAGTTTGTGTGATTTCAAATCCATTTGCTCAAGTTATGATCAAATTAGTGAACATGTATCCACTGTTTCGGGGACTGCGAATCATGACATAATTAAGGAGTTAATTACGATTTTGAAACACCTAAAAATACATGCAAATCATGTAAGTTCCGTTGGAAATAAATTAGAAAACTTTGAAAACTAGTTTTGCTTAATTTGGATTTAATTTGATTGAGATATGCTAATTTTAGTAAGTGGGGGTCACTGCTGGAATTTACTTTCCTAATCAAGAATCTTGTGATTGTCATTTAATCATTTAGTGAAATTAAATGGTTTAATTTCCTGGAATAATTATGGATAAATATTTGTAAAATATTTGATGATAATTATTTCCTTAAATGACATTGTCTTAACCAATAATTGATTAGATATGATCTAGATCACAATTGGTTACACAATCTACTTTCCAACAAACAAAGTTGCTTGAATAGGATTGAGGATTTATTTAGCAAATCTCCTTATAATGTTAATAAAAAAATGTTTTGATTATTATTATATATGATATAACTTCGATTGAAGAACCGATTATCTCAAGTACATAATGATCAATTTGGCATTATCCTTTCCCGAGGTAGATATGATGTCTAGTCGAGGAGCGTTGGGGTAGTAGATTGTACCATGTGCGGTCCGTCCCACACCCGTCGATACTGACCATGACAGCGGGTAGGGACTCGATAATGCATGAGAGATCACGATGTCTTTTTCTAATTATTAAAATTTGAAATAATACGTATTTGAGATAATACCATAATTCAAGTAACAATAAAGAATGTTTGTTGGATATTAATTGGATCATTAATTTAATATGATTAGATTGATTAGAATCCAATTAAAATTAAGATACTCTATTATGAATAGATGTGTTATTTCCCTTGAAAGGATTAATTATGTAAATATGATTCGTGATAATTAATTAGAATGTTAATATGATACGGAGGATCACATAAGTGACATCCATGGTATCCCGTCAAGGTGAGGGTTCCATCACCAAGGATTGTATGTAGGAGACGCCTTTCCAAAGTAACAGCTCTCGTATGCAAGCGCATCTGGATCAGGCTATTTTCTTCTCGTAAGAGTAAGGCCGTATGTGTAGTGGCCCCAATATCGAGTCCTCATATTATTGGAGAGATATTGGATTGCACATAGCGAGTACTAATCATGTTGATAGTTGGTTCAATTAACGACGGGTCAACATCACCTTAGGGGTGGTGGGTCCGGGTGTTAAAGACCGAACTGGGAGATGTAAGTTTGACTTGCAAGGCGGAATGTGTTCCCCCTTCTTTTTATACGAGTTGCAAGTTCTCATATTATTGGGATGTAACAAAGATAAGGAAGGAGATCCCAGATCTTGTTTGAGATATAATGGTAAGTATATCTCTTACGTTGAAAGTGATTAAGGGAATGAACTTTCAGTGTTGACAAGGCAAGATAAATTTGATATAAAAATTCCTAAATCAAAGTAAAAATGTATATTTACATATATTTATGCAAATTTCTTATTTCAGATAATCCTTCATTAAACCCACACAATACTATACTCAATAATAACCAGTAAAATATCATGGATTGGATCCATGATCAAGATATTGTACTTGCAGCTAGACACATAATGTATGTGGTTGCAATGTGCAAGTCTTCCTCATAATAATGAGGAATGACAATTATAATAGACAATAGGACTACAACCCTATGGTTTATATGTCTCTATAGTCTTGGTCTCTCATCAAATGTACTTTGAAAGTGACATGTCGATGATGAATGCAATTGTCAAATTATCCTTATAAAATCTAAGAAGATGTTCTGGCATACATATGTGCTCTTGACAATTTATCATGAATGACATGATTCTCTGAATCATGCAGAATGGTGGCTCTATAAGAGATGATGTACTCAAAATATTTGAGTACCTACCTGAACCAATGTTTTAAGAGTTTAGATGGATGTAGATGCGATGAGTGTCATCATTCTACTATCTATACTCTGGTCATTCATGAAGCTTCATAATATTCATATTGTATGAATTGAATGAAGCATGCATAAATGTTAAAGTGCTCTTATATTGAAATCTTTTGAATTCAACAAAAGAGATCCTTTGTCTTAAGCAATATTTGTTTGCAGATGAAGAGAGCGCAGTGGAAGCATGGGTTGGACCCACATAAGAAGGAAAGTCAAAGAGTTGACCATACTTCTATGACTTCCATATGGCATCCGAAGGGTAGGATGACTGCTAATACTACAACAAGCCGATGTATTGACAGTGTGACTATCTAGACTATCTTGGATCCTTAGAGAAGGACTTGGATAATGCATCGGAATAGTCTACACTAATCATTGAAATTGACTTTCTTATTGTATATGATTAAAAATCTAATAATTACATCTCATTTTTCTAATAACATTTGCAATTGGATGCATATGTTTTAGAAGACTAGAAATTTGATCTTAAGGTTTAATAGTCATCCACATAGATATTGATGCAATTGTTGCAACACTCTCTATTGGATAGATAGACTTGATATTTTCAATGGAAGAGCCCTCGGTCATAGAGAATGTCTCTACGACCTAGATATTAGAATACACTCATTGTTTATTTCTAAATATTGAGAATAAACATGAATTCTGAGATAGACTTATCATAAAGAGTTATGATGGATACATTTCAGAAAGTAATCTAACATCCAGAGGAGTCTACTAAATTAGAAAATTAATGAATGGTTCATTAACATTTCTAATACTGAAATTAAACCTTAAAAGATCAATAGGAGGATGGAGATCATTTGATACTGATCTGGTATCGAGTCTTGGACGTAAGTCTATTGATGAGATCAATAGATAAGTAAGAAATGAAACTTTAGAGTGTCTAAAATTTGAAATCTTACATATTTATGAATATTATACTCAAAGTAGAAAATGTCCAAAGCACCCTTCTCTGGGAATGGTGTAAGATGTCAAGGTATTCAAGATCTCATACATATTGATGTATGTCGATCATTTGTATCATAATAAACTTGATAATATGCAATATCATTTGATGATTATTTATGATATGAGATTTCTTCCCTTCACCTAAGAAAGTGTTGAAATGTTCAAAGATTTCATAATTTTGGGTAAAAACCAAAGTTTGAAGGAAGATGAAATGAATTTGATCTAACCTAGGTATCATGTACCTATTAGATGAATTCAAAGGAATACCTTATGGAGATATGAATGTCATTCCTATCTCAATCCTCCTAATGCACCTAAACTCAATAGAGTTGTAGGGAGATACAATTGGATCATGTATGGCATGATTTGATTAATGATGATTTCTGCATAATTACCTGTTAGTTTCCAGGTATATATGTAATAAAACTACAATATATATCCTCAATAAGGTTTCAAGCAAGTAAGCTGGAATTTAGCTACTGAGAGTGCTAATTCATTAGGAAAATAAAGGATGGTATTGGATACCTACTTTCTGATCTTGAGATTCATAAAAGATCTCATCTCTGAGAATGTGATTCTTAGAGGATGAGACTCTTGAGAATCAAGATGAAAATGAAGTGAAGGAACTTATTGAATCTCAAAAAGATAATGAGGCTTCTAAAATCAGAAACTAAAAGGATAATTAAAGATGAAACACTAATACCTCTTCAAATAAGTTTGAGGATGTATTCCATGTGTCAGTTGAGTCTGACAATGATCTAACTTCATGTGATGAAGCTTCTGAAGATCATAGCATGGAAAGATGGATGTCAGCAATAAAGTCTAAAGTAGACTTCATATACAAATGTTGTATATGGACCTTCGAGGGTCCACCTATATGGTAAGACCCATTAAGGTGTAAATGGATCTTCAAGAGAAAGAGGGAACCTGATGAGAAGGTAGAGACATGCAAAGCACGGTTCGTAGCCATGAGCTACACACCGAAGAGAAGACATCACTTGTAATGAGACTAGCTCTTCAGTGACCTTGCTTAAAACCATCATGATATTGCTAACTATAGCTACACAACTTAAATTTGACATCTTCAAGATGGAGGTCAAGATTGCGTTCCTCTATGAATACCTCTCCGAGGATATTCATATGAAGTAGCCCCATGGCTTCATGATTGAGGAAAGCAAGGTGTGCAAGCTAAAGAAACTCCATCTATGGACTCAAATAAGCTTCTTGTAGTTGGAACGTTGGATTTGATGAAATCATAAATGTTATGGTTTCAGATAGAATCTTGATGAACCGTGGGAAGCTTAGTGGCAGTGTCATTGTGTTCATTATGCTAAATGTAGATGATATCCTAATAACCTAAAATGATATAAGGATAATAATAAGTGTTTTATAGACTGGCTATTCCATACCTTGAGATATGATCTCAAGAATACCTCTTAGATCTTAGTTCTGAAGTTGTTCAGAAGCAAAGAAAGAGGGCATTGTGACTGTCACATTAGTGGTACACCTTGGATATTTCTATTTTTTGGAAAATTCCAAGAAAGGCTTCTTTCTCTTAAGATATGGTATTGGCCTATCTAAAAATGGATATCACCTCAAGGAGTTGAGGGTGTGAACACTAAGATTGCTTGCCCTTGTGCATCAGTTATGAGAAGCCGGGTGTATGCTAGATGTGTACAAAAGCTAGATGTCTACCATGCAGTGGGAGTAGTAAACTGTTACTAATTCTACTATGGAGATAAAACACTTGATTGCAGTAATAACAATATATCCAAAGATGACAAGACTTTACAGATAGTGATCTCCAAGTCTTATCTTCAATAAATTAAGACTTTATAGATGGAGATCTAAAAGGTCTTAACTACGAATACCTTAGGAGATAGAGATCTCCAGGAATAAGGGTATTCTGATAAGAATAATAGAAATTACATACTGGTTATAATAATAATTGTGTTGTAGTGTCAAGGACACTATAACTAACAATATTGAGTATAGGTTGCATAAGATGCAACATTAGCATTGAGTGCGAGAACTGTTACTAGGGGATATGCAAGTGCGGTAAAAGGACTTGGCGTAGTATCTTAAGAACATAGTTACTGATCAGCTTACCTAGCTATTTTTTTAAATAGCCTATGATTATCACATGAGTGTGGGTTTAAAGATTAGCCTATTAATGGCTCTTTGACTAGTGGGGGATTATTGGACATGCGAGCCCATGACGAGCCATTATGCAATAAATGTTATTACAAATATCATTCCCTAATTTGAAATGAAGAATAACTAATTTGCATAATAGGTCCTTTAGTACAATTAGGGTTAGGTATCATGGCCATCTTAATGATCATACAATTGTTGATTCAATTATTGAATCATAGAGGTTGGTGTTTGGATGAATATATAAAGAGTTAGATTGAGGACTCATCAAGCATCGTCAAATGATTATTAAGAGATGATCTCCAGCCTGAGAAGGAGATGACAATCTTTTCGTTGAAGGTTCATATCTAACCGACCTCTTGATGCAGATCCTCTGCATTGGAATAGAGATTCAGAGGTGTTAGATAAGTTGGGTCAAAGAGTTGACTTAACAAGATCGAGATAACCAAAGTCCTATGTTGTATGTTGTCACAATATAGGCACACATCCTCTGACCAGAGACATATGTGTTATTCTATGTCTGAGTATGTACATTTGACAGACCAATAGGTTGATGACCTAATCAAGGTCTATACGCCGACACGCTAGTGTGCATATAAGGCAATATGAGTAATACGATCACTCAAAGAGATCATACAGGTTCATTACTGAACCGGAAGACATGAGCTCACTCATAAGATATTGAGAAGAATCAAATTCCGTGCAGGTCATCTCCCTTTGGAAGCTTGACTGAATTTATAGGTTTGATATATACTTTTGGAAAGTATATGATTAAAACCTAGGTATGATATATGCTTTTGGAAAGTATATTGATACCAACTCCCAATAGTCAAATGAGAAACTTAATGATAAATCCTTGAAGTAGACAGTGTAAAATTGATCTTATACTTCAAGTTTAATCTAGGTCTTCCAGTATATAGGATGTACAGGTATTAGGAATACCTGAGGGTGATGTGATCATAAACGACTGTATAACCATGATGCTTCCATTCCTAGGGAGTGATGAAACGGGTCTGGATTTTAGTGACTCCTCTCAGAAGAGAAGTAATTTGATCTTGGTCCAAATGTTGGACATTGATCTGAATGTGATTCATATGCAATGAGAAGATTAGATTTACGGTCTTGATTTAATCAAACATCTATGAGAGGTACGTAGGATATGGAATTGAGATGTGATCTCAATATCCAAGTCACTATACGTGGAACAATGCAATCACCTTGTCCTTATCTTCAAATATCTGTAGATAAAGCGCATTATCATTGAAAGAGTTCAGGATAATTTCATTATTGATATATGTATACGAGCATTGAGAAAATGGATAATTAAATGTAATTTGATTATCATGAATAATATGAATTTAATTCATATTATAAGGAGAGTTATCTGAGATAATAATATGTAATTTAATTATCATGAGTAATATGAATTTAATTTATATTATAGAGAGAGTTATCTTAGATAATTAAACGTGATTTGATTATTGATGAAACTCGATTTCATCATCTTTATTTTCTATAATTAACCCCCTTGCTTAAAAGTGTGTCAATAAAACCAAGTTAATGTCCTGTAATTATCAGAGTCCTAAATAAATTAAAAACCACAAAAAATTGGCAAAATCAAAATTCGTGGTATTTTTAGACTTAAAAATACCCTTAAAAATATTTCGAGGCTACAGTTGATCCCATCTCTAGTTTTGGTCAACATGAAACTTGTAGATTACATCAAGATCTACAACTTTCATGTTTTGAGTTTTCTCAAATTCGACCATCTAGCCCTTCAAAAATTAAAAATGCTCTCTGAATAACCTGATTGGGCCACGTGGTCCATTCTGGGGGCGCCACGTGGCCCGGCCCCTTTGTCTCATCCGCCTCATCTTCCAGTCGTTGGATCTCCTCCTGAGATCCAACGAATCCAGGCTTTCCGCGCACACCCTTTTGCCTCGACCGTCAGATCTTCTCCATCTCAGATCTTCACCGCCCGTTAGCGCCTTAACCTAGAGCCTGCCACGTGGCGCATTGTGCGCCCTTTGATTGCGCCCCAGATCTCCCATCTCGATCGCTCATTCCACTGACGCTTCTCATTCGCTCGATCGCGCCTTCCTCACATCCAAACCGTCCTTAAGCACCGTCCCCTTTTCATGACACGTGGCGCTTTCATCCGCCACTGATCGCACCGCCCCGGATCTGATCAAGACCGCTACTTCGCGCCTAATCGACAACCGTTGGATCTCCAGATCCAACGGCCGCGTGTCTTCGTCAACCTCTAGCCTCCGCCTCTCTCTCCCACGATCCTGCTCGAAGACCACTCCCCCTTTCCATTTTTTCGCCCTCACCAGCCACTACCTCCACTCGCCAACTACCCCACGGTGTTTCCCCATCTTCCATCTCCCCCGCGCACCAGTCCACGAACCCAGTCGTCCTCCCTATCGCCCCATAATCCCCTCGAAACCCACTACGATCACCACCTGCATCTCCGACGCCCTTCTTTAAATACGCCGCCCCCTCCTCCGATCAGGTGGTCCACCTTTACGCGAGGGTTCGCCCAGCCCTCCTCCGTCTCCCCGTGACAGGGGGAGGCGGAGGATCGAGCGAAGATGACGAAATCCCTCCGGTGAGACCCTCCGCCATACATGGCGGAGTTGCGGCGCTTAGCGACCACCCGAGCTCGCTGGGACGGCCGCCCAGCATGTTGCGAAGACCCTGAGCTCCTCTCGGAGCTCAAGCACAGGCCATCTCACCCGCCCGACGTCAGGTAAGCTCCCTCTTCCTCTTTTGTCTTTTTCTTCAATTTCTTTTATTTAATTTGGCTCCGTCAGTCGATCTCAACCTCCGTTGACCACCCTACAAGCTCCATCTTTAACCCCCCTTCCACGCGCCCATCTCCGACATCATCCTTCTCGTCTTCCATACCTCATCGCCGCCGACCCACCTCCTCTGCCCTCGCGGCGGAGGAGCTCCGAGCTCCCCACATTCTCCGCCCCCCCCCCCATGAGCTCCCACTTCACTCCACGTCGCACGCATGCACATCTTCTGCTTCGGCTATTCGTTCCTAACAGCGCAGTTCCTTCAAACATGCAATGACCGGAGCCTCACCGGGCCCAACTTTGACACTGTCGTCCTCGACATCAGAGCTCCAACGACTCGAACCAAGAAGCCAGTCACCTCCCCTGAGCTCCAAGCTACATCGACATAGACACAACGAGCTCCGGGGAGGCCTACAGAGATGGAACACCAGCGGCGGAGGAAGGGCACCTTCGCCGGAGCTCTGACTCCGCCGCCCGCCTTCGGCCGAGGGAGGAGGTACAGTGACCGTTAGATGGTCCTCGCCCAGCGACCATCTAACGGTCCCGATGCCGACACACCACCATCCAGAGCCTTCTCCAGATGCCGTTGGATGCGCATGATCCAATGGCCCCGAGCTAGCCACGTGTCATCACCAGAGCTCAGCCGAGCCTAGCACCCGAGCCTCCAGGCTTGGCTACTTCCAAGCCTCTACGAGCCTGCACCGAGCCTCGAACCACCCGACCCTAGCCGAAGCTGACTCCTAGCCTCTACCGAGCCTGACCTGACTTCCGAGCCTAGATCGCACGTGCCTGGCACGTGCGTATCTGGGCAATTTACAGAGACGACCCGCGACTTCTCCAATATTGCAAAAAGGTCCAGCGTCACGTGCTGCCCATGCGCGCAGGGGAATATTTACATTGAAACCCTTGCGGGTTTTAATATTTACAGAACGGTCCCTGTGCGTGTGGGAAAATTACAGGGAAGGTCCATTTCTTTTGCCTATTTACATTTCAGTCCTTTCTAGGGACCTTTTTATAATTATATTTTTTATGTTTTATTTCAGTTATGCCCTTGTCTTTCCTCATGCATATCTTGAGCCTCGTTGCTCCGATTAAGTTGATTTTAGTTTCATTTTAACACTTGTTTGACGTACTTTTTAATGGCATATCTGTTCTCTTGATATTGACACTGTGATCTTAATGTATTTTTAATTAACTCTAGTGTTTTTTTATGCCTTTCTGATTAACCTTGCACTTTATGTCAAATAAGTGGTTGCTTCATTTAAATTTGAAATCAACTTTGGTTTAGTTGGCTCATCCTTTTAACCTAGGGCATATTTCCATTGCATCGCATTGCATTTTATGGCATTTATTTGCATGATAAAATGATTAAAAGAATGCATGTTTATTTTTAATGCATTGTCTTGTTGTTGTATTGTCTTGCATATTTTGACCTATATGCCTTTAACTCAACACTTAGCTAAATAAATAGAAATCCGATTAATACGGGAGAGGCTCGTGTCCCTGAGTTCGACCTTGGTTTCTTACCAAGTAAAATAAATAACGACCATCGCATTCTTATTTGACATATATCAATGAGATGGTCTCTTTGATGACCAAAAATCGACCCGACTGCTACGACATGTTGAAGTGCTAATTCTGCACTCTTAAAGGGCCGATTTTGCGGATCATCAAATGGCGCTGTTGCCGGGGACACGACTCATTTCTTACATTTTTTGGATTTTTGTTTGTTTAATTTAGTGTTCCTTTTTATAGGTCAAATGATCACATATTTTGCACATAAAATTTTTTCTTTCTTATTTGATATCTAACCATTGCTTTTGTGGTAGGGCCCTTGATGGATCAAGGAGGCGAGGAGCAGGACGCTCCCCGCTGCGAGGAGCCGCAGGAGCATGCTTGGAGCAAATAAGGAAGAAAGGAAAAAAATGTCTCACATTATATGTTTGCATGACTTGTAATAATTCGTCTTTTACAACGGTCTTCGATTGAAGACTCACGAGTGTAATCGAACGAATGTGGTTGTGTGGGGATCGTCCCCACTTGAGTGTCGACCTAGGACTAGGCACGCGGCTCTCCGAGCTCATTTTATTTTTTCATATTTTTATGTGCTTGATCGTAGGTAGGACACACTAAATTCTATACGCACATAATCTCGCATCACTTAGCTAAAATTAATGAAAATCAATCACCGCTAATAGATGCATGATTAGGTGCGGCTTTTTCGACTTGCATACATGTTGGATTTGGTTTTCAAAACGGCCCCAGTTTTTCACGTGTTTTTGTCAAATCACTGCATGATTTCTCGCTTAGCCTAGATCGCGGTTTTTATCGAATACATGTTTTTCTCGGTTTCGTTTTCCTAGCTTGATCTTCTAGGTTAAATGGAAACAGGGAATGAACGGTAGACGATGACTTCTTGATTTTGTGCTAACCATAATCAGTGATAACCTAAAATAAAATTGGGACTGTTAATTGCAAGTCAACCTAAAATGGAGTAAAACTTCGGTTTTGGGAGAGCAATACCCTCGCTTACGCAATGATTTTCACTTCACATCTTTTCTTTGCGTAAAAATTTTAATGTTTTATCACCAATAAAATCGACAAGATAATAAACCAACCTTGGTTGGTTTCATGTGTGAGTTGGTGAAATTGAGAGTATTGCTTGTTTGATTGAGCCATGTTTGTTGTGACACACTTCCCTGAGCCTTAGTCACTCCATTTCATCTCCAAAAATTCAACCGCTCACTTGTAGATCCATTCCTCTTCTTCGTTCACCTTGGGTCCCTCCCAACATCAATTCCCATCTTTATACTTAGGCTAATCTCAGCCTAAGTATAGGGGGGACCCGAATCCCTAATTTCTCTACTCTCCTTTTCTTGCCTTTATACTTAGGTTATTTCTAACCTAAGTATAGGGGGAGCCCCTCTTAGATCCCGTATATCCCTATATACTTAAATGGACCTATGTACTTGTAACATCTAGTGCTATGAGGACATAGCAAAGTTTAAGTATAGGGGGGTATACCGTATATACCGTATATTTACTTTAGCTATAATCTGAAAAATTTGAAAAATTTAAAACTTTTTGGCTAAGGTAAAATTCGTTGGACTAAGAGAACTCAAATGATTTCGCGGCTTTTTGATATTATGTTACGCTATTTTTATAAAAATATTTTCGAAAATGATTTTTGAAAATGTTTTGAAAAACTTTTTATTTGTGTGACATGGTTTTGAAAAAATCGCCTTCTCTTCTCAAGGAAAGTTGAGTTTAACGCGTGTTTTAACCTTTATTAAAATCCATAAAAATGAGAAAAACCGCAAAACCCTTTAGGAGCCGTTAGTGACTACTAAGCCCAATTAAGTATGCCGCATTTAGTGAGGGTTCGCCCTTAGCAGATTGGATGGTTTAGAGGACATCGCGTAAGGCCCCGTCCTCAAGCAACGGGCTTCGGCCTGTACTTACATCCATACTGGCTGAATTGCAGATGCTCAATTGAGTTTAGGTAGTTCTAATATCTCTTGAACTTCAAAAAAATGTCTTGTTTTTGAATGAAGAAGTTGGATTAATCCTCTACACTTACACTTCCACCCAGGATCTGAAATGATCAAGGAGATTTAGCTTTTTTGAGGTCTTTGAGATTTTAGGTTAACCAGCCTTAGCCATCAGGGTCTTAGACTTAATTGTCCATATTTCTCTAGGTTTCTAGATTTGCATGCTATATTCCATGCTTAGTCTCAGACAAAAGAATATGATCAACACATCACATGCATGACTGCGGTTTTTGATGAGATGAGTTGATTTTTCACCTGAGGGATTGGGATGAGGAAGTCAAGTTTGGATTTGATCTAATGATGCTCGAGGATGGGATAAAGTCTTTGGAGGCTTCATGAAACCTGAGTGTCAGCAATATTAGCCAGTATGAGAACTTGGTTCTTATAATAATCTCTTGACATTAACCTAAGTGCCAGGGTGTGAAATAAATAAAAAAATCGTTGATCAGTGTGCGGCAAATCTTGGTAAAAGCAGTGGAGCTAGCCACAAATTATACAAGTCAATGAAATTCAAAGAAAAGCTCTCATTCCACAAAGTCAAATATCAAAGAGC
This sequence comes from Ottelia alismoides, assembly GCA_037367405.1. Classification (NCBI taxonomy): domain Eukaryota; kingdom Viridiplantae; phylum Streptophyta; class Magnoliopsida; order Alismatales; family Hydrocharitaceae; genus Ottelia; species Ottelia alismoides. Next base: position 27,343 of record JAZKJV010005841.1, read on the forward strand.
TTCCACCAAAGGCGAGCGCTCCCAAACTTTTCAAAGTGTCCACTTGGACCACCGCTATTAGGACCAGGAGTCGGGCTTGCACCAAAAAAGGGCTCTGCATCGTAAATGCTACAAGTCTGGGTGTCGAAGGTACGATAGGTACTCAAAAGAGACACACCCCGGTGTACTCCCAGGAAAACAAGTGCAGACGGCTCCAACTTCTCTTGATGGACACACTGATCAACACCAAAAAATGTGTTGCGTAAAAAGGCACTAGAGAGAATCCTTGTTCCAATGTGTGGGAGAGAAGAATTAATACAATCCCATGCCCTCCATTTCTATCCTGCCATCTACATTTTCTAAGTCTGACAACTAAAGAGACGGTGGACTGAATGCAAGATTTGATTTATTCCCTAGTGCTGAGGATTGGGTCCTTAGGAGATTTTCTCGGACCAAGATTTTGGGTGACGAATCGACTCTACTCTCAGAATTGCAGTCAACACTAAACTTCATATCCTTTACTTTATATGTACATCAGAGAGAGTCTAGAGAAGTAGAGGAATTGGAAGCCTCTTGATTAAGGCTGGGTTGAACTCTAGAATTTCGGATCTCTAAAGTCGAGTCGACTTGACCAGATTGGATCCTGTATTCACATGCACAAGGGGGTTAATCCACTTAGTCATTCTTTTTTATGCTCGAGGACGAGCATAGTTTAAGTATAGGGGGTGATGAAACTCGATTTCATCATCTTTATTTTCTATAATTAACCCCCTTGCTTAAAAGTGTGTCAATAAAATCCAGTTAATGTCCTGTAATTATCAGAGTCCTAAATAAATTAAAAACCACAAAAAATTGGCAAAATCAAATTCGTGGTATTTTTAGACTTAAAAATACCCTTAAAAATATTTCGAGGCTATAGTTGATCCCATCTCTAGTTTTGGTCAACATGAAACTTGTAGATCACATCAAGATCTACAACTTTCATGTTTTGAGTTTTCTCAAATTCGACCATCTAGCCCTTCAAAAATAAAAAATGCTCTCTGAATAACCTGATTGGGCCACGTGGCCCATTCTGGGGGCGCCACATGGCCCGACCCCTTTGTCTCATCCACCTCATCTTCCAGCCGTTGGATCTCCTCCTGAGATCCAACGACTCCAGGCTTTCCACGCACACCTTTTTGCCTCGACCGTCAGATCTTCTCCATCTCAGATCTTCACCGCCCGTTAGCGCCTTAACCTAGAGCTTGCCACGTGGCGCGCTATGCGCCCTTTGATTGCGCCCCAGATCTCCCATCTCGATCGCTCATTCCACTGACGCTTCTCATTCGCTCGATCGCGCCTTCCTCACATCCAAACCGTCCTTAAGCGCCGTTCCCTTTGCATGACACGTGGCGCTTTCATCCGCCACTAATCGCACCGCCCCGGATCTGATCAAGACCGCTACTTCGCGCCTAATCGACAACCGTTGGATCTCCCGATCCAACGGCCGTGTGTCTTCATCAACCTCCAGCCTCCGCCTCTCTCTCCCACGATCCTGCTCGAAGACCACTCCCCCTTTCCATTTTTTCGCCCTCACCAGCCACTACCTCCACTCGCCAACTACCCCACGGCGTTTCCCCATCTTCCATCTCCTCCGCGCACCAGTCCACGAACCCAGTCGTCCTCCCTATCGCCCCATAATCCCTCGAAACCCACTACGATCACCACCTGCATCTCCGACGCCCTTCTTTAAATACGCCGCCCCCCTCCTCCGATCAGGTGGTCCACCTTTATGCGAGGGTTTGCCCAGCCCTCCTCAGTCTCCCCGTGACAGGGGGAGGCGGAGGATCGAGCAAAGATGACGAAATCCCTCCGGTGAGACCCTCCGCCATACACGACGGAGTTGCGGCGCTTAGCGACCGCCCGAGCTCGCTCGGACGGCCACCCATCATGTTGCGAAGACCCCGAGCTACTCTCGGAGCTCAAGCACAGGCCATCTCGCCCGCCCGACGTCAGGTAAGCTCCCTCTTCCTCTTTTGTCTTTTTCTTCAATTTCTTTTATTTAATTAGGCTCCGTCAGTCGATCTCAACCTCCGTTGACCACCCTACAAGCTCCGCCTTTAACCCCCCTTCCACACGCCCATCTCCGACATCATCCTTCTCGTCTTTCATACCTCATCGCCGCCGACCCACCTCCTCTGCCCTCGCGGCGGAGGAGCTCCGAGCTCCCCACATTCTCCGCCCCCCCTATGAGCTCCCACTTCACTCCACGTCGCACGCATGCACATCTTCTGCTTCGGCTATTCGTTCCTAACAGCGTAGGTCCTTCAAACATGCAATGACCAGAGCCTCGCCGGGCCCAACTTTGACACTGTCGTCCTCGACATCAGAGCTCCGGCGACTCGAACCAAGAAGCCAGTCACCTCCCCTGAGCTCCAAGCTTCATCGACGTAGACACAACGAGCTCCGGGGAGGCCTACAGAGATGGAACACCAGCGGCGGAGGAAGGGCACCTTCGCCGGAGCTCTGACTCCGCCGCCCGCCTTCGGCCGAGGGAGGAGGTACATTGACTGTTAGATGGTCCTCGCCCAACGACCATCTAACGGTCCCGATGCCGACACACCACCAGCAAGAGCCTTCTCCAGATGCCGTTGGATGCGCATGATCCAATGGCCCCGAGCTAGCCACGCGTCATCACCAGAGCTGAGCCGAGCCTAGCACCCGAGCCTCCAGGCTTGGCTACTTCCAAGCCTCTACGAGCCTGCACCGAGCCTCGAACCACCCGACCCTAGCCGAAGCAGACTCCTAGCCTCTGCCGAGACTGACCTGACTTCCGAGCCTAGATCGCACGTGCCTGGCACATGCGTATCTGGGCAATTTGCAGAGACGACCCGCGACTTCTCCAATATTGCAAAAAGGTCCAGCGTCACGTGCTGCCCATGCGCGCAGGGGAATATTTACATTGAAACCCTTGCGAGTTTTAATATTTACAGAACGATCCCTGTGCGTGTGGGAAAATTATAGGGAAGGTCCATTTCTTTTGCCTATTTACATTTCAGTCCTTTCTAGGGACCTTTTTGTAATTATATTTTTATGTTTTATTTCAGTTATGCCCTTGTCTTTCCTCATGCATATCTTGAGCCTCGTAGCTCCGATTAAGTTGATTTCAGTTTCATTTTAACGCTTGTTTGACGTACTTTTTATTGGCATATTTGTTCTCTTGATATTGACACTGTGTTCTCAATGTATTTTTAATTAACTCTAGTGTTTTTTTATGCCTTTCTGATTAACCTTGCACTTTATGTCAAATGAGTGGTTGCTTCATTTAAATCTGAAATCAACTTTGGTTTAGTTGGCTCATCCTTTTAACCTAGGGCATATTTCCATTGCATCGCATTGCATTTTATGGCATTTATTTGCATGATAAAATGATTAAAAAAATGCATGTTTATTTTTAATGCATTGTCTTGTTGTTGTATTGTCTTACATGTTTTGACCTATATGCCTTTAACTCAACATTTAGCTAAATAAATAGAAATCCGATTAATACGAGAGAGGCTCGTGTCCCTGAGTTCGACCTTGGTTTCTTACCAAGTAAAATAAATAACGACCATCGTATTCTTATTTGACATATATCAATGACATGGTCTCTTTGATGACCAAAAATCGGCCCGACTGCTACAACATGTTGAAGTGCTAATTCTGCACTCTTAAAGGGCCGAATTTTCAGTTCATCAATTGTCAAAGATGTGAATAATGTGAATGTGATTCATATTATTTGGGCACATGAGAATAGAGATCCAAGATGATTAAATGCGAGTTAATTATCATGGATATGAATAATGTGGATAGCACTATCCATATTAATCATATATATTGTAAATATGATTTATGATACATAAGAGAGAGTTATTTGTAATTTACATTTGTTAATTTAATGTTAATGTGAATTGGATTCACATTGAACATTAAATTGAAAATGTAAATCACATTTTATTTTGGGTTGTGAATTTGATTCACAAATTTCCAATGGCAAGATTGCAATGTTCACAAAATAATTATGAATTATTTTTGTAGAATAATTTACAACAAGTGTTGTTGTAAATCTTGGAGATTTCCATGGGATAATGTAATCTCATTAGATCTCATGAGATTACATGAGATTGCCACCAAATCTCATATAATGGAAGGATGCAATCTTCATTCCATAAATCTCTATGCTTGATTGATTTAATTTTGGATTAAATCATATTGATTTAATAATACATATTTAATCTAAATTAAATTAATTGTTGTTGGTTTTTATCAACAAAATCTTAGCCATTAAAAGAAACACAAATCAATGTGAGCCATTGGATTTGTGTTGTCCATGGATTGAGATCCATGGATCCCAAAATATTATAAAAGGAGAGGCACCCCATTTTCTCTTCTTTACACAATGAGAACATAAGTCTCTCTCTCTCTACACGACATCCCTCTCTCTCTCTCTCATATGACCGTCCACCATGGATGCCCTAGAGAGAGTCTCCATCGCCGCATCGTCGTTGTAATGTTGCCAGACTGTTTGCTCATGGATCTCAGTCTCCTTCAATGCGCCTCGCTCATGAAGAAGATGTTGGATCTCGTGTGTCGAGATAAGGAGATTCGTCACTTGAATCTTCAACATGGATTGCGAGGAGCACGTGTTTCATCAATACGCTCGCAAGTATCTCCTTCGTCGGATCGGACTTGAGACTGGAGGTCTCTTCTTTTAGAGACTCGATCGTAACCACGCTTCAAGAGGTAACCCTAATACTTGTTTGTGGTTTAGATGAAACGATCCAAGAAGTGTTCTGGGATCATGTGGTTTCATCGCATGATTTTTTTTAAATTCCGTTGCCTCGAGAAACTAGTGCAACTAGTCGCTCTCGATCGCATACGATGCGATCCTCACACTTCCGTGATGCGCTTAAGGATTTCACCATATCCTTCAAACATACTCTATTAGCGATTAAGACTGTAGAGGCATACACACCCTAGGTTGTTGTGTACTGTCTAATTAATTGTTATTTTTCCTTATTACGAGGGAGCTTACATATTGTAACCACATAAATTATGTGTCCGACATCAAATGCTACATCTTGATCATGGATCCAATCCATGATATTATATTAGTTATGATTGAGTATACATTTGAGTGGGTTTAGTGAAGGTTATCTGAAATAAGATAATTTGAATAAATATAATTGCTTTGATTAAGGTTATTATTATTTTAAATCAAAGTTGACTCACTTTTTATTACCTTGAAAGTCCATTCCCTTTCGAACTTTCAAGGCATGAGGTATGCTAACCAAAGTATGCCAAGTAAGATCTAGGATCTACCTCTACCTTTGTCACACCCCAATAACATGAGAAAATATAACTCAGTTGAAGAAGCATGAACTCTTTTCGCCTTGCAAGTCCATCTTGTATTTCTCAATTTGATTTATGACACCCGATCCCACCACCCTAAGGTGATGTTGACCCATTATCAATTGAATCAACCATCAACATGAATAGAACTTTCTATGTACAATTCAATTTTGCCTCAATTATATGGATAATAACATTGATGTCACTATGCATTTGGTCATACTCTTTCGAGAAGCAAAGAGCTCGATCCATGTGAGCTTGTACATCAAAGTTATAACTCTGCATAGGCGTATCCGTCGTACAATCCATGACGAGTGAACCCTTTACCTTGACAGGAGATCATAGATGTCATCTTATAATCCTCCATATCCCATTCAAATTCTGATTGATTATTTGAATCATAGTCTTATGGTAAACCCTTCTAAGGGAAATCCAGAACTATTAAATATGGATTGTGTATTTTAATTAGAATATATTAATTTAATCTTACTAAATCATTATTAATCTAATACAACCAACAAACAGTTCATTTGCTTGACATTACTATATAGTATACACCCTCACTCAGTACATTTTATTATTCTAATTTAGTTGTTAAAACACATAAAGACTTCTCACGCTATCCTTCCTTGAAACGGATCCTGCTAGGTCAGACATATAATGTTAACATGGAGTGCTTCCACTGCAAATACGACATAAAGTGCTAATTAGTTAACCCATTATTATATCCACGACCGAGAGACCATTACCGTTCCAATTCGAGACAATACAACCGGTACCAATTGTACAACAGGGTTTTATAGATCTTTTGACCATATATGGTACTATATAATAATCATTCAGAAATTTGAGTGTATTAAAATATTTTAAATTTCCTAAATTTCTAGTCATATCAAGCAAACAAGTTGGTTTTTCATGGAAATTGTTCAACTACAACTATTGTAGTTTCCAATTTAGGCTTTGTCTTGTAACAATCAATGAGATAAGTTATTGTTTGTCAATTATTTCTCTAAATAAGAGATACAACAATTACTCAAGGTAAATTCATAATTTCCATGATTTACTTTGAATAATAACCACATTAAAAAATGTCCCCAAGATGATCTAATCTTCTTCCGATCCATTCCCACTAAATATCTCATATCCTGGGCAAACGAAGTCGAAATCACACGAAATAAATTCGAATATTTTGCTGGTTTGACTCTTAACATAATTAAAGTATTTATAATATATTTCATTATACGAAAAAAATATTTGAAATTCTTGAAATTATATATATGAAAATCATGCAAAAGTAATACACTGTAGAAAGTTTTCATATCTGAATCAATGCTCGATTTTTGCCAACCTTTGGCGAACTTTTACGGACATGTTCAGATATTCTAAACATGATTTATTATCTCAAAAATTTATTCATATCAGGTAACAATAGTAGCCATATCATATATGCACAAAATTGATTCAAAATTGTATAAGTGTGAAAAAAATAAAATTCTAGCAATTTGATATCCAAAACCTTGTTCGCTTAGGGTTTGGATCATATCTAAGACATTTGACCAAGGATATGATACCACTTGAAGGGAGTCGAATAAATACTCATGCATCACAAAAGTGTGGAGATCGTATCTCATATGATATAGTTCAACTAGTCATACTAGTCAATGGGGCAATGAAGTTTAACAAAATATTCAATAGACATAGGAAGGATTACCATGTCATTTTATCAAGATCACCGCACAAGTATTATGGTTACCTCTTCAAGTGTGACCACAATCTCATAGCCTCTAAAGGAAGATACCTCTTGTCTCACATTCTATCCAATGAGAGAGCACTTATGGGCGTAGATGAAACACATGCTTCTTACAATCTAAGGTCACGATATGAGTGGGGAAACTCTTGATTTCATCTCAAGAAATCCATAGTCTTCTTCATAAACATTGGGCACCGAAGAAGATGGAGATCCACGAGAAGTCGATCCAGTATCACAACGACAACACGACGACGGTTGAGTTCTCTCAAACCCTAGGATGGGCGACCCCTAAGAGTTGAGAGAGAGACCACACATGTAGATAAAGATAGAGTTGTTGCAACTTTTGCTTCAACTTAATTGTATAGAAAGAAGGGCTAAGGTTAGCCCTTATTTTATATAAAAATTGGATGGTTAGGATGCACTCCTAATGCAATCCTAATTGAATCAATGGTCAAAATTTTGTTGCAATAATTTATTAAAATAATTAATTTAAAAGAAATAAATAAGTTGACAGCATTCTTCAACAAATTTGATTGCAATAAAACCAATTTCACGTGGGAGACTTAAGAAGGAGAAGAGCCTCCATCCTAATAAAGGGAGATGGCCACCCACTCCTATTAGGAGTTGGAGAGGCTCCTTCTCTTTCCTAATTGATAAGATTCTCATTCTCCATCAATTATCTCACATGTTGCAAAGGGTATCATATTCATGGACTATGATTCACTTTTAAGATGCCTTGAAGGTGAAATGGTTGACACGCGAGACTCAAAATCTCATACCAAAGAGCGTGGAGGTTTGAGTACTTTTCAAGGCATAATATAGAGAATGTTCAATGAATGAGCAATTCAATAACAGATCTTAGATCTAATCGATATTGATATATTACGTATCTGTTGATACGAAGTATTCGGGTGATCCTCACTATTCGAGTTCGAGCTATTAGAATTGGAATAGGTTCGACAATGGAATCTTGGCCATCTTCTCTATCTAATGAATGAGGAGTTCGTTTTGAAATCATCCAACCTGCACCCACCCCCCGACTATATGATTCCTATTGAATCATACAAAGGTAGATTGAAAGAAACCTTTGGAAAAATTCCCACACGTAATCTATCGGATAAAGTATATGATATAGTCCATTTTAGGGATTATTGAATTGATGATAAAAGGAAATATTTCTTGTTCATACAAACCCAGGTTCCTTAGCTCTCTGAATTGTTGAGACCTTTTGATCTTTAGCAAGATTGATGAACCCCAATCAAATAATCTGCAACTTTCAAACCGAGTCTCAAAGGTGGTTATAGGTGTTTGGGATGTGAAACCATGTGAACTATTATCAGAACTCAAGGTCTTGAATCTATGCTGCATGTGCTTGACACTGAGACTGGGAAGCACAAGAAGAGAGGATATGTCAGGGATGAAATCACTAAAGCCGAGATAGATAATAGGCTTCAATTCATGGTTATGACCGAAATGAAAGCAAGAAAGCTAGTCTTAATTAGGAATAAGAAAGATCTGTCAGAAATCACAACTAAGATAATGAGAAAGACTAATGAAAATCAGAAGGGTTTCCTAGTAGATGATAATTGCCTGAATTTTTCACCAAAATAATTCCAAATTATTTTGTGATAATTTCAATCATGTCAATGGTAATTATGAATCATTTTCATCCATCCAATATTAAATTTAATCACATTTACATTTATTTGTACAATGTGAATCCAATTCACATTTAATTGTATAGTGTGAATCATATTCACGTTAACTTTTAGATTGTTAATTGTATTTATAATTATCTCTCTCTCTCTCTCTGTGTGTGTGATAGTATAAATAGTAAATTACAAAGAAGTCCCTGAACTATACAACTGATTTTAATGTCATACATGAACTTTAGAATGTAACAATGTTGTACCTGAACTTTAAGATTTGTCTCAGTGTGATCCCTGACTATTGAAATTTTAAGGCTAGAACGATGAAATAATCAACTAAATTTCAATAGTGGAGGACCACATTGAGACAATACTAAAAGTTCGGGTACCACATTATTACTTTTTAAAGTTTAGGTATGACATTGAAATCAAGTGTATCATTCATGGATTTTTTTGTAATTTACTCTATTATGAATCACATTCACAATATTATGATTATTGTGGATATTTTTATCCACACTAATCATATGTGTGATAATTAAATTCATATTTAGTTATCTTAGATGTCTCTCTATATATTTCAAAATAATGTGAATCATATCTACATTATTAATAATAAATAAATTTAATTTAATTGTCAAGTTTCAATGCTCAGATATCATCTAATGGAACTATTCTTGAACTCTTTCATTGATAGTATGCCTTCTCCATGGATACTTGGAAATAGGGAAAGGGTCATTGTATATTCTATGTATAGTGACTTGGATACTGAGATCTAATCTCATATACAGATCTAGAAAACCTCTTAGAGATGTTTGATCAAGTCAGATAGAATATCCAAACCCCTCATTGCATCCGAATGATATTCAGATCAATGTCTAACATTTGGATTTGGACTAAGATTGGATAACTAGTCTACCAAGTGAAGTCATTAAAATCCAAACATATTTCACCACTCCCTCGAAACGGAAGTGTCATGATTATATAATTAGTTAAGATGCATCACACTGGAATATTCCTAATACCCGTAGATCTTGCATGCTAGAAGACCGCTATTAAACATGAAGTTCTGATCCCATTTTGTAATGTCTCCTTCATGGTTTTATAAGTAGGTTTCTTTTTCAATCATTAAGAGTTGGTATCGATCGTATGCTTTCCAAAAGCATATACTATACGTTCAAATCTTGTCTTGGTTCCAAAACAAGATGACCGACACTGGAATTTGATTTATTCAATATCTCATGAGTGAGATCACGTATTCTGGTTTAGTAGTGAACCTGTATGATCCCTTTGAGAGATTATATTACTCATATGTCCTTATATGTACACCAATTCACCTGTTTATAGACCTTTATTAGGTCATAAACCTAATGGCCTACGTGATGTACATACTTAAACATATAGTAATACATCTGTCTCCCATTAAAGGATGCATGCATACATGTGACAGAATACCACATAGGTCTTAGTTATCTCGATCTTGTTAAGTCAACTCTTTGACCTAACTCATCCAACACCTCTGAATCTCTACTTCTATGCAGATGACATGCATCAAGAGATCATTTGGTTGTTAGCCTTTTGATTAAGGATTGCCATATCTTTCTTAGGCTGAAAATCCCTTCCTGATAATCACTTGATGGCGTGGTTGAGTCCCCAATCTAACTCTTTAGATATTCAACTCTACACCAACCTCTATGATCCAACCTTTGGATCGACAACTGTATGATATCAAGATGGCCATGGTACATAATCATAACTATATTAACGGACCTATATGAAAATTAGTTATTCTTGATTTCAGATTAAGGAATGATGTTCAATACTTTTATTGCATAATGGCTCGCCATGGAGTCACGTGTATAACACTAAATTGCATGCAACTCATAACAATTTTACAAATGACTAAGTATAGTGAACAACAATTATAAGAATAATAACGAAAAATGAACATATATCTCTTTACTCCTTCACAATATGCTTTGCATAATATTGTTAGTATGTTATAGTTGTACTGAGCTTTCTGCTCATGCGTACTTCTTTGGAAACCCATCCAGGTCAGCAAGTTGTTAAGCAACAGTTGTGACATGAACTTCTACAATTTGTACCAGACTTCAAGGTATAAATTTCCTTAGTAGAGTTGTATTAATTATTGTAGTATTTCTGTACTTTCCACTGTTGTAATTTATCAGTAATGCAAAAAATGTTGTGGACTTTGTACCGAATTGTGAATTTTGAGAACCATAAATATGTAAATATTGTTGGAGCATTTCATTCATTACTTTCCCGCTTTACATCTGAATAGATTATTTCAGTAAACAAGCAATTATGAAGAGAACATCAATTCATAATTTATAAAAACTAAAAGTTATTTTTATTGAACCAACATTGTAATGTTGTCTTTTACATTGTATTGGGAAAATTTATAACTTCAAGTTATTGTAATAGAACTTTCCAAATCGAAATAGGTCATGAACTCAACCATTGATCAACCTACCATTCTCATTGATCGACCAACCTTAATCGATCAATATTATTTCGTTGATCAACCAACCTAGATCAATCAAGCTAGTTTCACAACCATATTTTGGATACATGCCATGAATGGTCATTAGATGATCAATCAACCACTTTGATTGACCGATCAACCAAGTTTACTTGATCGATTAACATTGCAGAATTTACCAACTCGCTTAATTTATTTCCAAAGGTCTTATTTTTGCACTCCTATATAAGAGACCTCATACTCAAAAGTGGAAGACACATAAATCACTCTCACTCTCAACAAGCGGCGAAAGTTTCTCTTTGATTTGTTTTTCCTATTCTTTCTTTGGTTCTTCTAGCTCTTCGATATTTTTGAGAAAAATAATTCTGAAGATAGCCTTGTTTGCAAAAGCTATCAAGAAATAATGCTCAATCGCCTCTACGTTATTTAGCTCTTTCGACAACAATCATAACACTTTTTTCATGCTACAATTCTGGTGTTACTCTTTGATATATTAGTACTTCACTTGTGCTATCTAAGATATAAAATTTTGGGCCTATAATGTGTTAATATGTTCAATTATCTTTGATGCTATCTATTCTAGATATTACTGCACTTACATGGGGAATTATTTGTGATATTGATGAAAGAAATCCTGTTAAATATTTTTTGATACTCTCTCTCTCTCTAACATTTCTTTGTGGGAACTTTTGACGTTTGATCCTTAAGTTTGTTTGGATCAACAGAGTATGCTATATCTAAAGAAGTCAAAAGATAGTTGGATCTTGTAGCGAGCCATTATGCAATAAAAATTATTTCCAATTATATCATTCCATATACGAAATAAAAAAATATTATGTTTACGATATTGTTAAGGTCCCTCAGAACAAATAAGGATACATAATATAAGTATTTCTGAGTCATCATACAATTGTTGATCTAAATAATTAGATCATAGTGGTTGATATAGAGTTGTAGGTATAAAGAGTTATATAAAGGATACAACTAGAATTACAACCCCTGATCTATTAAGTTAAGTAAGGGGAGACTGACCCTAAATTTCTGGGCAGAGTCCTTTCTTGATATTCTTATGCTCACACTGATGGCATGTTGGTTAATCAGTGAATGAAAATACTTTCACGAAAGTAGCATACCCTCTAATAAAAGATAGATATCCATCTATATGTATGAGAGTGTACATTTGGCATGCCAATAGGTCGATGGCCTACCAAAGTCTATATAGCAGTGGGCTAGAATTCGTATAAGGAAATATGATGCGTATAATCCATTCAATGAACCATACATGTTCCTACTTATGTAACTGGAAGACAAGAGTTCACTCGTGATGCATTGGAATAACAACGAATTCCATCAGTGGTCATCTTGTTTTAGAAACAAGATACAAGTTAGAGAATGTGAGTATATGTTTTTGGAAAGCATAAGCATATACTTTTGGACAGCTTATAAATAATATTATCTCTCCATGATCGATTGAGAAGTCTATTGTCCCTAGGGGGAGGAATCAGGAGACGGGTTTTATAGAGGTGGAGCTAAGTTAATTTCATACCAGGGAAAGCATGAAAACTGAGGTATGGATCGGAAAGTTCTTATTTGGGCAAGCAAATTGGTTATTTAGGTAACAAATTTTATGAAGACACCAGGTTCAGAAGATGGACGAATTGGCAGGGAAATTAGAAGGAGGTTCGACGATCTAATTATTCAGGTGGACTTGGGAAAGGGAAGGCGGACCTGGGTCAACGGACCCGGGTCCGCCCAACAGGGTACATGGGCGGATAAGATACAAATCGGAAAAGACAAAATAACAATGAAAATGTAAATAAATTGAAAATAAATTAATAAATGAATCTAAATAAATAAATTATATCAGGGGCCCTTTCAAATAGGACGCAGTCCTTCCTGAGTTCAGGAAGGCCAGTCCTTTTTTGTATAAATCACGAACACGTTAGTAGAATGCGTATACAATTTGTATTATAGGTGCATGTTATAAATACAAAGCCGCATACAAAACTGCTCATTATAATACAAACATTAAAACTTCACATTATAATACAAAACTGTATATGTATTATACAAAAGTCATCCTGTTTTATACAAAAAAGAGGCTGGCCTTCCTTAGGGATGGAAGGACCAAGTCCTATTTGAAAGAAATGAAAATGTTAGTATTTAAATAAGCTAAATTATGGTGATTTTTAATAAATTAAATAAATTAAATAATTAGGTTAAAAATAAATTACCCTTTATTCATAGGTATATATACCTATATATACAACACTTACATTTTTGTATATTTATTTTGATAAATAAATATATAATTTAATATTTTATTTATTTACAACATTTTAAGGATTTTAGTCATATTTTTATTTTATTTTTTTGAAATAATTTATTAGTCTAAATAAATAGAGGTATTTACAATATATGTAGTGGTACATATACAATATATACAATGAATTTATTTTTGATTATTTAAGATTTTGTAATTTTTATTTACATTTTATTTGTATCAAATATAATATATACAAATATTTGAAAATATAATATATACAGAAACGTACATAAAATAAATAAAAGAATATATTCACTCAATGTACAATACAAACACACTATACAATACACTCCCAAAAGCCACTTTTTAAATCTTAAATCTGATTTTAGTGAAAGTACTTTTATTTTAAAGCTTATTTAATTCTGAGCATAAAAAAAGTGAGTTTGATTTACTTTGAGTTTTTATGGAGAAGATATGGATTTGACAAATTAGACTCTACAGTTTTTGAAAGTGCCATTATTTACACTATGTACAATGAATCTTCTTGCTATTATTTTTAATATTTACAGCTTATATTTATGTACAATATTTAAGAAGAAAATATTTTTACTTAAGAAGAATTAGGTGATAAATAAAAAATTATAAGAAAATTATACATACATAAAATGATGAATGGTGATGAAAATATATGAATAGATAATTATTTTTCTTGATTTTCTAAATGAATGCTTTATCTCCCCCTACTTTATTCTTTGTCGATCAGGTCAAGTCTTGACCTTCTCTCGGAGTCAGAGTCAGCTTGTATTTATTGCATATATACAACCTTTATTTTCTTTTTTTCCCTTTATTTCTTTTTTTATTTATTTTAGGTTACAAACAATGATAAATATACAATATTCACAAAAGAATGGATATTTATAAAAACATGGATTTATTACTTACAGGTATTTAAGAAGGGATTTTAAGCTAAAATAAATGAATAAAGATGATGAAATGTGGATTCATCATCTATTAATATACCCTAAAAGGAGACATTGAAATAAAGGATAAATACTTTAGGTTATTTAAAGTTCTCAAATATATTTAATGCGAGAGTATTCAGAATGCTCGCAAGGTCGATGCGATCGTAATACATTTTACAGAATGATGTTTTCATTATGAGGGAATGATGAAATCAGGTGAATTTTATTGATTCCATTTAGAGATTAAATGAATGAGATTTGATTGGATTAAATCTTAACACAAGTCGGTTGTCGAAAATGTGACTTCAGACACATATACACACGTGCACGCATGCACAAGCGCACCCACATGCATACGTACGTTCACGTGTACGTGCAAGCATGAATGCACAAACACTCCCCCCACCCCACACACATGCGCATACGCATGCGCACCCATGCGCTCGCATGCACACACACACACACTCATACGCACACACAACACACACACACAGCACACGTACACACCAGAACGCGCACGTACGCACCACACACCTGCGTACACATACCACACACACGTACATGCGCACACACATACATTCAAATCTAGATCCAAAGAGTTGAACTTGCTTTAAGATGTTCAGGGACAATAAAAGAATTGGTTCGGTATTGGACACGATTAGATAAGACAAGGGGTCAAAGACCCTTATATTAGATCTAATCTAATATTAAGTCATTATATCTGGTCTATACAATCTCACTGACATTATTTCCTAGTATTCATGAATGTGACACTTGAGTACTAATTCGATTAGAACTCATACATATGGGAAACTGACAATCAAGATATTTAGGATTACAACATTCTTATTAATGTTAATTGATCTATATGAGTATATGAATATGATTCAACTAACTGACACTTAATAAATGTAAATATAGATTCATAATAATTAGAAATAAAGTGAATATGTTTCACATTTATTATTAGGACTTATGTGGATATGATTGGCATTTAAATTAATGTCAATGTGAATTGGATTCACATTCTTCATTAACTGAATGTATAGTTAGCTTATATTTTTTGAGTTTTTACACTTTTACACCTCAGAGATTATGCAGTTACATCTACATCCCTATCTTTTTTGCAATAATACGGTGCCCCTATATTCTTACCAAATTCATAAAAATTTCCTTTCGTTAAGGTGAAATAGAGGCATAAGTGTTTTAACATAAGGTTAGTAGTGCGGATTTGATAAGAATATGGGAGCACGAGTACTATTGCAGAATAAAGGCATGCACATAATTGTAATTGTAGAATCTCAAAGGGACAAAAGTTAAGAAAACTCTTTATTTTTGGATTAATAAATTAAATTCATTAATTAGAAGGATGATTTGCTTCATTAATTAGAGGATGATTTGCTAATTATCTTAAGATGATTGGTGGTAATTTGAAGAGAGATAATTCTACAATCGTTAAAGACTAAGTCCAAGTAACAATTATTAAAGACTAATATCAAATAGAAACTAAACTTTGGATGGATTTTGGTGGAAAAAATTCCCCACTAAAAGTGGACGTCTACTTTGTATGATATAAAAGGAGTAGCAGCCTTTCATTCAATACAAGTCAATTCTAGTCCTAATTCTAAGATGAGAAAAAATGAGAAGAAAAGTCACTCTCTTATACTTCTTTTGGTTGTTCCCGTATCACATACCTCTCCCCACCTTGGTCATTCACCCGTGCCTCTCTTTCTCTATATTGGTGTGCCCAACTGATAGAGGAGTAATCTTCCATTGAGTGCTTCAAGCACAAGAAGAAAATTATTTCTTGAGATGAAATCCGAAAATGTGGTGTTCATCTAGATCATCTCTGGCGTCCACAAAAGAGGAGAGAATCGTCTCTCAAGTTCTTTGGAGACTCACAATTTCCTATTAATGAGTACATCAATCCTTGAATCAGACTCAAATAAATTGAGTCTTTTCCATTAGAGACTACAACATCCACTTTCTCGTGTGGTTTGCAAAGCATGTGCAACCTCTCTGTATTAATGTTATATCACGTTCCACTAAAAAAATTGCGATTGTTATATTACTCATATTATGAGCCCATTGTTTTTTGAACTTGATTTGTATATTCTGTATTTCCCTAATGTGCGATGTTAAATCTCCATTCAGCTTCGCGGAAGAAAAGTTGTTACTACTGGCCCATAAAACGAGACTTTGTCTGCAGAAATGATCCATAATTCCTTATCTTCCGAGATGTGTGAGATTCAACCTCCCTTCACTCTTGTAGTCTTTCGATCTTACATGGTATTCTACTCAAGAGGGATCGTGAATGCTGAAAATAGAAGAAGTTGAAAAGATTTTTGGTGCATTTCATTAATGCAGATGTAGGATTGGAAGTATGATAGAAAGATTAATGTTTTAAAAACTGAATCGAACCAACCGATTCAACCTGTTAAATCATGAACAGGAAGAAAAATGATCCACCCATCCGCTTTTCATTTCGTTAGAGAACAAAAATAAGTCGAAAACGATAAAACCCGGTTGAACCAATTGAAGCAAATCACTTGTTCAACTGCCAATTTTTTGACAAAATAATAATTTAATAAAATGTAAACTTTTATAAACTATTCATAACCTCGTCTCATTCTAACCCACAATATAGTACTCTTTTATCTCTTCTTGCACATGTTCTAATGATACATTATTGGCCTTCCCTTCTAGCCATACGAACACTGTCCCTCTCTTCCCACATTGTGTATGAGATTGTCTATTTCAAACGACAACAAACAAAGAAGAAATCGTCATTATCATACTATAAGAAGCTGTAAATTAATGACACTTGTCATTAATTAGAGTTTAAATATTAAAATCGTTAATTTTATACATCACATATGTGCAGTTATATAATTTTTGCAAAAAATATTTATTATATTTTTAATTCTGAGTTGTTCTAATAACATTTATACCCCCAATTTTAGCAATTTCACCTGTGCTCCTATATTCTTACAAAAATCGCAATATTATCCTTATGTTTGTGTAATATATGAGCACAAGTGTACTAATAAAACACAGAACTGTGTATTCTTTCTTATTTATTTGTATGATGTACCGGTCTAACTTGGTTCAGTCGGGTAGGACCAAACAAATCTAACTAACAATACAACGGTTCGGTCTTTTTCAATTTTTATGAACTATCGACGTCGTCACTGGTTTGACCGGTCGATCCCATTGGTTCGTCAATAAACAACAAAAACCGATTTCTACCCAGTTTGGTGTCCGATTTGATTTTTAAAACCTTGAGAATGCCTCTGTCTGAAAAAGATTTTAGCACCTATAAATATATACCTCCATATCTGGTGGCCCCTCAAATGGTTTTGAATTGTACAATGCCATGTAGTTCAACAATTTATATTTTTTTAATCGCTATGTATTTATGGATATTATTGATTTATTTTTCTAATATTTTCCATGATGCACGAGGACCTTTCATAATTTTTAAGAGGCAGATTCATTAGACATATTTAAGAAAAAATAAATCATTAAAAGGTGGATATTATTATTAAAAAGATAATTTAAATCTACCTCTCTAGGAGACTATTTAGATGGTATCTATAACATGCTTTTCTTTTTCTGAAATTACATTTGAAAGTATTTGCTAGACTTCATCAAACGTGCACAATCATTGGTAGCAGGAATCTTTATATCAAAATTACAGAAAAGAAGGATGACAATGACAGAGAATTAGATGACAGAGATTGTTGGTTATCATAATCCCAATTTCCACCTGCCGTCAATGGTAGCATTCTAAATTACCCATATATGTATTTTGATTGACTAAACTTTGACCATAGTTTTTTCTTTGCCCTCCATGTTCGATGAGAAGATGGTAATCGGAGGTAGAAGATGAGAGCGGTGAGGAGATACCAATGAGAAGTGTTGCTTTATTTTAATTTTCCGTTTTAATTCTTCTTTATGCAACATTAAATGTTACTCATATATATAATATTTAAATTAAATACTCTGCAAAAATAATCATAGTTAAGTTATGCGTGTTTGGACTTGTAATCCCTTGACATCAAGTTAATGCAATAAAAAGTTATTGTTTTGAATGCACCTTACCGTTAAGGTCCCTTTGTATAATTAAGGTTATGTACCATGGTCGTATTGATTGCCATGCAGCTGGGAGGATGCAACTGACTTCAAACATGTGATATACAATACAGATCTCCAATCCGAGAAAGAGATGTCAATCTTTCTCTAAAGAGTGATTTTCAACCGACGTCTTGATGCATGTCCTCTACATAGGAATGGAGACTCGGAAGTGTTGGAAAAATCAAGTCAAAGAGTTGACTTGATGACGTGGAGATAAATTAAGACCTAAATCATAACTATCACGATTAGGCACGCATCTTTTGACCTGAGATAGATATGCATCTATATGCATGAGTATGCATATTTGACAGACCAATAAGTTGGTGACCTATCCAAAGTCCATATACCGATACGTTGGTGTGCATACGAAGTCATATGAGAAGTATGATCTTTCAAAGGAATCATACATGTTCATAATTGATGAACTCGGAGACAGAGCTCACTCATGAGTTATTTTGGGGTCAAAATGAATTCCATGCACGGTCGTCTTATTTATAAAATAAGATATGAATTCGAGATAATAATATATGCTTTTGGAAAGTATATGATTAATATTTTTGCTCAATTATTAAATGATAAATCTAATGATACATTCTGAAGAAGACAATCAAACCAACATTTGAACTTCTGATTTATCAAAGTCTTTCCGTATGAAGGATGAATGAGTATTGAGAATACTCAGGGTTACATCTGTTGTAATGGATCATCTACCAAGAAACTTACATTCCGAGGGAGTGATGAAACATTATGGATTTTAGTGGCTTCATTTATCTAGACGATTTGTGATTTAATTAGATTAGATCATATTTCATTTGAATCGAATTTTTAATTCTAATTGCACTTTCAATGTTCAAATTTAGAAATAGAAATGGTCATGGAAATGGAAATATACAAGCTCCTTGAGCTCATTTCTTAGTTCCAAATGGTTTGGACTATGATTAGAAATGGTCAAGGAAGTTGATTCAGCTCGTCAATATTTTGTCCAGCTCATGGAAAGTGTGATGCATTTCGTTGAGCTCATTGAGAGTACACATTGTTACGGCTCAAGCTCAATATTCGTAGGTGACGGATTTTTGGGAAAATGGTATAAACCCTGAAATTAGATAGTTATATAGATTTCATGTCACTATACATGGATAGTATGGTATCTCCGACATTATCTCCAAGTATCTGCATATGTATCTCATGATTCCTAGTTGAACTAGGACTCATACCTATTGATGTCAATATTTTAAGAATAATAGTTATTATTGCATTATTTTATAAGGATAATTTTGTGAATAAGATTCACAAATATATCTCATTAATTAATGTGAATACTGATTCATAATAAATAATATTTATATGGATATGATATAAATATTTATTTAAATACGATTTACATAATATTTCCAAAGCATGAATTTTGTGAATTTGATGCACAGTAATTTTATAGATATAAATTAGATTTACATTTAATTTTATGCTCATGAATATGATTCATAAGCTTTGAAGATTAATTCCAAAATTTTTCTAATTTTGATAATGGGATTATCAATTTAACTTAAGTAATTTTAGTTAAGCTAAGATGTTGCTTATTTATTGTTAATTAAATTAAAATTAATTGGAGATAAAAAAGAGATACTTCTTAGATAATTCTATAATTTCTCCAATTTTGATAATGAATTATCAAGTTAATTAATTATAAAAAGACTATAATCTTAATGAATTTTAGGTAAGCTAAGTTGTAGCTTATTTATTGCTAATTAGTTAAAATTAGTTGTTGATAAAAAAGAGATAATCATTATTTAATTAGGACTTCTCTAGTCCCTTGATTTAAAATCAAGGGACTAAAACACACATGTTGGACTTTTGGTGTAAGTATGAAAGGAGGGCAAGGCCCTCTCTTTTGCAATACAATTTTGGAGAGCAAAAGTGCTTAGAAATTTTGTATCCCTTAAGATATAGAAGAGTCTTGAGAGTATCCATCTCTCATACACATCTTCTTGTTGCTCT
Source organism: Ottelia alismoides (assembly GCA_037367405.1). NCBI lineage: Eukaryota > Viridiplantae > Streptophyta > Magnoliopsida > Alismatales > Hydrocharitaceae > Ottelia > Ottelia alismoides. The sequence goes on from JAZKJV010005841.1 coordinate 47,954, forward strand.
GGTCGACGTCCGGGTTCGTGGAAAGCAAAGCGGTTCATCTACGTGCCCACGAGAGAGACTTTTGAAGATCCGACTTGATCGGAAGGTTTCTTCATTTAGAAACTCATGCTTTCAGAGGTAATTCTGATCTATATCTTTATTCATTGTAAATATTAGAAATTATTTTGGAAATTGTTTCCTTAGAATTTATAATTTATGAATGCACAAATTCGTGTGCTACATTTTCTTGTTCATACGATGAATTAAGATTGTTTTAGCAAAATGTTTGCTAAATATTCTGTGTTTCTATGATGCGTAGTAAATAAACTTTTATTTACTTCCTCAAATTGGTATCAGAGTCTTAGTTTAGAGGATTTGGATTATATTCATGTCTGATGAACAATCAGTTAGATCATCCCGATTAACGGGTATATTGTCTTGTGGCAGTTTTAATGATTTGAATGATTTTGCGACTTTGGAAGTTGCTACTATTATCTTATATTTTTAAATGTATTTTTGGCTATATATGAGGTCTAGAAGATGTGGACTCATACCCATAAGATGCACTAATTGTTGGTGACATTCGGGAGAAGATTCAGATGTTAAAAGAGATCGTAGACTCTGATTTCGACCATAGATCATAGCATTAAAGTTACGGACTTTTAGCCATTGTTTTCGGATAATATGACATGATAAAATAAGGATTAGTAAGTCATAAATAAAGTATCCAATCAATGCAAAAATATTTCACGCAATTCTGACCGTTTGACCTCGAGAAATTGGATTTCTCCATAAGGGGAGTTGGAAGAGGAGTAGATCATCTTATTGACTTGTTTCTCATATTTTGGGACTTAAAAATGATGCAAATATATTTGTTAAATTTACATCAGGCGTTTTACATAATATTTTATAAATATCATTGGTCATAACGAATTTTAAGTCAAAGTTATATGATGTCTTCTAATTTGAAGCACGACGGTCATAGCTTGCAAATTCGAATCCGAAATCATTGTTTATTTTAGAAATATGTTATAAAATAAAATATCTTTCTATTTTACATTTTTCCAGATTAAATAAGTATTGAATGTTTACAATTCAATTAGAAATTGTAGAATTAATTTGATTAATTTTGAATTATCTAGATTATTGCATTAGACATCTTTTGAAATCGATTTTTTTATTCATAAAATTATCTAGTTTGTTGCACTAGACCTTTTGAAATTAAAAAGAAGTTTTTGAGTTCAAAAAGTGTCTAGATTATTGCATTAGACATTTTGAGAAATTAAAAAGAGTTTTAAATTCCTAAAATATTCGAGAGTGACTATATACCATACTCAGTCGAAAGATTGACAAAACCTCCTTAGTACAATATGCACCGATTGTGTTGTCTCGAATTGATTCGGAGAAGGTGTCTAGGTCATGGAAATTCTAACGGGTTACTTAATTGTCACCTCGTACCACATTTGCGGTTGATGCGCTCCTAGTTAGCATTGTCTGTCAGACCTAGCTAGATCTGTTTCGATGGAAGGTGGCAAGAGGAGTTATGATGTACATTAACAACTAAAACTGGAACATTAAATTATACTATGCGAGGGTGAAATATTTTATGGTAATATCAAGTGCATAAAAGAATCAAACCATAACTGGGATTGCTTGTGTCGTTGTTTAATTTATATTAAAACTAAGATAATACCCATGTATCCTAGTTATATCCCTTAGATTAATCATGAGAATATGATTTGAAATGATTAATTATTAATTTAAACATGATATCGAGTAAGTTATTTGATGACATCCATGGTATTTCATCATTTAGGGGAATTCTGTCGCCGTGGCTTGTATTTTTGGTAATGCTCATGCTTAGTCATGACTCTAGAATACAAATTCACACGAATCAGATTCTTTGTTTCTCGAAAGAGATGGCCCGTTTGCATAGTGAGCCCAATGTTGTTCCCCATATAACTGAGGTAATATTGGATTGCACATAGTGTAAATTGATATTTACTCATTGACGGTTGGTTTAATCGACAACATGCTAACTCCATATATGTGGAGGGTGTGGATGTTGAAGACCGAACTGAGAATACAAGTTGGACTTGTAAGGTAGAAAGAGTTCCCGCTTCTTTCATCGTAGTTGCATTTTCTCATATTATTGGGGTGCAATTAAAATGGAAAGGAGACTCAGATCTCGTAGCGAGGCCTTTGGTTAGCATGTCTCATGCTTTGAAAGCTTATAAGGGAAAACATTTCAAAGTACAAAAAATATGAGAACACTAGATATAAAAATATTAAATTATTTAATATCATTACTCAATATATTAAAGTGTATTCTATTTTTTATTTTATTTTAGAGTAAATCTCTCAAGCCACTTAACATCTGCTTAAGGTCAATCAGTTGACTGGCCCAAATTATTCGGATTGGATCCATAATTTGGAACTCTTACTAAAGACAGAACATATAGATTATGTGCTCTCGTATGTGAAATATAAGAACCCTCAAACAGAGGATGTTTGTGAATACAACAAGAAGTGGGACGATGATCACTTGAGCGCTCATTGCTACATTCTTGGATCATTGTTTAATGTGCTTTAGAAGCAACTTATAGACATTGAATATGCTCATGACATCCTCCTGAATCTGAAGGAGTGATGAATCTCTAATTTATCATCACTCTATTCCTTTATTATCCTCTGAGCTTAAACAATTCAATAAAAATAATAAATAATTCTCTTTAATTAACAATGGACCCTCTTCTTGTAAATAACCCTATTTATTGTACAAAATAACATCTCTTTGTTTTCTTTATTTTCCTTATTTTATTCTTATTAAAGTTCCAAAAAAAGATTAAATATTGTATATATTTATCTTGGTTTTAAAAAGAAATTTAAAATACAAAAAATAAAAAGATTCAAAATGAGGTGATTTTATTAATTAAGAATGCTTCCAAAAATTTCACCTTGTTTATTTGATCTCTTTTGACTTTTTTTTCAACGTAAAACTTGTACATCTCCTTGAGATCTACAACTTTCATGTTTTGACTTTTTCTAAATCTTTCTCCTTTTATTTCTTTTTGATTTTCCTTCATTTCTCTTTTTCTCTAATTCTATTAGACCACGTGGCATTCTCTGGAGCCATCATGTGTCCCGCTTCCCTTTGTGCCACTCGTCTGAACCACCACCGTCTGATCTTTCATATGGACTCCATGTTTGCCGCTCCTCTCCTCCACATAGCTATATGATCACGCTTGATGGATATAATCTGATGAATCTGTGATTCATGCCTCTAAAAGTTGAAAATAGAGCTTTGTTCCCGAGTAAATAGCTGCATATTTCCCCTTATCTTGCATAATTAGCATTCATGCCTGCAAGCATAACATCTGCATTTTAGCATTCATATTTGCATAAAATAAGAAGCCAAATTCACTTGTAAATATTCACCTGTATATTAGCTAAAATACTTATTTATATATATTTTATACTAACTCCGAATCCAATAAAAACAACTCCATTATGTATATATTACTAACATAAATAAAGAAAAAATATCAAAAAAATACTAACTTGAAAAATTGACCAATAAAACCCCAATCCAAGTTTGAAACTAGGAGCCTTAAAATGCATATATCCCTCTCATACAACCTTCGAATAAGGTCTACTCACTTTTAAAGTAATATGCATTCAAAGACCTTCGAAACAAGACCAATTTCACTAAAATCGGAGCTCGTATGCAAAACTTGGGTTTTGGGCCCCTCTTGTATATTGTACAAATTGACCGTTTTACCCCTGTATTTTACCATTTCATTTTCTTAATTATTAAAAATCTAAAAAATTAGATTAAGTTGTAAATATTCTTTTTATATTTTCTCTATTTTTATTTTGATTTGTCTCTCTTTTAAAAATGAAAAAAAATTACAAAAGATAAAATACGGTATTTTATATCTATAAGGTACCACCCAAAAATATATTTGTATACAGATGATCTCGTTTGATTTTTGGACCTTCATGAAAGTTGTAGATCTCGTCGAGACGAGCAACTTTTGTGTTGACCATTTTTTGATTTAATCCCTTTTGTTATTTCTTTTGATTTTCTTTACATTTAATCTTTGAATTTTATAGGAGCGACATGTGGCTGCTCCTGGAGCCGCCACATGTCACCCCATTTTTTTATTTATTTATTTTCGTATTTATTTTATTTTTTTCGGATTTATTTTTATTATTATTTTATTATTATTATTCATTTAATTATTTTTAGTAGCCTTCTATTTTATGTTATTACTTTATTTATTTAATCTCCCTTTTACCTCTTCCCTTACTTGCCTTCCACTCCAAGCCACCACTATCACCACTTCCTCCATCTTCTCCATCCCTTCTCCAACTTCCCTCTCCTCTCTCTTTATATTCCTATCTTCTCCTCCATTGTTTTTCATCTGTCGTTTTCGAGAGAAGTGAGGTCGAGCCCCTTTAACCTTCAGGTGACAGCTGCAGGAGACGAGTCGAGCGACGACAACCTCAAGGCGAGATCTGCGGTATCACCATTGCCGCGTCGTGAGATCCAATTGGACTCGTCTAGCTTCTCGGCTTTTCGCCAAGCTGATCGAGGCCGCGATGACGAAAGCCGCACGACACGGCTCCATTTTCAGCGAATCGCAGGTAAGTTATCCCTAAACTTTTCTTTGTCAATTTTTTTATCTCACATTATTTATCTTGTTTGTCACCAAAACAATCCATAAACAACCACATTTTCACCATCATTTCATTCACCACATCACAATCATACTCATCTCTTTCATTATTATCCCCATCAAAAACACACCATCATTTTATACATCATACACCACCACTCCATTGCATTTCATTTTTTTTCCACATCCATTTCCTGTTTACAAAGAAAAGAAAAAAATTTGCAAAAGAAAAAAAACAAAAAAATAAAGCAGGAGGAGCTTCTGGTTTCTACCCCGAGCAACCCCGTACGGCCCGCCGGACCACCGCCTCCGCCGACGTCAACCACGCCCGCCCAGGCGAGCGGTCCAGCAGCCCAGCTCCGTCGGACCGCGCCACCAGTGACCGTGAGCCCGCGTGCCACCGCTCCAGGCTGCCGTGTCCCCGTGCGTGCGCCCCTCCAGGCCCCATCCGCTCTACGCACAGATCAACCCCCGCCTTCACGCTCTTGCGCCGGCCCCCACGCCGCCGCCAAGAGGTCCGCCAGCAGCCGCCGGTGCCTCCCAACGCAGCAGCCGCCAGCCGTGCTCTACTCCACCGCCTCCAGCCCCGCGCGGCGGAGCGAGAGACGCTCCACCTGCGCGCCTCCTCCCCGTGCGGCACCAACCCTGCCGTGCGACCTTCACCGCCCGAGCTCCGCCCAGCAGCCGCACCCCGGTGAGCGGCCCTGTCCGCGCACTCCTCCACCCTCTATGCGTCCCCATCGACACTAAGTCCGCTCGCGCGCGCGGCTGCAGCCGCCGCACCGGCCACCATCACCTCGCGAGCCGCCCAACAACTCCCCCCGTCGCGCGGTGTCGTCCCCCTCCGCGGCGACGCGTCTCCTCCCGCGAGCGACGCCGCCCTCCTCTTCCGCCCCTTAGCCGCAGCCGCCGCCCAAAGTGCCCCTTGCGTCCGTGGCTTTTGCCCTAGCTTGGGTAAAGAAAATGTCATTTTTCATTTATTTTATTTGTGTAAAAATTGCATTTTAGTTCTCGCATGTTTATGAAATTGCAAAAGTGCCCTTGTGCACAGTTTGAGTCTATTGTTTTCATTTCTGCTTCGCACTTATACCCCTGATTTTGTACATTAATTTGGATACTATTCTTGCATCATTTTTAATCAAAAAATAGCATATTGTAGCACAACTAATTCTTTATCTTGTGACTATTTATTTGCATTTTTGTGAGCCTTGGATGTTTTATTAAAAATCAGAGATTGAAAATCAGTGATATTTTGCCCAATTATACTCTGAAATTCACACATGCTTATTTATTTCTTCAAAAATTATAAAAACATTAGAGATGATGCCTCTAAATGTGCTTTGATTACATCCAAATTTCGTCCAATTCAGAGTTATCGTTTGCATAGAATAAATTCTTGGGTGACTTCTGTAATTGATTTTTAATTAATTCCACGAATAATATTTTTGAGAAATTTCAAGTCTCCTGAATTCCTTATTAAAATATCTATTTGAGATAATTATTCTCTGGATAAATTAACTTCGTGGATTTATTAGGAATTAAATTCCTGCAATCGCTCTGTTTTCAGTAAAATATTAATAAAAAATCATAAAGCTTCAGAAAATTCCAAAAAAATTAGTGTAGTTTCACTTCATCATTTTTAACTTCCAATAAATTTTTCACAATTTTTGCATATCATTTGCACGAAAAAATGCATAAAAACCCCAAAAAAGTTTGTATTTTTCATTTGCGCATTTTAAAGCCAAAAATTACAAAAAAATACATTTTGCATTCATCATTGGATTAGGTTATTAGAAAAAATATCACTTGACTAATTTGAATTAATTTCACATTAAAAGTAAATTTGGTTAAGTTGTTGATTTTCTTAATAACCTAGTTCAACCGCATTTGTGCATTGGCATTTTTATCGCATAAAAAAATACCAAAAAAATTCCACTAGGAAAACCACAATCTAATACCTCTAACTTGATCTTGAGTTGTTCCTTTACCTCCTTAGTCGACCCTGGGGCTTGCCCAGGCTAAATAAACATAAAACCGCATATTAATTCATTCGACGATTAATCGAGCCGTGCGGTTATTTTTGATCGACGCGGATCTATCTGACTGCAACGCACTAGTCTACTAGACAACATTTTATAGGGTAGATATTTGCTTCGTCAAATGGCACCGTTGCCTGGGAGGCAAACGGCTTAGGATCACTTTAGAAAATTAGATTTAGGTTTTCCAGTCACTCGGGTAGTCTGATCCTCGAACCACCTTGTAATTATTCCATTTTTTCTCTTCAATTAATTTTTTTAATTTTTTATCTCTCTGACATTTTTATATCTTTTTGTGCGAGGGCCCGGTGGACTTGGAGCGGCTTTCTTGAAGTCAACGCATCTCGAAGTGCATCGGAGGCCGACGATTCGTGGATCAAGTCGGTTGTTGAGATGCCAGAAGGATTTTCCATTTTTTATTAACTTGTAAAAAAAATGCATTTCCAGCGGTTCCCGTTTGGGTTCTCGCGAGTGTAAATATAGTGAAACTGTATCCCCGTGTGCTGTGTGGGTGAATGGTAATTTAGCTTGCACTAGCGGCTCCCCGAGCCAATCTAGGAATCGCTTGTGTTCGTAATCTTTAGGACCACACAACCACTTAAAAGACGCACTTAGACCGCAGGACTTAGCCAAATCAACCTGTTCTTCACGCTAATAGAACTGCTTGTCTTGGAGCGGCTTTTATCGCTTGCATTTGCATTTAGCGTAAAAAGTTTTCAATTCTCTTTTGCAATCCTACATAAAAAAGCGAAGGTATCACTGTAAGTCTCCTGAACTCAGCCTACGCATCATTGTTTTAACTTGCATCGGCTTTTCTCGATTTCTCCCTCTGTTTTTATCATTTAAATTAAAAGGAAATTGGGACTGGCTGATAGGCGTGCTGTATGGTTGGATTAATTCAATGAAAACATAACTTAAAACCGGGACTGCTAAACATTATTGACCAAAAAATCAATAAAATTGGAAAATTATTTGCGGGAGATTAATCCCCGACCTTGTTTTCAGGCTGAGTAAGGGTACTTGAGTGTGTGTGAACACCTGAAGGCAGAGACCAAATCCCCTCCTTTCATATCATGTTCCAACTGATCCTAGCAAATATCACAAGTCGAATAATTTCATATTCACTGACTAGTACCAAGTAGCCTCCGCCTGTCTCACGTAGATAGGGGCGAAATTGCAGTACTTTGCGACAAGCTGCCAGTAACCCCCCGGGGTGAAGTTTCGGCTTTGTCAGCCTCCGCCTGCTTGCAGGTAGATAGGGGTGTGGTCTTTGAATCCATCGACTTGGGATAGGAGCGAAGAAAGGAAGGACCGGCGGTATCTTAGGCGACAGGTTAAACAGGGAAGACGCATCCGGCTTTGAGCCGACTAGGCCGCGTAATCCTTGCTATCTTGCTTGAAAATCACACTTAAAATCTACAATATTAATTGGACTCGATTTCGAGTCCTTCACCGTGTTGAGTGTGAACTCGGGGTTTGCTCTTGTGTTTGTCTTTGAGTCTGTCTGTGTGTGTATCTTGTGTAATTGTGCATTTTCTACTTCAATCTTCTTCCTTTCCTCTTCAAGATGTCGGGATATTGGTCCCCATACCTTGTGACCTCTGGTCAATGCTCCTCGACCATATACCGTTCATCTTCATCTTTCTCTTCTTCCATGTATCCTCCGCCATCCACGGGAGACCCTTACCCGTGGTCGGTTTCACCTCAACCCGATTTCGAAGTCAGAACTTCGACTGACTTCTCCATTTCTTCGCATTTCTCACCTACTCCATATTCCCATACTCCAGATCCACTTCCATCTTGGGCTGACTATCCTTATTCTTGAGAGCTTGCAGGAATCAACGAATCAAATGAAGAGCAAGCCACTGCTGAGATAGATGATTGGCAAAATTATATGCCCCCACATTATTCATTTTCACCTCAAGTAGGGACCATACCACCAGTTACATATAAACATCCCGACTTGACCTTAGGGCATAACTTGGTCGATCAAACAACCCGAATGGAGAGGCTTGTACATCATGATTTCCCAAACTTGATTGACTTTAGTGATCAAGATTCCATTAACCAGCCTTCATTTGGAGAGCCTATACATTCACAAGATTGGACTCGTGAGCTAGATTTATCAGTCCCCATTTTATCATATGAGGCTCCGACTAGTATTTTCCATTTGGATGGTCCATACTCAATCCAACATTACATGCCGAAGTCTAGGTATGTTAAGTATGAGATCCCAATATCTCAGCAGTACCCTCCAATTGAGCAGAACTCTCCCATGATTTGTCATGAGAATATTGTGGAGGATGACATCTCTAGACTTATTAAGAAAAGTGAATCATTTGGTAATGAGTTGAGAGATGTCATGGAAATATTGAACTCAATATCTGCCAGCCTAGGTATGAAAGTGGAGAAGGAAGTAAGTAGATCCGATGTTGAAAACCGAGCAAGCATCATGGAATCCACACCGTTTGTACAGCTGAAGTCCATTCTATCTCCCTCTTCTACTAACCCCTTGCCTTCCAATCTTGAGTCTGCTCATTCGTCTATACAAAACACCAAAAAAATTGAAAAATCAAAAAATCACATAAAAATTGAAAATGAAAAAGACCTAAAAAAATTGGATCATGCCCTAAGGGAAGCACTCGATGAAGAATTGATTTTCAAACTTCCCTTAATAAAGGCCATAGATCACTTTCCCGACCTCAAAAGAATTGTGAGAAGTAAATTGATGCCCAAGAGGTCGGGCAATAACAGGACAAGGACTGAAAGACACATAGTGTCTGTGGCCACCTCTTTGGTGATGGGGAGAAAGACCAAAAGCCGCAAAGTGAAGCGGTTGCCCCGAATTGAATGTGAAATCAAAGACACTATCTTTACCCATGCAAGAATCGATGATGACTCATCGATAAATATCCTCCTGACCTCTGTATTTGACAAGCTCAAACTCAGGCTACTTAAGAAGTCGAGAGAGATCGTTCAGCTGACTGATCGATCCATCAAACGGTCGAGAGGAAACATTTCAGTCATAGTTACTTTCCAAGGTGCTCTACTCCAGGTGGACTTCACAATCATTGACATTGAGCATCGAGGAGAGTTTTCCCAGTCTCCGATTATTCTTGGGAAGCCGTTCTTAGCCTTGGCTAAGGCGACTATAGATTGCGAGACTCGGGAGATCGATTTTTTAGCATTGGGAGCACTCCGACCTCACCCAATCTTTGATACACTTTACTCCAAGGTGACCCGCACATCCGCTGACAGTCATGACCATCGAGAGGTAGATGAGTCCCACCTCTCTACTACACCTGAGAGACCGATTATCCGGACGACCGTTGGTTCAGAGACTCCCCACACCTCCTCAACTGCTTGCACCACCACCGTGGCAGCTTCTAAGGAGGACTCACGACCAGAAGCTAACATTGAGTCGGACACAACCTTTGTGGATTGCCATGATCATTTTGGTGATCCGACACAAGAGCCTAATAATGCCAAGCCAACTGAGATCACTGGCACTTTCTCGAGATGCGTGCTGACCCTTCAGGAATATTACAATCTATATGGTGACTTGTCTGATGAGGAAACCATGGTCAGCACCGCACCACACCCTGGACCTTCAAAGGAAACAACCAAGACTAAATTGACTCCACATAAAAACACGGTTGTTCCCTCTTCTAGTCAGCTATCTAGTGAGAGGAAGTCGAGAATTGATTCCTCGAGATGTTCCCCCGAACCTCTCAAGGCACGTCACTCTCATCTCCTTCTCAATGATTCAGGTTCTAGAAAACCGACTAAGAAAGTTTCCTTCAACACACCGGAGAAGGAATTTTCTGAGGAGTCCTCATCTGGTCTGGATAAGGTGATTTATATGAGTGAGCTCAGTTCGGCTGTTCTCAAGCCTTATCTAAGCAAGCAACCGTGTATCGACCCTCATTGGACAATCCCTACACCTCACTATTATTCATCTGAGGACGATTCCGACAACGACACATATGTATATTATCCACCTCCTCGATCCCGCAAGAAGGTTCGTCACAAACCTTCTTGTTCCATGTATATTCTCAATTCTCCTTGTATATATTTTTTCTCCCTCTCCAGTGATTCGAATCACTCGCCCCGGCTCCATATCATTTCATTTTATGGCTATACTTAGGATGATCAGATCCTAAGTATAGGGGGGAGAATGACCCGAGTCCCTTCACCATTCGTTGTATATTCTCTAGATCTCATCGGTTCTCACACTCATTCCTGTCCTATACTTAGACTGACTAGAGCCTAAGTATAGGGGGGACCGATGCCCACCGTGTATATACTCCTCCATTTCCCCTCTCAACCTCGCCCGCCCCATTTTTGATCTTCTTCTACACTTAGGCTGCCAGAGCCTAAGTATAGGGGGGTGAAGCGACTTCTATATATTTTTTTGTAATTTTAGCTCTCCTACGCTTAGCACGAGCTATGTCTTTTTCCTCGCTTTTCATGCTCTGAGGACATAGCACACGCTAAGTATAGCGGGGCGTGTATATATTACATATATATATACTTTACCCATATCTCGTACTTTCGAGTATTTTCGCGTATTTTTTTGTATATATTTTGCAATAATTACGGGTGGGTAAAAATTAAAAAAAAAATTGTATAATACTTGTAAAATCTTTTGCAAAAAAAATTTGTTGTAAAATACTTGTATATTGTATAACACTTGTATAAATTATATAATACTTTTAAAACTCTTGTAAATTGTTGTAATATACGAGGTTTACCAAAGTTTTGAAAAAGAAAATAGGCTTCTTATTTACTCTTGCATATCATCCTTGAAAAAAAACAGAGTCTTGCATTTCATCTACATAGCATGCCATCTGCATCTCATCTGCATATCTTGCATATGCAAAGTGAAAAGCTAATGGGTTTTGAACCAAGTTATGAGTAGATATTGAGGATGGACTTGATTTGACCTTAATCCACTTAATTTCAGAGGAACCTTATAGGAGCTGGAGTTAAGATTTCTCAGGTCAAGTGACTTAATTCTTTGAGTCCGCAAGTCTATGTTCACATGTCATCTTGATTAGTCTAAGTAGAATATCTCGTGCACACGCATGATTCTTTTAGATAATGACCTAACTTGGACAAGCACAATGCACGTAGCTCTTCATTGATTAGGTGGTGAGGAGGTAGACTCCTTTAGCTTGGAGTAGCAGACGGTTGGAAACATCCGTCCTCCTCTAAGGAGGGTAGTGCATCTTAACCTAGTCTTGTGGTGTTGACATCTAAAGACATGATGCTGTGGGTTGCAATAATGCTTCAAAAGAGGGATAGTCTACTGGCTCAAGAGGAAACACTCCTGATGTACATGCTGTACCTTGTATATAGTTCCAAAAAAAGAAGAAAAAAAACTCCAAAAAAATCAGACAGGTCCAAATGAAAATAAAATACCTGTCGGAGTATGTATATTAGCAAAGAAATGCAGCTGGATAACTTGGCTACACTGGTCAGGCATCCCAGGATAGGTAGCTATACTGGCTACCGTCCATTCTTTCTCTCCACCCCCTCCTCTTGAGCTGGTCGCACTTGAACTTAGAAGGGAATACCCCGCTCCTCGAGGAAAGAGTTACCTGACCGGGTTATTTGAGTTACCTTGTTAGAGGAGGCTGGTTCTGAGCCATTTCTGATGTGGAGAGTTACATTTCACTTACACAGTACAAGTGAGAATCATAGTCATCAGAAATTTGCGTCTGAGGATTTGTTCTGACCTGACTATTGAGGAGTCTTGAATAGAAGACTTGTGGAACTTGAAGTCTGTTAGGTCTTAAGTTCAGGTCCCAATAAGGTTCCGCCACACAATTAATCCAAAGGTCGAGTCAAGCTCCATTTTCAACTTTTGTTCATGACCTTGTTATGGAACCCAAAATCATTTCACTCTTGCATTTCATTTTAGTTGCTCGGGGACGAGCAAGGTTTAAGTATAGGGGGTGATGAATATGTGATTCATGCCTCTAAAAGTTGAAAATAGAGCTTTGTTCCCGAGTAAATAGCTGCATATTTCCCCTTATCTTGCATAATTAGCATTCATGCATGCAAGCATAACATCTGCATTTTAGCATTCATATTTGCATAAAATAAGAAGCCAAATTCACTTGTAAATATTCACCTGTATATTAGCTAAAATACCTTATTTGTATATATTTTATACTAACTTCGAATCCAATAAAAGCAACTCCATTATGTATATATTACTAACATTAATAAAGAAAAAATATCAAAAAAATACTAACTTGAAAAATTGACCAATAAAACCCCAATCCAAGTTTGAAACTAGGAGCCTTAAAATGCACATATCTCTCTCATACAACCTCCGAATAAGGTCTACTCACTTTTAAAGTAATATACATTCAAGGACCTTCAAAATAAGACCAATTTCACTAAAATCGGAGCTTGTATGCAAAACTTGGGTTTTGGGCCCCTCTTGTATATTGTACAAATTGACCGTTTTACCCCTGTATTTTACCATTTCATTTTCTTAAATATTAAAAATCCAAAAAATTAGATTAAATTGTAAATATTCTTTTTATATTTTCTCTATTTTTATTTTGATTTTTCTCTCTTTTAAAAATGAAAAAAATTACAAAAGATAAAATGCGGTATTTTATATCTATTAGGTACCACCCAAAAATACATTTCTATACAGATGATCTTGTTTGATTTTTGGACCTTCACAAAAGTTGTAGATCTCGTCGAGACGAGCAACTTTCATGTTGACCATTTTTTGATTTAATCCCTTTTGTTATTTCTTTTGATTTTCTTTACATTTAATTTTTGAATTTTATAGGAGCGACATGTGGCTGCTCCTGGAGCCGCCACATGTCACCCCATTTATTTATTTATTTATTTTCGGATTTATTTTATTATTCTCGGATTTATTTTTATTATTATTTTATTATTATTAATATTTTTATTATTTTAGTAGCCTTCTATTTAATTTTATTACTTTATTTATTTAATCTCCCTTTTACCTCTTCCCTTACTTGCCTTCCACTCCAAGCCACCACTATCACCACTTCCTCCATCTTCTCCATCCCTTCTCCAACTTCCCTCTCCTCTCTCTTTATATTCCTATCTTCTCCTCCATTGTTTTTCATCCGCCGTTTTCGAGAGAAGTGAGGTTGAGCCCCTTTAACCTTCAGGTGACATCTGCAGGAGACGAGTCGAGCGACGACAACCTCAAGGCGAGATCCACGGTATCACCATTGCCGCATCGTGAGATCCAATTGGACTCATCTAGCTTCTCGGCTTTTTGCCAAGCTGATCGAGGCCACGACGACGGAAGCCTCACGACGTGGCTCCATTTTCGGCGAATCGCAGGTAAGTTATCCCTAAACTTTTCTTTGTAAATTTTTTTATCTCACATTATTTATCTTGTTTGTCACCAAAACAATCCATAAACAACCACATTTTCACCATCATTTCATTCACCACATCACAATCATACTCATCTCTTTCATTATTATCCCCATCAAAAACAACACCATCATTTTAAACATCATACACCACCACTCCATTACATTTCATTTTTTTTCACATCCATTTCCTGTTTACAAAGAAAAGAAAAAATTTTGCAAAAGAAAAAAAAACAAAAATAAAGCAGGAGGAGCTTCTGGTTTCTGGCCCGAGTAACCCCGTACGTCCCGCCGGACCACCGCCTCCACCGACGTCAACCACGCCCGCCCAGGAGAGTGGTCCAGCGGCCCAACTCCGTTGAACCGTGCCACCAGTGACCGCGAGCCCACGCGCCACCGCTCCAGGCTGCCGTGACCCCGCACGTGCGCCCCTCCTGGCCCCATCCGCTCTGCGCACAGATCAACCCCCGTCTTCACGCTCTTGCGCCGGCCCCCACGCCGCCGCCAAGAGGTCCGCCGGCGCCGCCCAACGCAGCAGCCGCCAGCCGTGCTCTGCTCCACCGCCTCCAGCCCCACGCAGCGGTGCGAGAGCCGCTCCACCTGCGCGCCTCCTCCCCGTGCGGCACCACCCCTGCCGCGCGACCTTCACCGCCCGAGCTCTGCCCAGCAGCCGCGCCCCGGTGAGCGGCCCCGACCGCGCACTCCTCCGCCCTCTGTGCATCCCCGTCGACACCAAGTCTGCCTGCGCTCGCGGCTGCAGCCGCCGCACCGGCCACCATCACCTCGCGAGCCGCCCAGCAACTCCCCCTGTCACGCGGTGCCGTCCCCCTCCGCGGCGACGCGCTGCCTCCCGCGAGCGGCGCCGCCCTCCTCTTCCGCCCCTTGGCCGCAACCGCCACCCAAAGTGCCCCTTGCGTCCGTGGCTTTTGCCCTAGCTTGGGTAAAGAAAAGGTCATTTTTCATTTATTTTATTTATGTAAAAATTGCATTTTAGTTCTCGCATGTTTATGAAATTGCAAAAGTGCCCTTGTGCACAGTTTGAGTCTATTGTTTTCATTATTGCTTTGCACTTATACCCCTGACTTTGTACATTAATTTGGACACTATTCTTGCATCATTCTTAATCAAAAAATAGCATATTGTAGCACAACTAATTATTTATCTTGTGACTATTTATTTGCATTTTTTTGAGCCTTGGATGTTTTATTAAAAATCAGAGATTGAAAATCAGTGATATTTTGCCCAATTATACTCCGAAATTCGCACAGGCTTATTTATTTCTTCAAAAATTGTAAAAAAATAGAGATGATGCCTCTAAATGTGCTTTAATTACAGTCCAAATTTCGTCCAATTCAGAGTTATCGTTTGCATAGAATAAATTCTTGAGTGATTTCTGTAATTGATTTTTAATTAATTCCACGAATAATATTTTTGAGAAATTTCAAGTCTCCTGAATTCCTTATTAAAATATCTATTTGAGATAATTATTCTCTGGATAAATTAACTTCGTGGATTTATTAGGAATTAAATTCCTGCAATCGCTCTGTTTTCAGTAAAATATTCCTAAAAAATCATAAAGCTTCAGAAAATTCCAAAAACAATAGTGTAGTTTCATTTCATCATTTTTAACTTCCAATAAATTTTTCATAATTTTTGCATATCATTTGCACGAAAAAATGCATAAAAACCCCAAAAAAGTTTGTATTTTTCATTTGCGCATTTTAAAGCCAAAAATTACAAAAAAATACATTTTACATTCATCATTGGATTAGGTTCTTAGAAAAAAATATCACTTGGCTAATTTGAATTAATTTCACATTAAAAGTAAATTTGGCTAAGTTGTTGATTTTCTTAATAACCTAGTTCAACCGCATTTGTGCATTGGCATTTTTATCGCATAAAAAAATACCAAAAAAATTCCACTAGGAAAACCACAATCTAATACCTCTAACTTGATCTTGAGTTGTTCCTTTGCCTCCTTGAGTCGACCCTGGGGCTTGCCCAGGCTAAATAAACATAAAAACGCATATTAATTCATTCGACGATTAATTGAGCTGTGCGGTTATTTTTTATCGACGCGGATCTATCCAACTGCAACGCACTAGTCTACTAGACAACATTTTATGGGGTAGATATTCGCTTCGTCAACACCACCCCTTCCCGCCTTCACCATAGTCGTGTGATTGCATTGCAAGTGATGACGTAGCATCCTCTACGTCTCCATATCTCTTCCCCATTATAGGATCAGACCCCATGACCTCATTCTAACCATCCCTTCACGCCTCCCTCAATGCCCTTCGATCTGATCATACGATCAGATCTGGGCCATCGCTTCACACCCTCCTCATGGTCGTTCGATTGTAAGATCCAATGGCACATACCTTGTCTCCCACCTCTGATCGCCTCCTCTCTCCCACGATCACTCCATGCTCTCTGCCCCTTCACCCATTTGCTGCAGTCGTTAGAAGCACCCCCTCCATGACCTAACCTCCCCCTCGCATAGCCCTAACCCCCCGTTCTTCGTGTGACCATCAATCCCCACTACCTACGCTCCAAAACTCTCCAGTCAACTGTTACAAGCACCTCTGCTATCACCTGTAATGATCGATCATCCACCCTTAGATATGCCTGCTCTACCTCTAGCCTAGATCCTCCACCATTGCACGAGCCTAAGCTTAGCTCCCCTCCGCCTCTTTGTGATAGAGAGAGGTCGGATTATGGTGGAGCATAGACGGTGAAGCCTAGGTGTTGACCCTTGGCTGACTGGCCAATCTACGACCGCTCTGTCGTCGTTGAACTCCATGTCCCAGCCAGACATGTTAAGTGAAGACCAGAGCTCCTCCAAAGCTCAGCCCAAGCCCCTTCCTCTGTCTCTACTTCATCTCCGATCAGGTCGGTCTTTCTTTCTCTTTTTCTTGTATTTTCTCCTAATTGTCTAGGTGCACTCACACCTAGACAATTAGGAGAAAATACAACTAGATACGGATATAGGCATCAATGTATTATTATCCTTCGAATATGAATACGGATGCGGATATGGATATTGACATATAGTAAAACTATCTTACCATATCCTTAAAAAACAGGTACGAATGTAAAGCGGATATTGATCGTATACGAGTAATGTTAGAAATATTCTACAGAATCGACTTAAATATATACGAATTGGATAGGAAACACATGATATAAATTTACTAAATGTGTTTGGATCATAAAAATTATACAAATATGGTAAAAGAAGGTATAGAATTATGTTATATAGGGTTAAAAATTATATGACTATATTTATATATGAAAACAGATATACAGATACGGATACAGATGTTTGAGGATATCAAAATAATATCCATATTCATATCCATTTTAAAACAAATACGGATACGAATGTCGAAATATGTATAAAACGGATACGAAGACATATCGGATACGGATATAGCCATAACCATTTGCATCCCTACCTATAGGTCAAATCTTCAATGGTCGGAGCTTAGTCCTTGGCTCCTTTTTAGAGTGGGACTGAGCTGGCCAAGTGAGGGGACACAACTCATCTGTGTTTATTTATTGAATTTTAATGTATTCTTTTGAGTTGATTATTTTAAAAAATTTTGGTATTCTTATTCTGTTTATTTTTACATCATTTTTCGTTGATTAAATTTCTTGATATATTTCTAATGGATTTTTTTATGGTAGAGCCTTGGAGATAGAGGATGCTTGATCGACATGGAGATGTGGAGTTGAGAGCGCCCGTTGCGATGAGCTGCAGAAGAAAACCCGAGAAAATCAAGGAATTTAACTAGAATTTTGTCCATGCATTTTTTGTATATAAGTGTAATAATTGCATTTCTAGCGGTCCTCGTTTGAGGGCTCACATGTGTACTCGAACTTGGATATGTGCATGTGTTGTGTGGAGCCCTTTTCACTCCAGTCCGGGTGGGGCTTCACTTGAGTGTTCGAACCTAGGGTTAGGCACGCGGCTCTCTGAGTTTCCTTTATTTCAAATATTATGTGCTTGTTCGTATGTTATGACAAACCAATAAGGATCGAGGAGATTCACTTCAACTCCTCGATTCATTGAGACACACTTAAACATCGATCGATTTAGCCAAAAATTAATTCAAATTCTCCATACTAATAGTATCATTTTTAGGCATGGTTTCACTCGACTTGCATGCATGTAGCATAAAATTAAAATACAGTCTTGCACAAGTATGGGGAATGCTGGAGGCATTGTAAGTCTTCTCTCAAGCATGCATCATGGTTTTCTCAAATTTATTAGCTTTTCCTGATCTTCCCTTGATTTATCACTTAGGATATAAATGGAATTGGGAATGGTAGTTAGACGATGAATGCTTGATATGTGCTCGCATTAATTCAGTGATAACCTAAGGCATAAAATTGGGACTATTAATGAAGTTGACAAAAATAAAATGGAGTAAAATGAATCTTAGATTATGAGACAACGATTCTCGCATTGTACATACATTATGATTGAATGTTGAGAGGTAATGATGTATCTCTAGGATAGTGCCCAAAACCTATCTTTAATCATGTGTAATGGACTCAAAATTTGGATGATCATTAGCAAAAACAGACAAGATAAATTTGCTCGAACCTTTATGGCCCTCGTGTGTGAAGTTGGTGAAATCAAGGGTATCATTGCTTGTTTGGTTGAGCCTGATTGTATATCTTCCCCCATCCCTCACGTAACCCTAATTGCTCCACCCTAATCTCTGTAGATTCACTCATCATTAGGAGATTAAACCATTTTTGTAAATCCACTCCCCCTCTAACCCTAACTAATACCCTGATTACCCATCTTTAATTTCCTAAGTGTAAGGGTAACCTTGTACATTATCTAAGTATTCACCCCGGGTCCCTCCATCCTTATTGCATATATCTCTACTTAGGCTCTTCTCAGCCTAAATATAGTGGGGACCTGAGCCCCTATCACTTATCTTCTTCACTCATTTTTATCCCTTTCCGTAGTCATCTTCTTATACTTAGGTTATTTTAACCAAAGTATAGGGGGATCCTCCGAGTCAGTTCCCGTATGCGTTCCTATATTTTGGCATGAACTATGGCTTCATATCACTTTGTGCTATGAGGACATAACAAAAGCTAAGTATAGGAGGTGTTTAGTATACTTCATATATACTTTAGCCATGACTCAAATTTTGAAATTTTTTAAAATTTTTGAAAAATCGTGGGGCTCGGATATATTATTTTATGAACTGATTTTTGGAAAATATATGTAAAAGCTTTGAAAATTCTTCTAAATTGTGTGATGATGTTTCGAAAAATAGTTGACAAAAGTTTGAAAAATGGGATTTGACTTGCTTTGAAAATGGTTTGAAAAATGTTTTGAAGTGATATGGTTTGGAAAATGTTTTTAAATTTCTTTTAAAAATAAGGGATTAAATGGGACTAATTTGTGTACTCCTAACCTTATTCAAAAATCCAAAAAATTAAAAAAAATTAAACATTTTTCTTTAGTAGTGATTCTGACTACTGAGCTTAAAAATGATTAGCTACTTTTCAATGAGGGAACTACTGTCTCCTTTAGCAGAGTGGGTGGTTAAAAGATAATGTGAATGGCACCATCTTGAAGTAATACGGGTAGCCATCCGATGATCCGTACTTACACCCATACTGACTGAAGTAAATGCAACTATTCATATGAGCTTAGGCCAGTCATTACTTCTCTAAAGAAGCCAAAAAACATACCATAAAAAATTACAAAGTTCAAAAATCACAAAAAAATCACTAACCTTGGAGTTGGTGTATTCCTTACACATCACTATCTATCAAGGCTTAAGGATTTGAGTATACTTGGTTTTTAAGGTATTGAGAATCTGAACTAACTAGCCTTAATCATTAAGGTTTAAGACTTAATAATCCAAACCTACCGAGTTTGAAACTTATGAACGTTATATTGCACTCTTATTCTCTACCTTCTAAAAATATGACTAGCACATCGTTGATGTTTTAATTGAGGGATCGGGACTGGAGATTTGAGTCTAGACCCGATCCGATGATGCTCGAGGATGGGATAAAGTAAATGAAGGCTTTACGAAACCTGAGTGTCAACAAAACCCTAGACAGTATGTGAACAAGTTCTCGTGTTGTCTTTTGTTATTGACCTATGTGCCAAGGTATGATGGAACTAAATAATTATTGATCATTGTGCGCCAACTAGCCTAGCCAACAGGCTGGGGGCCCGCCCGCCCAGCTCGCTCATGAACTGGGCTTGGGCTAGGAGATTTGGGCATGGGAAGTCCTGAATCAGCCTATAAAAATATATATAAATATAAGGTGAATAGTACATGTATTAGTTTGATACACTTCAAGTTTTTCATATGTGACACTAGTTTTAAATAAAATTTAATACTTAACATGTCAAGTAGCATGTAAACTACTTATATTAGTTAATAAAGTATAAATGGTATTAATAAAATCATTTATACATATTAAATACAATTAAAAAATTCAATGGATAAAGAACGAAATGGTCCAAGGACCAGCCAATGGCGGGCTTTAGATAGTGGTTTTTTGAACCTCGGCCCGTTTGGCCCGGCCCGCATTTTGGCCAGGTCTAGCATCAACTTCGTAAAAGCTATGGAACTAGCCCACAAAAAGAAAATAAAAGAAATGGTTGAATAAAAAGAGCTCTCAAATGCGTAGTCAATCACAAAGAGCTTCAATCAAAGATGAGCGCTCCCAAATATTTCAAAGTGTCCATATAGACCAAATCTATTAAGACCAAGGATTCGGGCTAGCATTTGCATCGTATAGTGGTACAAGTCTGGGTGTCGAAGGTATCTTAGATACTCAAAAGAGACACATCCCGATGTAATCCAAGGAAAACAAGTGCAGATGACTCCAAACTCTTTTGACGGACACATTGATCAACAAATAAAAAATACACATGTTGAGTAGTAACGTACTTGAGAGGATCCTTTTTCCAATGTGAGGGAGAAAAGAAAATACACAAACATATGCCCTCCATCAGCTGGCCTTCCATCTACACTTTCAAGTTTGACAAACTAATGAGAAGGTGTATTGAATGCAAGAACTGGCTTATTCCTTAGTGTTGAGGATTAGGTCTAGAGGAGAGTCTCCTGAACTGGGACCTTGGTGACATCTCGACTCGACTCTCATGGTTACAGTACACTAAATGCCATATCCTTAGATTATATGTACAAACAAAGAGCCTGGTAATTAAAGAAGTTGGATTTATTCTGACTAGAGTATAGTTGAGTCCAGAATTTTAGGATAACTCAAATTATGGGTTCTTGATGAATTAATTCTTGAAAAATCCACATGCACTGTCAGGGATTAATTCGACTCCTTCATTCTTTATATGCTTGAGGAAGATCATATTTAGGTATAGGGGGTAATGAATCTCTAATTTATCATCGTTATATTCCTTTATTATCCTCTGCACTTAAATAATTCAATAAAAATCACAAATAATTCTATTTAATTAATAATTGATACTCTTCTTGTAAAAAACCTATTTATTGTAGAAAAATAACATATCTTTATTTTCTTTATTTTTCTTATTTTATTCTTATTAAAAAATCAAAAAATAGATTAATAATTGAATATATTTATTTGATTTTAAAAATAAATTAAATTATAAAAGATCTATCATGAGATGTTTTTATTCATTGAGAATGCTTCCAAAATTCTAACCTTGTCTATTTGATTTCTTTTGACTTTTTGTTCAATGTGAAACTTGTATATCTCCTAGAGATGTATAACTGTCATGTTTTGATTTTTTTCAAATTCTTCTTCCTTTTATTTATTTTTTATTTTTCCTTCACTTCTTTTTTTTATAATTCTATTGGGCCACGCCACGCGACCCGCTTCCCTTGGTGCCATCTGCCTGAATCTCCATTGTTTGATCCTTCATCTAGACTCCATCTTGGACGCTCCTCTCTGCCTCATCCCTAGTCATGTGATCACGCTTGGTGGATACAATCCGCACTGTTCCTTCCCACCTTCATCACATCCGTGTCATCGCATTGCATCCGACGACAAAGTATCCTCCACATCTCCATCTCTCTTCCCCACCATTGGATCAGACCCCCTGACCTCATCTTAACCATCCCTTTGCACCTCGTCCACCGCCCTTCGATCTGATCCTTTGATCGAATCTGGGCCACCACTTTGCGCCCTCCTCCTAGTCATTAGATCGCAAGATCCAACGGTCGTGACCTCATCTCCCATCTCCGGTTGCCTCCTCTCTCTCATGATCACTCCACACCCTCCGTGTTGGACATGCGAGACCATGACAAGCCTTTATGCCATAAATGTTATTACAAATATCATTTACTGATTTGAAATGAAGAATAATTAATTTGCCTAATATATCTCTTAGTACAATTAGGGTTATGTACCATGGCCATCTTAATGATTATATATATATATATATTGATTTAAATGTTGGAACATAGAGGAGGGTGCTTGGGTGATATCTAAAGAGTTAGCTTGAGAACTCATCAAGTACTGTCAAGTGATTATTAAGAGAGCATCTCCAGCACTAGGAGATGACAATCCTTTTATTTCTCTAAAGGTTGATATCTAACTAACCTCTTATAGCAGGTCCTATGCATAGGAATAGAGATTCGGAGGTGCTAAATTAGTTAGGTGAAAGAGTTGACTTAACGAGATCGGGATAACTAAGACCTATGTCATATATTGCCATGATATAGGCACACATCCTCTGATCAGAGACAGATGTGTTACTATATGTTTGAGTATGTACATTTGGTAGACCGATAGGAATATGATCTAATCAATATCTATACACTGACATGCTAGTGTGCACACAAGGGCATATAAGTAATACGAAAGAGATCATACATGTTCATTTACTGAACCGAAAGACATAAACTCACTCATGAGATATTGGGATCAAATTCGTTGCACAGTCGTCTTGCTTTTGAAGCTTGACTGAATTTGTAGGTTTGCTATATGCTTTTGGAAACATATAATTGTTGAGCAGGGAAATCAAGGTTTTAAATTAATGGAATTAAAGTGTAGTGTCATTGCAACCCTAAAATCCCACAACAAAGATTTATTCCATTCTCTAGCCAAAATAATTGAAGAAAATGTAGCAAGAGAATTTTGCTATTTAATGTACTATATATCGTGCATGGTCGATCTCAGGGAGACTACAAAAAGTCATGAGGGTTATTCAATTCAATGGAAAGTTAATGAAAAGAAATAAGGGAAATCTATGAATACTAGTCCTGGTTTTTGTGTTTTTCATTTTTGTATCTTTTTGGAATTTTAATTTTATATTTTTATTTGGTTTTTTGATTTTGTATTTTTTATTGTTTTAAATTTTGTAAAAGTTTTTAGTTTTATAAACAAAAGGAAATAAAAATGAATAAAATAATTCATTGAGAAAGTAAGAGAAAGGCAACTTTTTAGATGTATACAAAGTAATAAAATACATAGAAACTCAAACAAAATTATTTTTGAGTTTCTGACAATTTTTTTAATATTTTTAAGATTTTTCTAGAATTTTCTAATTTTTTAAGGCTTTTAAATTAATTAAAAACAGAAAAAGTAAACAGAACACAAAATGAAAGCTTTTGGACTTTAAAATATCAAATAAGATAAAAAATAAAAGAAATATACACAGAATGAAAGATAAATTTTTGAATTCTCCAGAAAGGTATTATATATATATATTGAAATTTTTTATGATTTGTTTAGAATTTTTTCTGTTTTTATTTTTTTTGATTTTTATGGTTTTTATGAAGAATAAAAATATGAAAATTATATAGAAATTAACAAAAATAAAAATGAATATGTGGATTTTTAGAATTTTTGGCAAAATTTTTATTTTTATTGATTTTCAAATGCAAGCATGGACTTTTTTTATAATGTTTTTGAAATTTTTAAATAATAAAATAATGAAAATGCAAAATAAAAATTATTGATGCAAGATATGCTTCACAGAAACCTAACATAACTTTTGTGGAATTATTAAAGAAGTGATATTTTTCATTTTTAATAAGCAAAGTAAATGCAGGTGCAGAGGGGTATGGATGCAAATATTTAATGTTTGTAGACTAAATGATAACATGTGAAATCTACAGGGTTAAAAATGCAAAAAATCCAAGAAAACACATGTGCAGTCATGTGAGCCTCAATGGACAGGACAATGTTGTAAATAAATCAATTTTAGGGGCTGAATAATACCAGATAAATAAAGTACTTTTATTGCATTTTTTTCAAAGATTACATGCAAGGCACAACCTCAGTTCAAACAAGACCGGAATGTAATAAAAATAAAGGGTAAATTATAATTCGGGTCCCCATTTATGGGTCCGATCCCAGAATGGGTTTTGATCTTTAAATTGTAACGATTCGGGTCCTAGGACCATTTAGGAAATGGAAATTTGGGGTTCATGACGAATATACCCTTGTTGGGAAGGGAATGGGGGTTGGGTTCCAACTTTTAAACAAGGGCATACTCGTCATTAGCCTCAAAAGGTTCCTTACATTATTGGACCTGGGACCCGAATCATTACAATTTAAAGATCAGGACCCATTTTGAGATCAGACCCATAGATGGGGACCCAAATTGTAATTTACCCAAAAATAAATGCAAGAGAAAGAAATGCAAATATTCAATTAAAGATATACAAACATGTGTCCAGACTTATTTGAAAATAAAATAAACTACATGTTGTCGGGTGCAATTTTACCCTTTAAATATGTGGTGAATCGAACGGTTAACTATCTTTGATCTCTAATCTGACAGCTGAAATTGGCTCGTGTATGGATGGTGTTGATTAGATCTGGAAACATTGATCAACGACGAGACTTTGGGGCTTTTGGAAGGGCCAAAATTGAATCTGGAGTGGTCGTTCTTGATCGTGCAATGCTGGAGGCTGTTGGACGAACTGGAGTGGTCATTCTTGATCAAGCAAACTTCGATCAAGAAGATCTCAGTCGTCCTCCACCTAAACTACTCTGAGATGATGCTCTAGCATCCTACAGTCCTCCTCTCTTGATCTACTAGCTCAAACGTGGTCGGCGATAGCTGATATGCCTTATGGAGGTCGAGAAGTCTGGAAGCTCAAGTGGAACTCTAGGTGATTCGTTTCACTCCAAAACTTGCTCATATTCCCTATAATGAAATCTATCTCGGAGGCGATGCTACGGTAGTTTTATTGAAGCAAAAAAATTGGGAAATGGTGAAGGGGATGGAGGTTCCGGTGATGGTGATCGGAGTAGGAACCGAGCCTCTGATCTTGAGTGATTTGAGGATGGCCAAATATGTCAGACGATGAAGAATGTTAGGGCGAAGGTGTCGAAACAACATAATTTGATAAAGGTGACTAGAAGACCTCCAATCGTGTAGATCAGAGGTAGATGATGTTGGACAAAACTTGCAGAATTAAATGTGACAACCTAAGGAGTACCTACGGTGAAGAACAAAGGTGAATTCAGCCTCGATCTGCTATGGACGACGGAGAGGCGATACGTGTGACGGAGGGTTCTAGCGGTGTGATTGACCCAAAAATCGATGGTTTTAAGTTCCACACAAGGCGGGAACTCAACCGCTGAGTCGACCACACGAAATCCGAATTAAATCAACAATTAACCCACAACAAGTAAATCAAGCAATGACGTAAATGTGCGAAGTTAAAATTTATTATAACTCTACAACAAAAATGTGTATAGGTGCAAGTATGTGTAGAGTGTCGAATAAAGGGAACAAGCAGGATAGGTCGGACAATCAATGCACAAGAATGCATGTGATCAAATGTCTACAAATGTGCTATTTTTTGTGGGTTTTTAATTTTCGATTTTTTTATTTTTAGTAATTTTTTTTAATTTTATATTTCGATTATTAATTTACTGATTTTGTATTTTCCTTTTTAGATTTTATATTTTTTCTTTTAATTTATAAAATATAATATATATACAATATAAGAAAAGAAAGAGATAATGTATTTATAAAAAGAGGTAAAAATAAGCAAAATTCAGGAAATGAAATCTTTTGGGGCTTTTTATATTTTTCTGATGTTTTGTGATTTTTCTAGATTTTTCCTAATTTTTTGGTATTTTTAAAGGCAAAAATACTGAAAACATTGAATAAACTAAAAGGCTGACATTAAAATGAGGATGAAAAATATCAAATAGAGTCCAAACATCCTCAAAATAAATTTAAATTATAGATAATAAAACAAAGAAAATTCAGAGACACAAATTAGATTTTTACGATTTTTCTGGAATTTTTAAGTTTTTTTATAAAATTTTCAGGGCTTTTGCTTTTTTTGGGGTTTTCTTTTGAATTTTTAGTGATTTTCGGACTGAAGTTAAAACACACAGAAATAAACAAAATATAAAATTTTTGGAATTTTTCGAAGGGTTTTTATATTTTTTTGTTATTTTCTAATGTAGACAGTATTGAAAATGCGTGTTTTTGAATTTTTATAAATATGAGAATTCAATAAAAATGCAAAATAAAAATATGGCATGAAAGAGCAATAAAACAAGAGCTTATGCTAATTTTTTTGGGAATTTTTGGGATTTTATAGAT
Source organism: Ottelia alismoides (assembly GCA_037367405.1). Lineage (NCBI taxonomy): Eukaryota > Viridiplantae > Streptophyta > Magnoliopsida > Alismatales > Hydrocharitaceae > Ottelia > Ottelia alismoides. The sequence continues at coordinate 74,607 of JAZKJV010005841.1, forward strand.
GGATGAAATAAATGCAAACCACAAAGAGAAAAATCAACACTAGTAGTGGCATATATGTAAATATCCAAAACATTCAGGGCCAACGTGCAATTTTTCCAGAAATTTATAACTAATTAACAAAATTCCAGGACCAATCACCAATAGCCAAAAACCCAGGGAATTCAGTGCAAAATTCCCACCTACGCGCGTGCTACTCACGCGCCTAGCAGAGACTTAAACGCAAATATCAAAAACCTGAGGGGTTACTTTGCAATTTCACCAAAAATATTACAATTAATAAATTTTTTCCTAGATTAGAGCGAAATAACAAAACCCGCAGGGGGTCCCTTGTAAAATGCCCACCACCCCACGTGTGTGAGTCACGTGAGGTGACGTAGATAGGGACCTATATGCAAATATGAAAAGTTCGAGGGTATTAGTGCAATTATTACAAAACTTTAAAACTACAAATGAAAGTTTCTGTTCTAATAAATAAATAAATAAAATGACAAGGGTTTAAGTGTAAAATACCCAACGCTTGTTGAGCCGACGACGGACGTCCTCTCACTTGATACGTGGCAGCACGTGGACGGCCGATGACGCTTCGACTTCGACGGCTATGATTAGATCTCCAAAGGCGGATCGAACAGTGGCGATGCGTGAAGATCTGACAGTGACTGTGCGACCTGGGCTCAAGCCTTGATCCGACGGCTGGCAACTTAGGACGAAGAACAGGGAAGAAGGTCGACAAAGGCGATCTTCCCCGACCTCGATCTCAGCTCCCGGGGAAGCTTTCGAGCTCCAAAATGGTCGTGGTGATGCCTGAGGTCCTCCTCTAGATCCTGGCAACTCCAAAACCCTCTGGTCGGAGTCCTTACGAGGGCTCGACGGAGCTGGAAGGCTCCAAGAACCTTCGACGAGGCTTAAAATGAGCCCCAGGCTCTTCCTTAGCGTCTCTGGACCTGCAAGAAGGGTGATAGCGCCGAGGGAAAAGTGTCTCGACCCCGTAGTGGTGAAGTGGAGGCGTGGAACAACGACATAGAACTCGGCCGGAAATGGCTCTGGCGAGGGGGTCGATTGGGTGATCGAGTGAACGAGACACGAATCTAGCGATGGGAAATCGATCCTACGAGTACATGGAACAAAAAGATACGAGAAATAGGGGGAATAAAGATGCCTCGAAGATGGAGTTCACCTGAGGAAGAAGACCTCGACGGCGATGACTTGCTGGAGGTGGTGGATCTGCCTTAGGCCATCCTCGATCCTCCTGAAGGTGGGAGAGGAGAGATGTCACCTCCCTCTTGCTCTGGGACGCATCAGGTGGAGAGGAAGGTGGCCAAAAGGGGTTCAAATTCGAATCCAAAAGTCAGTGGACTATATGAAGGGTTGACGGATGGCAGGGAAAAACGAGGCTCAACGGGCAATTCAACGATTTAATGGCCGAGGTTTCACCTGGGCGTGCATGCCCATTGAACGAGGATTAAAAGTCAAGAAGACTCTGACTCAAAATGATGCAAGAACAAGCCTCAAAAAAATTGAGAAATGAGGTCAAAAACAACATTTGACACGGGTACAGACCTCGGTCAGAGAGTTGACCGAAGTCAACCAACGGAAGCTTCTGGTTGGTCCATGTGGACCAACCAGAAAATTCCTTAGCAAAATTATTTATAAAATCATTTTAAAATAGCAAATGAATTTATTATTTTTGGATATAAAATGAAAAATATTTGTTATTTTGTAAAGTATTTTATCATGATTTTTATTTATTTTTCTGTGATATAAAAATACAAGTTACCTTTTATAGCATATATAGGTATACATATCTATATATTTTATTATTTTATTTTTTTTGTATATTTAATTTATTAATGTCGTTTATTATTTTGTATATTTATAAATTATTTTTATACACTTAAATATATTTTTATTTTATTTTTCTGAAGTGTTTTGTACATTTAATAAAATAGGAGAATTAATTATATAGGCATATGTACAGGTATTATACTTATGTATTATATACAAGTATTTTATTTTTTTGTTTTCTTTAGTGTTTTATTCTTATTTTAATGTACACATATATTATAAATAATATTTACAAAATTATAAAATATAAAATTATAAAAATATAAAATTATAAAAATAATGAATAATTAATAAAACAAATATTTTATTATGTACAAGTGTACAATAATGGTCCAAAACCTAACTTTCAAACCGTAGTTCAGTAAAATACGAAACCACCTTCGTTAAATAGATTATTGAAAATTATATATAATTAAAGGTGATTTTGATGCGTTTCGAGTTTTCATTTATGAGATACTGGTCTGGGAAGTTGGGATTCTGGAATTTTATTCAGATCATAACTTTTTATCTATACATTATTTTTGTATGAAATAAATTTTGTATTTTTCTTTATTTAATTATGTATAACTTTTATGGAAAAAGTTTCTTTATTTGAAGTATAAAAAGTGGAACTAAAAATAGGCCCCAAAATGAATAAAGAATGAATTAAACAAAGAGGAATCTTTGTTGGTTTCTGGCCCTTATCCCCCCCTACTTTATTCCTTGTCGACCTATTCATCTAGATGCCTAGGTCTCGGGATTTCGGGTCATAAAATATTTACAATATTTTATTCTTTTTCTCTTCTTTTCTTTATTCTATTATTTTAGCTTTAAAAACTGTATTTTATACACTATTTACACACACATGCGTGAATGTTAAAATGCGGGAATTAAGGGTATTTACAAGCATTTGCCAAGGTTTTTGAGGCCAATGGTAGAATAAAGATGATGAAATGTGGATTCATCACCCCCTATACTTGCCTTTGCTAGTCCCCAGCAAACACTTATGTAATAAGTACAGAAAAGAAAAATAAAGAAAAGAAAAAGAAGAAAGATGGATTAAGTTTAATTATCAAACTTGTCTTCACAAAATCAAAGTTTGGGGCTTAAGTCATACCTTTGGAATTTTAGTGCGGGCGGAACCTTAATTAGAACCAGATTTGAAATCCAACAGCCTTCGAGAATCCCAAAACTCTGTTCAAGTCTCCTCAATAGCCAGGTCAGAAATATTTCAACTCATACGCAAACCCTTAAGACTATGAATCTGACTCGTATAGTGGAAGTGATAGTGGCTCTTCCCAACTAGAATGACAAAGAGACTGACTTCTCCATTACGATAACCCAATGATTCCCCAATCCAATAACTCCTTCCTTGAGGAGCAGGGTATTCCCTTCTAAGTTCAAGTGACAACCAGCTCAAGAGGAGGGGTTGAAGAGAAGAATGGACGGTAGCCAGTGTAGCTACCTATCCTAGGATGCAAGACCAGTGTAGTCAAGTCATCCAACTACAGGCTCACATGATTTGACTTTGAAGCTCAAGATTGCTTATTGGCTATACAGCATATTCACATACTTTTGCAGGCATTTTATTTTTTTGTACATGCCTGTCATTTTTTTTCATTTTTTAAATACTATATACAACATCATTTACATAGGGAGTTTTTCCTCTTAAGATAGTAGACTATCCCTCTTTTGAAGCTTTATTGCAACCCACACTCTCCTGTCTTTAGAATTCCTCATCACTGGACGGGTTGGGGTGCACTTCCCTCCCTAGAGGAGGACAAGTCTTTCCACTTGTGTGCATCTCATACTGGCAAATCTTATCCCATCACCACTCCAACTGAATTGAGCCATGTGAAAGGTGCAGGTGTCCAAGTTAGGTCATTATCAACAAGAGTCATGTGTGTGCTCCGAAATACTCAACTTAGGCAGTCAAGAATCCATTGAACCAAGTCCCGTGACCTCAAAGAATTAAGTCAACTAGACCTGAAGTACCTCAATTCCAACTCCTATAAGGTTCATGTTATTAGGTAGATTTTTAGTTTCAATCAAGCTCCAATCTCCGGATTTTACTTAGACTTGTTCAACTATCAAACTCAATCCAAAAAAGGCTCATGTTATGCAAATGCTATGCAGAATGTAGAAAATAATTTTGTGATGCAATTTTCAAAGGTTTTGAACTTTTTATGGATTTTTGAAAAGATGATGCATATGAAATTTTTTTATTTTTCAAAACGATTTTTCAAATGTTTTTGGATTTTAGTTTTGCAAATGTTTTCGAGCTTTTTGAAAAGAAAAGATTTTGGATAAAAACTAGGTTAAAAATATTTACACGGGGAAGCATCTTATATTTACAAGAAGTGGATTTTAAGAATTTACAAGGGTAAGTGGTAAATTTTATAGGTATATATATAAAGAATTTTAGGGTGACGTATGTATTCCTCAAACTTATTTGAAAAAGGTTTTTCAAATAATTTTGAAAACTATAGTCCAAAATAGTCTTTACAAACATTTTTACAAACATGTACACACATTTGAAAATCATTTTGCAAAGGTTTTCCAAACAGTATATATAGGTTTTTTCACATATTTTTGCAACCATTTTTCAAACCATTTGCAAACAATTTTTCAACATTTTATTTTACACAAAGAAAATAAACTTTACAAACGAAAATGTTTTTACAAAGGTTGAAAACATGTAACAAAACATTTTCCAAATAGTTTTCAAAAGATTTTTCACAAAGATTTTCAAACTATTTTTCAAACATTTTGCAAAAAATATGTTCACATGATTTATTAATCAATACATACAAAAAGAATTTGAGGAGTGATAACATCTTTCTATTAAGGATTTTAATGAAATTTTAGCCATGTTTATTAATAAAAATACAAAAGTACGAGTTATGGCTAAAGTATATACGCAGTATATACCACCCCCCTATACTTAGCTTGAGCTATGTCCACATAGATCGGAGAGAAAAGAGAAGACATAACTCGTACTAAGTATAGAAAAGTCTAAAGAATAAAGGAATAAGAAATAACTGAATTAATGAGAAGTCGATAGTCCCCATATATTTAGGATTAACTAATCCTAAGTATAGCAGATTGTACACAAAGTAGGGAGGGTCGAGGATGGGAATGAACAGATCGTACTCAGATTGTCTCCCCCTATACTTAGGTAAGATATCCCTAAGTATAGACAAGAAGAGGAGACAATGGAGAGGATCACATAATAGAAGAACTCGGGGTACACACCCCCTATACTTAGGACAAAGTACATTCTAAGTATAGAAGACTGTCTACAAGGGATGATACCTTTTTGATAGATAAAGAAGATAGAAAAGGAAGAAGAAAAGAAGAAAAGGGAATAAATAGATCACAGCTCAGTGTGTGCACCCCCCTACACTTACGACAAGGCGTGTCCTAAGTATAGCAAAATCATAAGATGAAGACGGGGTGACATACATAACAGAAGAATGAATGAATGATATGATATGGACATGTGGATCTATACAGTGAAGATGGAAGTGATAATCATGTATGAGATGCAGGTGATATGAGTCAAAGAGAACATCTCATACCAGATAAATGGGGGCAATGCCAACGGTCAGTGGATCATGATCTAGATATAGTTTTAGGCACTGACCGTTAACTCGAAAGGTAGAGGAAGATGACAACTAGGATATATTAATACTACCATTACCATGTACCTTCCTGACCACATAAGGACCATTCCATTTACTCTGTAATTTCCCTGGAAATAATTTCAGCCTAGAATCAAACAACCATATATGTTGATCGGGTTAAAACTGTTTATGGCTGATATGAGAATCGTGCCATATCTTCACTTTTTCCTTATACTGTAGGCTGCTAGAAAAGGTTGTATCTCTCAGTTCCTCTAGGGCTGCCAACTCTGCTTTCCTCTGTTCTCCTATACTCTCGGGATTCAACAATAACTCTGTAACTTCCCATAGTGACTTGTGCTTGATTTCCACTAGTAAATGGCACGGCTTGCCATAGACGAGATGAAAGGGAGATGTCCCTAATAGTGTCTTGAAGGAAGTCCGATAGGCCTACAAGACCGAGTCCAAAAGTTGTGACCAATCCTTTCAGTCTGGGCGGACTACCTTCTGTAAAATAGTCTTGATCTCCATGTTTGATACTTCAGCAAGACCATTAGTCTGACGCTGATATGGAGTGGCAACACGATGGTCAATGTTGAACTCATCTGCAAGGGCCTTTACCTTGTCATTGATAAAGTGAGACCCCCCATCTGAAATCAGAACTCTAGGTACCCCGAACCGTGAAATGATATTTTTCCTCAAAAATCGACACACAGTCTTAGAATCTATGGCTCGGGCGGGGATAGCCTTGACCCAACGACTCACATAATCCACAACAAGCAGAATGTAGTCAAACACCTGACTCTTAGGAAATGGGACCATGAAATCAATGCCCCATGCGTCAAAAACCTCACAAAAGTGAATGGGCTGCATGGGCATCGTATCTCTCTGTCCGCAAGTATCCATCTTCTGACAGTCAGTACATCTCTTCAAGAATTCATCGGAATACTTGAAGAGAGTAGGCCACCAAAGGCCGGATTGGAGCACCTTATGTGTTATCCGTCTCCCTAAATGATGTCCTCCTGCCTCAAGCTTGTGGCAGTAGGTGAGGACTCTATGCTGCTCTTCTTGAGGAATACACCTCCTCCAGATACTATCCCCTCCTTCATGATAAAGGACGGGATCCTCCCAATGGTACGACTTGGCCTTCGCAAGGATGGTCTCAAGTCGCTTCCTGGGCCAACCTTGTGAAACCGTCTTGGAGACAAGATAGTTCACAATGTCGGCATACCATGGAAGCGAGGTGATAGCGAGTATCGCCTCATTTGGAAATGTCTATGTGATAGGTGCACTGGGCTCATATTCCTCAAGGTTCTCTAAGCGGGAGAGGTGATCCGCCACCACATTCTTAACTCCAGGCTTATCCTTAATCTCAATATCAAACTCCTGGAGCAAAAGGATCCATCTGGTAAGGCGAGATTTGGCATCCTTCTTGGCCATGAGGTACCGGATGGAAGCGTGATCTGTAAAGATATTCACTCTAGATCCCAGAATATATGATCTGTACTTATCCAAAGCAAAGACTACAACTAGCATCTCCTTCTCAGTCACAGTGTAATTCTGCTGAGCGGCATCCAAAGTACGGCTAGCATAGTGAATGGCATACAACAATCCATACCTCCTCTATCCAATCACAGCCCCTACAGCAAAATCAGAAGCATCTGTCATGATCTCAAACGGGAGAGACCAATCGGGTGGCTGAAGGACAGGAGCCTTAACAACTAGATTCTTGAGAGTCTCGAACGACGCAAGACACTTATCATCTACAATTAACTCGGTATCTTTTGTCAGCAAATCAGTGAGCGATCGAGCAATATGACTGAAGTCCTGAATGAATCGTCGGTAAAAACTGACATGCCCCAGAAAAGACCGCAACTGACGCAGATTGGATGTGGATTGAGTTTTCTAATGATTTCCACCTTGGTCGGATCGACCTCCATGCCCCTGTTGGAGATGATATGACCATGGACCGTCCCTTGAGTCACCATGAAGTGACTCTTCTCCCAATATAAGACAAGTGATGACACAAAATTCGATGCGACTAAGGTAGAAAATAAATCACAATGTCTTTGTCCTTAATCGATCAATCCGGTCAACAGAAAAATATTTAAACCACTCAGAAAAGATGAATCAATAAAAACAATGTAAGCAGTTTTCACTATTCTTTTTACTTGGTACAGCGACCAGGGTCGAACACAAGGAGCACGATTGAAAAACTAAGTAGTCAATTTTCAGAGCTAACTTTTGGTGGTTTTTGAATTTTTTAATATTTTTATTTTAAAAAATTAAGAACAATATTCACAAGTGATAAAATGCACACACACAGCTATTTTTGTATTTTTCAAAATAGTCAATAATGTATAGAAAAGTGCAAAGAAAATGTTTTTTGTATTTTATATATTTTAAAATATTTTTGGTAATTTTTTTGGAAATTTTCTAATATTTTTGTGATTTTATTAAAAATAAAACAGTGGAAAATAAAGCAAATAATGCACAGTCAGGATTATTTTGCAAATAAAAAATCTTTTAATGCTCAAAATCCCCGACACTTATTTTTAAAAGAAACTAGAAAGCAATATCTACAATTAAAAACTGAAATCATATTTTTTGGATTTTTCTACAATTTACTTCAATTTTACTAATAATTTTCGTGGCAATTTTTTTTGTTTTTATAAATGGAAAATTCACAAAAATTGGTACAAATTTAAAAGACACCAAAATACACCTAAATTAATTTTTTTGAATTTTTAGACAAATTTTTGAATTTTTATGAATTTTACAATATTAGGCTGACAAAAAGTCACTATTTTTATTTTTTTAAAAATATCAAATGTCAACAAAAATTAATAAAAAATTTATACAATAACAAGAACTTTAGCAGGAACATATACCATTTTTTTGAGAATTTTTTGAAACATAAAACATTTATTTCATTGAAAAGAGCATGCAAAATGAAAGTCTAAAGTGCAGGGTCTGAATTGCAAATATGCGAAATTTTTGCACGAGATAAACAACAGAAATAAAATGAGAGGAAAATCATGCAATTTACCCATTAAACATGTGCCATGCACATGACCTTCTGGAGTAGGGGCGTTTTTGCAACATTCAAAACTTTCAGGAGCACTTCCGCAATTAGTTCAAAAAAATATATTTTTTTTATAAAAAACAAAACCCCACTAGGGTTCCCTGTGTATCTTCGTTTCTCAACAAGTGGGAGGCTTGGATGCTGCCTCCACCGTCGTTGGAGGAATGGAAGGATGAGGGTGGCGCAAGGGCGACACACACTAGTGGGTGGCCGGGCGCGGGGATCTCGCTAGGGCGGTGCTGTCGCGCGCCACGCGCGAGCTGCTGAATCGCGTCAAGGACAGGAGGGGCTCGGGGTCGTGGGCCAGTCGGGGGTTGGCGTGCGGGAAGGCACGCGTAGGAGTCGGGCTGTGTGAGGGTGCGACTGTCGTACGTCGAACGAGGGGGGGGACGTGCGAGGTGCACCAGGGGACCGCAGTGAGGGCCAAGTGACGGGGGTTGGGCGGTGGCGTCTCCGCGCGGAGGTTCTGGAGCGTACGCCTGGGGGTTCGTGCGGGAGGCGGTATGCGCGAGGGCGTGGAGGCGTCAATGGCGGTACGGGGCTTCAGGCGGAGGCGATGGCGGTTGCGCCGCCCGCTGGAAGGAGATGCGGGCGGGGTTGCCTACTTCTTTTTTTTTAATTTTTTTTTGTTTTTTTATTTTGTAACCAGCATGAAAAGGTTAAAAATGTATATTTTTTTGTTTTATTTTTTTAAAAGAGCAAATGCAAACAGAGGAGAAAGAAATTTTTTATTTTTTTTATTTTCATATTTTTTTATTTGATCCTGCAACACAAATTGTTAGAGAAAAAGATAAATAATTTTTTATTATTTTTTTATCATGCAAAACAAATTTTAGAGATAGAAAAAGGAAATTTTTTTTATTTTTCCTGCAAAAATAATCGTGAGATAAACAGGAAAAATATTATATATTCTTTAATTTTTTTATTTATTTATGCATAAAATAAGAGGATGATTGGATTCGGATCCGCGATTGGGAGATAGATCCGTGTCTCCGACCACCGTGCGTGGTCGGAGGTGATAGGTCGTGCGAGGTAGAAAGTGAAATGAGAAGATCAGAAAATGAGGTAGAAATTCGAGGGCGGATCAAAATGTGTGGTGAATATTTTTTGTGATTTTTAATATCTGAAGACTAATCAAATGTGAATAAAAACTAAACCTACGATCTACCTAGAGAAAAAGACGAGAAATAAATTGGATCTCAACGTGGGGTTCAGAAATGCCATGATGGCCTCGACGAGGGCCGACACGCCATTACCGGACGGCTCGGAGGCTAGGCACCCTTCTTCAACAAGATGGCACTCGGAGATCAGGCTCCTCTCTGCCAAAGATCGATCAAAGAGTGAATGAAGAGGAGGAGCCCATTAAAAAGAGAAGAAAAACAAAAGAGGAAGGTATCTACAAATAAGGAAGGTGATTATTGGTTAATTAAATAAAATAATTAAATAAATAAAATAATTAATTAATTATGTAATTTTGAATTAAATAAATTAAATAAATTAAATAATTTATGGAAATCAATTAACCACCATAATGGTGGCCATATATGGTGTGGAATAAAATCATATATATATATAAGGCAAGTTATTAAACCAAATAAATTTTAATAAATCCAATAAATTAACTAATTAAAAATGAATTTCGTAATTAAATTAAGTTAACTAAATAATGTTAGATAATTAATTTTTTGGTGATTTTTATTTAAGGAATTTAGTAGTATACACATATTATACGCATATAATACAATGTACATAAGTACAAATAAGGAAATATTTTTTTATAAAAGAATTTTTTAATTTTTAATTTTTTAATTTTATTTTTAATGAAACCAATATTTACAAATATATACATTATGTATAAAAATACATATGAATAAAATATGTACAACAAGTATTTGGGAAAACTGCACAAAACACCACAGAAAATCAACTTTTCAACTGTAACTCCAAAGATTATGAAACTACAAGATAATTTAATTTAGAGTATGATGGAAGTGATTTTGGTTTGATTTGAGCTCGTATGGAGCCGGAATTGGTGTTTCAATTGTCATTTTGCGGCTTTTTCTGGGTACGATTATTTGCCATACGTACACTATTTTATTTTACTCTTATTTTTCTTATTTACAACACATTTTTATTTACAACTTTTGTTTACAAAAATAATTAGTTTGAGATCAAATTATGTACAAATAAAATAATTCAAGTTTTGTACAAAAATACAGGAAAAATATTTACAAAATATTTTTGGTTTTTTCTAACAGAAGACCCTATCTCCCCCTACTTTATTCATGGTCGATCAGGTCAAGTCTTGACCTTCTCTCGGGGTTTGGGTCAGTCTGTATTTATTGCATAAATACCTCCTTTTCTTTTTCTTTTCTTCTTTATTCTTTTATTTATGCACAGAAAGTCTTAAAAATGCAATTTTAACAAATACATACAAAATGGTAATTTTATGCAATTAAGGGTATTTACAAGTATTTGACTAAGGAAAAGAAGCTAAAATAAAAGAATAAAGGCGATGAATCGTGGATTCATCATTCCCCTAAACTTTACCTTTGCTAGTCCCTTAGCAAACACTTGTTTTGGAAATAAGTGAAAACAAAAATAAAGAAAAGAAAAAGGAAAGAAGTTAGAACAACATTGACTTTTAAACTTATCTTCATAAAAATGTAGTATGGAGCTTTGTCGGACCTTTGGATTATTAGTGTGTCGGAACCTTAATGGGAAATGGATTTAAAACCTAACAACCTCTAAGTTCCATAAGACTCCTATTCAGGTCTCCTCAACAGTCATATCAGAACAAGTCTACATACACAAATTCTTATGACTATGAATTCTTACTTATACGTGTAAGTGAAATATAGCTCCTCATCTCAAAAGTAGCAAAGAAACAAACTCTCTCAACAAGGTAACTCTAATCCCCCAGTCTGGCAACTCTTTCCTCGAGGAGCGGGGATATTCCCTTCTAAGTTCAAGTACAACCAGCTCAAGAAGAGTGGATGGAGAAGAGAATGGACGGTAACCAGTGTAGTTACCTATCCTTGGATGCATGACCAGTGTAGCCATGTCACCCGCTACAAGCTCACAAATGTATGACTTTTAAGCTCTTATTCTACTTCTTTTTTTACTTGTATATACACTCTGGCAGGCATTTTATTTTTCTATCAGGCCTGTCCACTTTTGGAGATTTTGCATTTTTCTTCTTTTTTTTGACAATATATACAAGGTACAGCATGTACATAAGGATTTTTTCCTCTTGAGCCAGTAGACTATCCCTCTTTTGAAGCATTATTGCAACCCCACATCATTCTTTCTTTAGACCACAACATCCCTAGAGGAGGACGAGAGGTTCTGCCTAGATGTACTACCCTCGTATACTACCCCAATCCAAAAGATTCTGCCTCCTCACTACCTCCTCCATGAAGAGCTACGTGTAGAGTGCATTGTCCAAGGTAAGCCACGGTCTGAAAGAATCATGTGTGTGTTGTTAAATATTCTACTTAGACTTATCAAGGTGACATGTGAACATTGTCGTATGGACTCAAAGAATTAAGTCACTAGGACCTGAAAAGTCTTAACTCCAAATCTTATAAGGTTCTTCTGAAATTAAGTGGATTAAGGTCCAACTAAGCTCCATTCTTCAAATTTATTCCAAACTTAGTCTAAATATCAAAATCATCCTGAACAATGCTCATGCAAATGAAAATGCAAGAAAGTATGTACATGCAAGGGAAAGAAAAACACTTTTTGTGAAACCATTTTCAAAATTTTGAAATTTTTATGAGTTTTTGAAAAATGATGCATATGCAAAAAGTTCTTTTAATGCAAAAAGTTAGTAATATATACACGGATATACATTTTTTAATTAGGAAAGTGATACATATTTACATAAGAGTGAGTTAATTATTTTACAAGAATAAGATGCAAGAATTTACAACTTTAGTAATTTATACAATTATATACAGAGTTGGGTTTTTTTATTTTTATTTTATTCATTTTTTTATTTTTGTGATGCATATATTCCTCAAATTTATTTGAAAATAATTTTACAAATAATTTTGAAAACTATAGTCCAAAATAATTTTTCACACAATTTTACAAACATTTACACACATTTGAAAACTCTTTTGCAAACATTTTTCAAATAGTCTATATAGTTTTTCAAAATAATTTTTCAACTATTTTCCAAACATTTGCAAATAGTTTTTACAAAATAATTTTATTTCACACAAAAAGAAAAATTTTTACAATCCATAATATTTTTACAAAGGTTGAAAATATTTTTCAAATAGTTTTCAAAAGATTTTTCGAATAGAATTTCAAACTACTTTCAAAATATGTTAACCTGATTTATTAATCAGTATATACAAAAAAAAGAATTTTTGAGGAAATGTTTGCATCCTTTTGTTAGTTATTTAGTTTTTTTAAGAATTTACACAATATTTTAGCCATATTAAAAATATGGAAGTAGGAGTTATGGCTAAAGTATATATACAATATATACGACACCCCCTATACTTAGCTCGAACTATGTCCTCATAGTGATCAAAGAGCTGGAAAGAAAGACATGACTCGTGCTAAGTATTGGGAAGCTAAAAAGAATACTATGCTCCAACGACGAATGACAGAAATCAATAGGAGTCGGTGATCCCCCTATACTTAGGATCGAGTAATCATAAGTATAGAAGACTGTACACAAAGGGAAAACCGAGGAGTAGAATGTACAGAGTCTACCTCCCCTATACTTAGGGTATTATATCCCTAAGTATAGGCAACAAAATAGAGGTAAAAAGAATCAAACGAATAATCAAAAATCTGACACCCCCCTATACTTAGGGTAAAGTACACCCTAAGTTTGGAATAATCACTAGATGGATATGGGGTGTGAGACAGAAAGAATGTATGATATGGACAGAATGATCTATACAGATGTGAGTAGGTCAATGTTGAGGTGCCTCTCAACAAGCACTAGAGTTTACGCCCCCAGTTGGGCGCAAATGTTAGGATAACGTCGTATCAAGGTTCAGGACGGTATCTGTAAGGCGAATACCGTACTGTCGTTGCAGTCTCGGTGGGAGAACAACAACGAGGTCAACAGAGTAAATGATAACACCCAGGTAAATAGTCAGGCAGGTGTTTGCTACCGGGTAAAGATATATGCAAATGAAGTCGGGCTCTAGTAGCACAAAAGAAATCGTCGACTCAAGATCTGTATGAGTGAAAGGGTAGAGACGAAGAAGTCGAACGTGGAGAAGGAAGGACCTAGCAGTGAATCCTCCACGCCAATCACCGTCTCGAATAGATAAGGAATATCAAGATCAGGAGACTCACTAGAAAGTTTGATATTCGATGCATATAATGTAGACAAATCAGTGAAATCATCGAATACCTCAAAGATCGGCTCATCCTCGCGAGGGTTGTCGAGGAGAGAATCATCAAACTCATTATAACAAATATCAAAAGACTCGGTCTTATTGATCCGATAGATCAGATGCACTCCCAGAAAGTGAACCGAGTACACATGGTCCATGGCATCCCCCGCAGATAACCCTCGGGGAGTAATGCTGAATCATCCAGGAAATTGGGGATCAATGCTATCAAATGTCATGTCCTCCAAAAATGTATCGACCTCATCAAATGGGAGGACACATGGCTCAAATATGGGAATAGCAAGGTTTGTCGAATCAAAAATCGGTCCCTCCTCAAGCTCTCTATGCTGAGATGAATCCAAATATATCTCTGAATCTGAGAAGATCTCCTGAAGACAAGACACTGAATCAACTGCGTGGATATTGGAATAACTCAAAGGATGGTTGGGATGTGGGCTCCTCCTCTATCTCTTGGGATCCTAGCAGATCTAGAATCGAAGAATCTTCTACGTGACAGAGTGGGACTGGCTCAAAATCTGACTGTAAATCCAATTGATCCTCAACCAATGTCCGGCTCTGGGAACTCACAACAATAGACAACACATCCATCAAATGAGAAGTAATAGCATCCATATCCTCTGATTTGTATGTGCTATCAAGTTGGACATGGTGTGTCACACACTCAACTGTGGTCATCTCTCCCTCATGTGTTGTCCTGAATAAATCATCTTGTATATATGTAAAATCAGAAAGTGTATCCAAGATGGTCTCAACTAAATCCAAGTCGGGACAGTGGTGTGAACCACCACATGAGGTAATGACATATGAAATCTGCTCTGTGGTCCTCCCCCTCATGACGATATGGATAAGGTCAATCATCGAAAATCCATGATCAGGAAATCACCTCAAAAGTTCTCATAACCTCAACTATGAATCTATCAATGGCTTTTGGGGGCTAACTGAAAAATCACGAATACACGACCACATCATCTCTGCTCTACGCTGGGGGTAAAATTTCTGCAAAAACAATAATCGTAAATCTCCCCACGTAGTAATCTTCCTTCCCAATCGTCTGTGCCAACTGTTAGCTCTACTCTAAAGTGTAAATGAAAAGGTAATCAGCATCATTTCCTCAGAATTGATATTGGAATATGATCGTGATCCATAAATTTCCTCAAACTCATCGATATGCAAATACGGTTCCTCGTGCACTTCCCCTAAAAACATGGGCAGTAGATCAATTAACTATAAATCCAGAACAAAGGGTCTCAAATTAGAAGCAGACTGAACTTCCTGATCTATGTACTCATCCAATGTCCCAGGATAAAAGTCATCTAAAGCTCGCAACTGCACCATATGATTGCCTATGGGATGCACTCTCATCTCAACAAGGTGAGGACCCGTGTCTCGTATATTGTCAATCTGAACTCTTCGGGTGTCACTCACAACATGTCCCGAATGGGAAGGTGGGTAGGGAGAAGATGGGAAATCGGATGGGGTTCCGACCTCCCAAGAGAGTGGGCGGGAATGATGGGCATGAAGATAATAAGCCACAGAATTTGGCTGGAATGGAATGTGACCCATCATGAAGAGAGGGAAATGAAGGGATAGAGGGTGGGATAGTAGAGAGAGAGATAGAAGGTGGGGAGGATGGGATAGAGACAGAAGGTGAGAGATGGTGGGAGAGAGAGAGAGATAGAAGGGAGGGAGGAAAGGTGACTGCTAATGATTCAAAGAATGATTGTAACTGACTCACAGCAAAGACATACAAAACACAAAGCAAACCTCCAGTTCACCAACTCAACACAAATCTGACCGTGAGATTCAGTCTTTATCTTTCAATTTTAAGAGTTAGGTGATAAGACAAAGTTGTACAAACACTTAGGAGGATTGAATAGGATTTGGGGGCTACTCCTTAGTGTGTACGTGAGCGAGTAAAAGCACAAACAATGAGGGGGTTGCTCTCCCAATACAATGAAGTGGTCAATTACGTTTAATTTTAGAGTCAAGTTCAATTAGCAGTCCCAATTTTTAATTTTTAATTTTCTATTTTTTTTGAATTTTTTCAAAAAATAATGCCTAACGAGCTTTTTGATTTCCTCTTTGATTAATTTGAGTCGAAAACAGGGGGAGGAAGTCGAAAAAGCTGATGTACGACCAAACACGATGATGCATGCAGAGATAGAAAATGCGTACCTTACTCCAGCACTCTATATGCAATATGATCCACACATAAATTAGATACAGAATGTAAACTAACTATATGATGCACATAGAAATTGGCCTTAGACAAGCAACTTCTATTGATCGTAAAGAACATATAACTAACTAATCAGAGAGAGAGAGGTCTGAGTCCGGTCTCTGATGCCGATCGGTGTCTGCCACAACGGATCCTGGCAGCGCTGTATATGGCCTCTAGCGGCACGTAACCTCTCAAACGATTAAGTTAACTTTTTCAGTTAATTTTTATCAAGGTCAAATTACGTTCTATTAGGTGTTGGGCCTTAGCAATTTACGTCACAATCAACAAAAATCCTACATCTAGGGGCCAAAATCACGAAATAAAATAGCAAGTTTAGGCGGTTAAATCAAAAAACTCAGAAAATAACGGTGAGGTCCCCCGAGCACACCAGTGCTCAGCGAAACAGACCCCGAAAAAAATAATCCAAGTCCATAGTTCAGAATCCTAAATTATTACAAGAATAATTGTTCTCTCTCAAAAAAATAAAATTCTTCTTCTCCTCTCTGCTCTTCTTCCTGTGCGAGTCCTCCAAAAAGTAACTCCAAGTCATCCAAGCAGTTCCTCGCACAAAAATCAAAGAGAGAAGGTTAGAAAACAATTATGATATAGAGAGACAAAATAGAAAAATGACTACAAAGCCATGCTCCCCGGCAACGGTGCCATTCTGATGACACAAAATTCGATGCGACTAAGGTAGAAAATAAATCACAATGTCGTTGTCCTTAATCGATCAACTCGGTCAATGGAAAAATAATTAAACCACTCAGAAAAGATGAATCAATAAAAACAATGTAAGCAATTTTCGCTATTCTTTTTACCTGGTATAGCGACCACGGTCGAACACAAGGAGCACGATTGAAAAACTAAGTAGTCAATTTTCAGAGCTAATTTTTAGTGATTTTTGAATTTTTGAATTTTTTTTTATTTTTAAAAATTAAGAACAATATTCACAAGTGATAAAATGCACACACACCGCTCTTTTTGTATTTTTCAAAATAGTCAAGAATGTACAGAAAAGTCTAAAGAAAAATTTTTGTGTTTTATATATTTTAAAATATTTTTGGTATTTTTTTCGAAATTTTCTGATATTTTGTGATTTTATTAAAAATAAAATAGTGGAAAATAAAGCAAACAAAGCATAGTCAGGATTATTTTGCAAATTATAAATCTTTTAAGTGCTCAAAATCCAGAAACTTATTTTTAAAAGAAACTAGAAAGCAATATCTACAATTAGAAACTGAAATCAGATTTTTTGGATTTTTCTACAATTTTCTACAACTTTTTTAATAATTTTCATTTTTATAATTTTTTGGTTACTATAAATGGAAAATTCACAAAATTTGGTCCAAATTTAAAAGACACCAAAGTACACCTAAACTAAATTTTTGGAATTTTTAGACAAATTTATCAATTTTTATGAATTTTGCAATATTTGGCTGACAAAAAGTCACTATTTTTTATTTTTAAAAAATATCAAACGTCAACAAAAATTAATGAAAAATTTATACAATAACAAGAACTATAGCAGGAACATATACCATTTTTTTGAGAATTTTTTGGAATATAAAAACATTTATTTCATTGAAAAGAACATGCAAAATGAAATTCTGAAGTGCAGGGCCTGAATTGCAAATATGCGAAGTTTTTGCACGAGATAAACAACAGAAATAAAATGAGAGGAAAATCATGCAATTTACCCATTAAACATGTGCCATTCACATGACCTTCTGGAGCAGGGGCCTTTTTGCAACATTCAAAACTTTCAGGAGCACTCCGCAATTAGTTCAATTTTTTTTTTAAAAAAAACAAAACCCCACTAGGGTTCCCTGTGTATTTTCGTTTCTCAACAATTGGGAGGCTTGGATGTCGCCGCCGCCGTTGGAGGGTTGGAAGGATGAGGGTGGCGCAAGGGCGGCGCGCACTAGTGGGAGGCCAGGCGCGGGGATCTCGCTGGGGCAGTGCTGCCGCGCGCCGCACGCGAGCGGCTGACTTGCGCGGAGGACAGGAGGGGCTCGGGGTCGCGGGCCAGGCGGGGGTCAACGCGCGGGAAGGCATGCGTCGGAGTCGGATCGTGCAAGGGGGCGGCTGCCGCATGTTGAATGAGGGGGGGACGCGCGAGGTGCACCAGGGGGCCGCAGTGAGGGCCAAGTGACGGGGGCTGGGCAGTGGCGCCTCTACGCAGAGGTTCTGGAGTGCGCACCTGGGGGTTCGTGCGGGAGGCGGTCCGCGCGAGGGCACGGAGGCGTCGATGGCGGTATGGGGCTTCGGGCTGAGGGCGGCGGCCACTGTCACCTAGAGCAGGTGGAGGCGATGGCGGTTGCGCCGCCCGCTGGAAGGAGATACGGGCGGGGCTACCTGCTTCTTTTTTTTAATTTTTTTTGTTTTTTTATTTTGTAACCTACAGGAAAAGGTTAAAAAATGTATTTTTTTGTTTTATTTTTTTAAACAGCAATTTCAAACAGAGGAGAAAGAAATTTTTATATTTTTTTTATATTTTTTCATTTGATCCTGCAACATAAATTGTTAAAGAAAAAGATAAATGATTTTTTATTATTTTTTTATCTTGCAAAACAAATGTTAGAGATAGAAAAAGGTAAATTTTTCTATTTTTCCTGCAAAAATAATCGTGAGATAAATAGGAAAAATATTATATATATTTTTAATTTTTTTATTTATGCATAAAATAATAGGGGTGACTGGATTCGGATCCGCGATTGGGAAATAGATCCGTGTCTCTGCCCACCGTGTGTGCTCGGAGGTGATAGGTCGTGCGAGGTAGAAAGTGAAATGAGAATATCAGAAAATGAGGTGTAAATTCGGAGGTGGATCAAAATGTGTGGTGAATATTTTTGTGATTTTTAATATCTAAAGACTAATCAAATGTGAATAAAAACTAAACCTACGATCTACCTAGAGAAAAAGACGAGAAATAAATTGGATCTCACCTCGGGGTTCGGAAATGCCATGATGGGCTCGACGAGGGCCGACACGCTGCCATCGGACGGCTCAGAGGCTAGGCACCCTACTTCAACAAGATGGCACTCGGAGATCGGGCTCCTCTCCGCCAAAGATCGATCAAAGAGTGAATGAAGAGGAGCCCATTATAAAGAGAAGAAAAACAAAAGAGGAAGGTATCTACATATAAGGAAGGTGATTATTGGTTACCTAAATAAAATAATTAAATCAATAAAATAATTATTTAATTAATTATGAAATTCGGAATTAAATAAATTAAATAAATTAAATAATTTATGGAAATCAATTAACCACCATAATGGTGGCCATATATGGTGTGGAATAAAATCATATATACAAGGCAAATTATTAAACCAAATAAATTCAAATAAATCCAATAAATTAAATAATTAAAAAAATTTCGTAATTAAATTAAGTTAATTAAATAATGTTAGATAATTAATTTTTATGTGATTTTTATTTAAGGAAGTTATTAGTATACACATATTATACATATATAATACAATGTAAATAAGTACAAATAAGGAAATAACTTTTATAAAAGATTTTTTTAAATTTTTATTTATTTTATTTTTAATTAAAATAATATTTACAAATATATACATTATGTATAAAAAAAATATGAATAAAATATATACAACAAGTATATGGGAAAACTGCACAAAACACCCCAGAAAACCAACTTTTCAACAGTAACTCCAAAGATTATGAAACCACAACCATTTGAAAGATAATTTAATTTAGAGTATGATGGAAGTGATTTTGGTTCGATTTGAGCTCATATGGAGCCGGAATTGGTGTTTCATTTGTCACTTTGCGGCTTTTTCTAGGTGCGATTATTTGCCATATGTACATTATTTTATTTTACCCTTATTTTTATTATTTACAACACATTTGTTTTACAATTTTGTTTACAAAAATAATTAGTTTGAGGTCAAATTATGTACAAATAAAATAATGCAAGTTTTGTACAATAATACAGGAAAAATATTTAAAATATTTTTGGTTTTTTCTAACAGAAGACCCTATCTCCCCCTACTTTATTCATGGTCGATCAGGTCAAATCTTGACCTTCTCTTGGGGTTTGGGTCAATCTGTATTTATTGCATAAATACCTCCTTTTCTTTTTCTTTTCTTTTCTTCTTTATTCTATGCACAGAAAGTGTTAAAAATGCAATTTTAACAAGTGCATGCAAAATGGTAATTTTATGCAATTAAGTGTATTTACAGGTGTTTGACTAAGGAGAAGAGGCTAAAATAAAAGAATAAAGGCAATGAATCGTGGATTCATCAACAAGGTTGACCTCTATGCAACACTGAAGCACATGGTCTAGGCAGTCAAGACAAGCATCGAACTCATCGCTATAGACCGAGAAGTCATCCATGAAGACCTCTAAACAATCACCCACCATGTCCGAAAAGATGGACAACATGCACCTTTGGAATGTCGCCAGGGCGTTACACAAACCAAAGGGCATCCATCTGAAAGCATATGTCCCAAACGAACAGATGAATGTCATTTTGTCCTGGTCTTCGGGAGCAATGGCCACTTGGTTATAACCGGAGTACCCGTCAAGAAAACAATAGTGACTTTTCCCAGCTAGCCTCTCGATAATCTGATCAATGAATGGCAGTGGGAAATGATCCTTCTTGGTGGCTTCATTCAATCGTCTGTAGTCCACACAGGCCCTCCAAGAAGTGGGTACCCGGGTAGCTATCTCATCTCCAGACTCAATCACAACTATAGTGATACTTGTCTTCTTGGGTACCACTTGTAATGGACTAACCCACTTGGAGTCGGAGATGGGGTAGATAAAATCGGCGCTCCACTATTTTGATATTTCCTTCATGACCACATCTCGAAGATTCGGATTCAGCCGTCGTTGGAACCGACACGAGGGCTTAGCATCCTCTTTGAGGTAGATATGGTGGGAGCACAAAGCCGGACTAATCCCCTAGAGATTAGGTATACTCCATCCTATCGCCTTGCGGTTTCTTTCAAGAACCTCCATCAAATGAGATTCTTGCTCTCCAGTCAAATCCGCTGACATAATGACTGTGTGCATATTTGGCTCGCCTTTAAGGAATCTATACTTCAGCAACTAAGGCAAGGGCTTCAATTCTGGACAACTGGGAGCTGGAAAATCTAGCTTCTGATATGTCTTAGTGAAGGATACCAGGTCTACTTGTGAGAACTCTCGCTGTGCATGAAAATCTGACGAAGGGAACCCTGCTGGTATCTCTGTGAACTGTGTTGGCTCGCTCTCCGTCCTAGCTGTCGGCTTAGAAGGAATCAGACATGGCAAGTAATCACCAAAGTCATCCCAATCAATGTCCGAATCCGAGGGATCTGAACTAGAAGATCATGAATGAAATTCTGCTTCACCACTCATCCCACAACTGTCAACCACTAATGTGTCCTCTGTCAGGGGTGTGCTATCCAAACTCTCGATTGCCATAAGCTGTAAGTACGTTGGATCTGTGGGCAAGGCAAGGGCTTGTGCTACTGGATCTGTCCAAATGGCTTCATCATCGGTCATCACAAAGTCACACTCCTGGCGGACGTCTCGCTCAACCTCTGTCATCTGCTCTATGTCATTGAACTGCTCTGAGCATGCTGAGTCTCTCGCTCCGGTCTATTCAATCATCTCTATTTGTATACATTCGCCCTCTATGTGAAAGTACACCTTCCCACTATCATGGTCGGTCACCGCCTTGGCAGTGGCCAAGAATGGGCGTCCAAGTATGATGGGGGTATCTGTTACCAACTCAGGGATCTCTATGTCCAATACAACAAAGTCCAAGGGGAATTTCAGGCCGTGAATGGTAATGACCACGTCTCTTAACATCCCCTTCAGCCTCTTAATCGACCTATCAGCAAACTGAAGGATCGTCCGACTCCGATGGAGAGGGCCAAACTCGAATCGGTCAAGTAAGGCTGCCAGAAGGAGGTTGATAGAAGAGCTGTTGTCTAATAGAGTGCGATCGAACCGCTGCTCCTAAATCTCGCATCTGACATAGGGAGCTCCTGCATCAAGTCTCTTGGCTGGCAGTCTGTTTTGAATGGCAAAGCATGTGGAACGGGTGAGCACATGGTTCTCGTCTCTGCGGTTCCTCCTCTTCCTGCGGACTGTAGTCTTTTCTCTCAAGTTCTTTTGGAAGAGGGGGATGTGCTCAAGTGCCTCCTGTAGAGTCAACTGAATCTGAAATCTATCAATCATTTGGTTGTTGAACTCTAACGGGTGAGTCTTTTTTGTATTTTTTTTATTCCCCTTTGCCAAGCGAAGTGCTTGAGGGAAGGGGATGGTAGGGGACTCCTCAGATGGAGGACTAGGAAAAGGTTCCTATGCCTGTGAATGAATGGAATCCATACATAGATCATCATGCAACACATATGGACTCGGAGAAGATAAAGAAACCTTTCCTTTATTCATTTTTTGTTCTTTTTCTTGTTACCATAGTCTT
Source organism: Ottelia alismoides (assembly GCA_037367405.1). NCBI lineage: Eukaryota > Viridiplantae > Streptophyta > Magnoliopsida > Alismatales > Hydrocharitaceae > Ottelia > Ottelia alismoides. The sequence continues at coordinate 97,185 of JAZKJV010005841.1, forward strand.
GAGATACAAAAGGTGGCAACACAACAGGTGGAAGCTCAACAAAAGTAGAAGTGGTGGCCTCAGTACCACCTACGGCATATGACTTCACAGCATCAGCACCACACTCTGGCTCAACATCACGTAAAATGGTGGCATCAACACCACCATATTCATATGTAGTCATGACATCTCATCCTTAGTGGCCTCAGCACCACCTTCATCATCTGCGGCATCAGCATCGCTACTCTCCTAATCTGGCGCTCCTGGTTCCTTGTGTGGCTGTTGCTCAAATGAGGCGCTGCCGGCTGGCATCCTACCACTCGTAGTAGAAATCAACATCACACATAAAAGAAGACATGTCATTCAAATAGTCACTAGGAGTGGTACCCTCTGTGAAATTTACATGCTCAGATTTCCTCTTCAAATTGTTTGGATTAGGCTCAATCTGTGCTGGTATGGCGGCCTTGCCCTTGATGATATCCCTCATCTCCTGCCGGAACTCATCCATTTCCCGTCTGAAGGATGCCTGCTGTTCAGAGAGCAAGCGGGTGAGGTCATCCAGAGTTGGGTTCTCGAAGTCAGATGCCTGAGAACCAGAAGTGTTCCCCTGTTGGAAATAAGGCTGCTGCTGTTGATAATAGTGAGGGGGAGGCTGGGAGTATAACTGGTGAGGCTGTCGACGCTGCCTCCACTACTGTCCCTAATAAGAGGGATGAGGACCCTACTGGTACTGCGGGTGGGAGTAATGGGGCTGCTGCTGCTGGCTATTCTTATGGCATGAGCGGGAGGCTGCTGTTGGGATGAGGTGCCTCTAGTGGTCCTACAGAATCCAAGGTGGTCGCGACGAATCCCGACTTGCTGAGGGTACCGGTCTTACCATATCCCCTTGACTCCCATCAATGGCTCCTGCTCGACGAGTGGTGGAGGGAGAACTGCCAGTGGCTGATCCGGTTGGTAGACCACCATCTGAGTGTCCTGAGATGGTGACGACAATGGGTAGTGTTGTATCTGCTGGACCGGTTCTGCCTGGATGTGGTGAACCTGGCGGTACGTGACAGAAGGCTGGGTGGAGCTGCTACTGCTTGGATCAGTACGTGACCTGGGAGGCTGTTGAATGGACGTCTGTGCCTCCTAAATGCATAAGATTTGATTCTTCAGGTCACTCGTTGTCTTAGTCAACCGGTCCATCTGTGCAAGACCTTGACTCTGCTTCTTCTCAAGGATCTCGATGCGGTCCAACTTCTCGCTAATGATTTCCATGTCAGCAGCGGTGGATTCAGCCTGAGCTGCTGCTGCTGCTGACAGTGTGTGGGTACCGGCATTGATGCATGCAATCCTCTGATATTCAACTTCCTGTGGTGGGATCTTCATCTGTGTGTAGACTCGGTCTTGGGCCATGACTATTGAGTTCTCTGTCATTCCTTCATAGATCTCCCAAACCTCATCTTCACCCTTGGAAAAGTAGGATCCACCGCAAGAGGCATTTACAAGCCCCTGCATCTCCGGTGTCAGCCCACAAAAGAAACTTTGAACAAGGTTGGGATTTGATATGTCGTGATGTGGACACCGGTCAATGAGCTCTCTAAATCGATCCCAAGCCTCATGGAACTGCTCATTTGGGATCATAGTGAAGTTGCTGATCATAGCTCGCGCTGCGTTGGTCCAGCCGAGTGGATAGTACTTCTTCAAGTACTCGGTCCGGAGCTGTGCCCAAGATGTGACGTACCTTCCTTGATGCTTCAGCCAATAGGTTACTCTGTCATATAATGAGAACGGGAAGGCGATCATCTTAATAGTGTCCTCGTCCACCAGTCTATCGTGGATAGTGCTACAAATCATCTCAAACTCCTACAGATGGAGATGAGGCTCCTCGGTGGCTAGCCCATGAAACTTGGGCAGTAACTGAATGGTCTGTGGGCGAAGCTCGAAGTTACCGACAATGGGAGGGAGCTGCATCCATCGATGAGTGAGGGCCCCAGCTGGGTTGTGCAACTGCCTCATGGTCATCGGTGGTGGCCTCTCCTGGTTAGGTTCTCCTCCTCCACCGTCTGCTTCTGTTATATCTCCACCACCCTCAGGTCTTTCTCTTCTGTCCTCTCACATCTGCACCAGCTCTCTCATGATGTCACCCATAAAGGCTCCCTGGTCACTGATCTGTCTCTGCATGGTCTCCAGGGATGCTAACAGTAAATTGTTGATGGCAGTATGATCATATATGTACGTAGGAGGTCCCTGCTCATCTGGGTGTTCCTCTCTACCGGACATATCTTGAGTCTCTGCAAAGGCAAAAGTACCCATCTCAAGTGCTGTCAAATGTCCAGAACTCTATGTTGCACTAAACTCTGAACCACAGGACTGACTGAAGAAGAAGGGTAATTGAGGGGGAACAGGGTGGACGTGAATTTAAGCTCAGAGAGTGGGTCTGGACTCCCTAAAGCCGATTTAGATGAATAGGAAGGAGTACTCGAAAGCGGTGCCACCAGACTTGGCCTAAGGGATCTCTTTCCCATCATTTTGATCTGGAAAAAGGGCAGATGAGATCTAGAATGCAAACAAGATGTGAAAACAAACCCCCAGTTCACCTACACAACACTGGAGCTGATGACCGTAAAGGCTCAGTCAATTATCTTTTCAAATTTATTTAGGTGATCAATCAATCTATCAGAGTGATTAAGCAAGCTGGTAGGAACCCGATGCTCCTAGGAGACTGTCCCAAACTAAGGCTAGATCTTTCCTAGCCAGTATGAATTGTGGATCGTTTACCGGCTACCCTCAATCCACTCAGCAAAGGACGTCACAGTCCGCTTTATCAATTGTCGGAGAGATCCTCACTAGAGAACGACTAACCTTAGAACAATAGTTTGAGAGGAGTTCAGGTATGGCTCTATCCTAGTGTGTGGGTCACTCTCTTGCTGCAGATAAATCAACCAAGGAGGGGGTTACACTCCCAAGACAAAATTTTTTGGATGAGGTGAGTTTTAAGGTCAAGTTTGCATTAGCAGTCCCAATTTTATGATTCACTTTTTTAGTCTTTTTCTGAATAAAAACAATGTATAACGAATTTTCTGATTTCCTGGGTTATTTTAAGTCCAATAAAATGGGGGAGGAAGTCAGAAAAGCCAATGCGTGATTAAACACAATGATGCATGCAGAGATAAAAATATGTACCTTGATCCAGCACTCTACATGCAGGGTGATCCGCGCATAAATTAGAAGACAAGAAATAAACTACCTATATGATGCACGAGGAAAACCGTCCCTAGATAAGCAATTTCTATTAATTGTGAAGCACAAGTAGCTATCGACTAGGAAGAGAAACCGGAGTCTGGTCTAGGAAGCCGATCGGTGTCCACCACAGTGGATCCTACCAACGTTGTATATGACTTCTCTCGGCGTATGGTCTCCAATCCAAGTCAAATAGCTTTTTAAGTTATTTTTAGCTAAGTCCAATAACGGTCTATATGCACATGCAAAATATTTAGTGTGGGGCCTTAGCTAAGTATGTCACAATCAATAAAAACTCCTAAATCTAGGAGCTAAATCTGCTTGAATCAAAATAAAATAAAAGGCAAATAAAACAAAACCGACGATACAATCGAAAAAGCCGACAAGGCCCCCAAGGGAACAATCCATCGGGCACTGGACCTCATGAAGTGTAGAAGTTTCCAAGAGTCCTGTTAATGTTACAATTCAAGAGTCACTCTCTCTCTCTCTCACTTAAATTACACAAATATATGCAAAAAATAAATGGAGCTAATCTACAAAATCTCTCTAAATCTTCTTCATGCAGGGAGAGCAGGCCGGAGCCGGTTTCACGTGAGTGCGTAGGTTCCTAGGGAAATGTGCCTCCCTCGATCCACGATAACTCGCACAAAGTCAACAAAGAGAAGGGATTAGATATCTCAAACAATATATATCAAAAATAACCGATCTATACGATGTTGCTTCCCGAAAACCAAATGCCTTTTCGCCGGAGTTCCTGTAGATCAAATGTCCCTTTCGGATTCCGTGTGTCTTTGCCGTCCTGTGTCTTTTAACGACCCAGAATCAGAGAGAAGAAAAAGAGACTACCTCACTGCCCAGGGAGACGCAGAGATTGAAAGACCCCTTCCAGAAGCCTGATGAACCTGTGGCTGCCTTCCGCCCCGGCTGTCAATAACCCCTTCTTCACCTAGGTTGGAATGAGGAAAGCTTGAGACTACTTATAAGATGATGGACTTGGCGACTCATTCCCTACAGATTACCAATTCTCCCCCATAGGGGATCTTGACGCCTACTCACTACAGTGCCATTTGATTGACCCAAAAATCGATGGTCTTAAGTTCCACACAAGGCGGGAACTCAGTCGCTGAGTCGACCACACGAAATTCGGATTAAATCAACAATTAACCCACAACAAGTAAATCAAGCAATGAAGTAAATGCACGGAGTTAAAATTTATTATAACTCTACAACAAAAATGTGTATAGGTGCAAGTATGTGTATAATGTCAAACACAGGGAACAAGCAGGATAGGTCGGGAAATCAATGCACAAGAATGAATGTGATCAAATGTCTACAAATGTGTTGTTTTTTGTGGGTTTTAAATTTTCTATTTTTTAATTTTTAATTATTTTTTAGGTTTATATTTTGATTATTAATTTACTGATTTTGTATTTTCCTTTTTAGATTTTATATTTTTTCTTTTAATTTATAAAATAGAATATATATATATATACAATATAAGAAAAGAAAGAGATAATGTATTTATAAAAAGAGGTAAAAATAAGCAAAATTCAGGAAATGAAATCTTTTTAGGGTTTTTATATTTTTTTGATGTTTTTGTGATTTTTCTAGATTTTTCCTAATCTTTTGGTATTTTTAAAGGCAAAAAGACTGAAATAGTGAATAAACTAAAAGACTGACATTAAAATGAGGATGAAAAATATCAAACAGAGTCCAAAATTCCTCAGATTAATTTTAAATTAAAGATAGAAAAACAAAGAAGATTTAGAGACAAAAATTAGGTTTTTAAGATTTTTTGGAAATTTTTAAGATTTTTATAAAGTTTTAAGGGCTTTTGATGTTTTTAGGGTTTTCTTTTGAATTTTTTAGTGATTTTTGGATTAAAGTTAAAACACACATAAACAAACAAAATATAATTTTTTTGGAATTTTTCGAAGGTTTTTATATTTTTTTGGTATTTTCTAATGCAGACAGTACTGAAAATGCTTGTTTTTGAATTTTTATAAATATGAGAATGCAATCAAAATGCAAAATAAAAATATGGCGTGAAATAGCAACAAAACAAGATCTTATGCTAATTTTTTGGGAATTTTTGGGATTTTATAGATGCATGAAATTAATGCAAACCACAAAGAGAAAAATCAACACTAGAAGGGGCATATATGTAAATATCCAAAACATCCAAGGCCAACTTGCAATTCTTCCAGAAATTTATAACTAATTAATAAAATTCCTGGACTAATCACAAATAGCCAAAATACTAGGGGATTCAGTGCAAAATTCCCACCTACGCACGTGCTAATTACGCGTGTGGTAGGGACTTAAATGCAAATATCAAAAACATGAGGGGAACTTTGTAATTTCACCAAAAATATTGCACTTAATAAAATGTTTCCTGGACTAGAGCAAAATAACAAAACCCGCAGGGGGTCCCTTGCAAAATGTCCACCACCCCACGTGCGTGAGTCACGTGAGGTGACGTGTACATGGACCTATACGCAAATATGAAAAGTTCGGGGTCTAAGTGCAATTATTACAAAACTTTAAAATTGCAAATGAATGTTTTTGTGCTAATAAATAAATACACAAAATGGCGAGGGTTTAAGTGCAAAATACCCAACGCTTGTTGAGCCGACGACGGACGTACTCTCACTTGACACGTGGCGACACGTGGACGGCCGATGACGCTTCGGCTTCGCCGGCTACGATTAGATCTCCAAAGGCGGATCGAATGGTGGCGACGCGTGAAGATCTGATGGTGACTGTACGACCTGGGCTCCGACCTTGATCCGACGGCTGGCAGCCTAGGACGAAGAACAGGGAAGAAGGTTGGCGAAGGCGATCTTCTCTAACCTCGATCTCGGCCCCCGGTGACGCTTTCGAGCTCCAAAATGGCCGTGACGATGCTTTAGGTCCTCCTCTAGCTCCTGGCAACTCCAAAACCCTCCGGCGGTGGCCGAAGTCCTCGCGAGGGCTCGACGGAGCTGGAAGGCTCAAAGAACCTTCGGTGAGGCTCAAAATGAGCCCCGGGATCTTCCTTAGCATATTTGGACCTACAAGAAGGGTGAGAGGGTCGAGGGCAAAGTGCCTCGACCCCGAGGTGGCGAAGTAGAGGCATGGAACGTCGACAGGGAACTCGACCGGAGGTGGCTCTGGTGAGGGGGTCGATTGGGGTGATCGAGTGAACGAGACACGAATCTAGCGATGGGAAATCGATCCTACGGTTATAGGGAACAAAAAAATACAAGAAATAGGGGGAATAGAGATGCATCGAAGATGGAGTTCACCTGAGGAAGAAGACCTCGACGGCGACGACTTGCCGGAGGTGGTGGATCCGACTCAGGCCGTCCTCGATCCTCTTGAAGGTGGGAGAGGAGAGCTGTCACCTCTCTCTTTCTCTGGGACGCAGCAGGTGGAGAGGAAGGTGGCCAAAAGGGGTTCAAATTCACATCCAAAAGTCTGGGGACTATATGAAGGGTTGACGGATGGCCAGGAAAAATGAGGCGCAACGAGCGATTCAGCGATTCAATGGACGAGGTTTCACTTGGGCGTGCATGCCCATTGAACGAGGATTAAAAGTTAAGAAGACTCTGACTCAAAATGATGCAAGAACAAGCCTCAAAAAAATCGAGAAAAGAGGTCAAAAACCACGTCTGACACAGGTACAGACCTCGGTCAGAGAGTTGAACGAGGTCAACCAACGGAAGCTTTTGGTTGGTCCTCGTGGACCAACTAGAAAATTCCTTGGCAAAAATATTTAAAAAATCATTTTAAAATATCAAATGAATTTATTATTTTTAGAGTATAAAGTGAAAAATATTTGTTATTTTATAAAGTATTTTATCATGATTTTTATTTTTTTATGAGATATAAAAATACAAGTTACCTTTTATAAGCCTATATAGGTATACACATCTATATATTTTAAAATTTTATTTTTTATTTTGTATATTTCATTTATTAATTTTGTTTATTATTTTAAATAATTATAAATTATTTTTATGCACTTAATTATATTTTTATTTTATTTTTCTGAAGTATTTTGTACATTTAATAAAATAGGAGAATTAATTATATAGGTATATGTACATGTATTTTACCTATGCATTATATACATGTATTTTATTTTTGTGTTTTCTTTAGTGTTTTATTCTTATGTTAGTGTACACATATATTATAATTAATATTTACAAAATTATAAAAATATAAAATTATAAAAATAATGAATAATTAATAAAATGAATATTTTATTCTGTACAAGTGTACAATAAGGGTCCAAAACCTAACTTTCAAATCGTAGCTCCGCAAAATGCAAACCACCTTCATTAAATAGCTTATTGAAAATTATATACAATTAAAGTGATTTTGATGTGTTTCGAGTTTTCATTTGAGAGATACAGGTCTGGGAAATTGGGATTCTGGAATCTTATTCAGATCATAACTTTTTATCTATACATTATTTTTGTATGAAATAAATTTTGTATTTTTCTTTATTTAATTATCTACACCTTTTATGTACAAAGTTTCTTTATTTGAAGTATAAAAAGTGGAAATAAAAATGGGTCCCAAATGAATAAAGAATGAATTAAACAAAGAGGAATCTTTGTTGGTTCTAGCCCTTATCTCCCCGTACTTTATTTCTTGTCAACCTATTCATCTAGATGCCTAGGTCTCGGGGTTTTGGGTCATAAAATATTAACAATATTTTATTCTTTTTCTTTTCTTTTCTTTTCTTTATTCTATTATTTTGGCTTTAAAAACTGTATTTTATATACTATTTACACACACATGCATGAATGTTAAAATGCGGGAATTAAGGGTATTTACGATCATCTGCCAAGGTTTTTGAGGCCAAAATGATAGAATAAAGATGATGAAATGTGTATTCATCATGGTGTCATTGGATCACAATTAGAACACCCTATTTCACACTCAGGATCGGAGAAACTCTCCTCTATCACCTGAGGGTTACCTCTATCACTCGATCTCAGGGAAACAAGGGTCAAAATCGAATCAAAATCGTGGCGGAGGTTGAGGGTGTTTATTTATAGATGTTACTCCGACAGGTTTTGAATTTGAACGCATGAGGGAATCGAGATGAAAATGGTGGATCTAGAGAGCTGGCAAGGTTGGCGGATGTTAGGGCTTAAACTATGGAGAAGGAAGTGGAGACTGTTAGTGATTAGGCTGCGTGGCATAATTAGGTGAAGAGTGGGTGGCACATGAGCAGAGCGAGCGGACGACGCTGAATGAGCAGTTGACCCGTATCAACAAACCCGAGTCGGTCAATTAGAAGGCGCGTAGGATGCGGACAAAATATGAATAATGACAAAAATCCAATAAATGGTTAAATAAATCAAAAATGAATTTAAATAATAGAATGTTGTAAATAAAAATATTAAGAATACGATAAAATAAATTTAGGTGATTTTTAATTAATTAAATATGGTATTTACGAATGTTAAAACAAATAAAAGGTGTTATTTATAGGCATGTATACCTATATATACTAGGTATTTATTTTTAATTATTTTTTTATAGAAATACATACATGATTTATTATTTATAATAATTTATAAGGGTTTTAATGAAATTTTTATTTGAGTTTTAGGAATTAATTTATTAGGTTAAATAAATAAGGTATGCATAGTATCAATATATACAAGATTTTATTTTTGTTGATTTTGAATTTTGTGATTTTTATTTGTATTTTAAATAAGTAAAATAAATATTTACAATTTATTAAAATACAATATTTTAAAATGTGTACAAGAAAATAAATAATTAAATAATATACATAATATACATAGGTATAATATACAATAGTACCCCAATTTGCCACATTTCACACCTAAACTCTGATTTTTATGAAATCATCTCCATTTTAAAGATAATTTATTTTGGAGTACATTGGAAGTGAGTTTGATGAATTTGGAGTTTTGGTGTAGAAGATATTGATCTTGAAAGCTGTGTTTTGTGGCTTTTTGAGAGTGTTGTAATTCACACAATATATATAGATTTTTATTGCAATTATTTTTTTTATTTACAAAAGAATTTTATGTGCAATTTTCAAGAACTAATTTTTATTTACAAAGAATTTGATGATAAAGAAATTAAAGAAATAATATGTATTATATACAATATTGTACAGATGACGAACATATATAACCGGTAAACTGATTTTCTGGAGTTTTTTTTGGTATTTTTGGACCTTATCTCCCCCTACTTTATTCCTTGTTGATCAGGTTAAGTCTTGACCTTCTCTCGGGGTCAGAGTCAGCCTAAATCTATTATATATATACATACTATATTTTCATTATTTTTCCTTTATTTCTTTCTTTCTTTATTTTAGGTTAAAATAGTGATAAATATATAATATTTACACAAGAATTAGAGTCTATAAAAGAATGGATTTATTGATATTTGTGGGTGTTTTATTAGGGATTTAAGATAAAATAAATGAATAAAGATGATGAAATGCATATTCATCACCCCCTATTCTTTACCTTTGCTAGTCTCTTAGAAAACACTTATTTGAAGAATAAGTGACTAAAAGAAAAATAAAAAGAGAAAGAAGAAAGGAATAATAAAGAACTTAGAACAATACTGAGTATTTAAACTTATATTCATAAAATCAAAGTATGGAGCTCTGTCATACCTTTGGATTATAAGTTTGGGTGGAATCTTAGTGGAGAATAGACTTGACCCTCAACGGCCTCTAGAAACCACACAACTCTGCTCAAGTTTCCTCAATAGCCACATTAGAATAGATCAACTCATGCGCAAACCTTATGACTATGAATCTTTCTTGTACAGTGTAAGTGATATGTAGGTCTCCTCGGCTGAAGCGATAAAAGCCAGTCTTCTCCAACATGGTGACCTTAATTCCCCAATCCAATAACTCTTTCCTCGAGAAGGAGGGTATTCCCTTCTAAGTTCAAGTACAACTAGCTCAAGAAGAGGAGATGGAGAGAAGAATGGACGGTAGCTAGTGTAGATACCTATCCTTGGATGCATGATTAGTGTAGCCAAGTCATCCAGCTGCATACTCATAAATATCTAACTTGGAAGCTCAAGCTTTCTTATTTGACTATAAAAATGTACATACTCTAGCAGGCATTTTATTTTCAATCAGGCCTGTCCATTTTTTTTGAATATATAGAAGGTGCAACATGTACACAAGGAGTTTTTCCTCTTGAGTCAGTAGACTATCTCTCTTTTGAAGTTTTATTGCAACCCACAACATTATGTCATTAGACCTCACTGCTACTGGACCGGGTTGGGGTACAATGGAAAAAGTGTGGCTTCTGATGTTTCCATTAGCTTGTGTCTCATGCTAGCAAATCCAGCCCTCTGCCACTTCAACTGAGGTGAACAAGGTGTAAGTGCAGGTGTGCAAGATAGGTCATTATTGACAAGAATCATTTGTGTGCTCCAAAATACTCTACTTAGGTAGTCAAGGCGATACTGAACTAAGTTTTGTGGTTCCCAAAGAATTAAGCCTGTAGACCTGAAGAACCTCAATCCCATTTCCTATAACGTTCTCTGAAATTAAGTTCATTAAGGTCCAACTAAGCTCCATTCTTTGATTTTATTCTAGGCTAGTTTAAGTGTCAATATTACTCTGAAAAATGCACATGCAAATGCAAGAAATATATACAAAATATTTTTTTTGAAAGAAAAAGAAAAAAAGGAAAATCTTTTTGAAAAAGTTTTCAAAAAATGCAAATTTTTCTTGATTTTAAGCAATTTTTATTTTAAGAGAAAAGGGTTAATAAATTGAATATATGCAAATATACGCACAAGTATTATATAAATTTTATACATGATTTTACAAGAAGATTTTATGTACAAGTTTTAGATACAAGTTTTGTAAAAAATTTTATATACAACAAAGAATTTTATTTACGTGAGGATAATTGAATAAAGATTTTATACACATGTGGATGTTATGAATTTACATACATACATCCCATATTTTATATCCCACATGACAAAATAATTTTACAAAAATTTTACAAACTTTTTCAAAACATTTTACAAAATATTTTTCAAATATTTTTCAAAAGAATTTTAAAAATGCTTTACAAATATTTTTGCAAACTATTTCACAAAACATTTTTACAAATTATTTTACAAACAATTTTGCAAATAGTTTTTTGCAAACATTTTGCTTTTAAAAATTTTACAAACATTTTGTACAGTATACTTTAGTTTTGATATATAAAATAATTTTACAAACATTGTACAAACAAAACATTTTTACAAATAATTTTGAAAAGATTGGTACAAAAATAGTTTTATAAAATTTTTACAATGAGTTTTATAAATAATTTTACAAACATTTTTTTGCAAATATTTTACAAACATTTTTTTCAAATATTTTTCAAAAGATTTCTGCAAATCATTTTACAATTCATTTTTCAAAACAATTTTTTAATAAATAATAGCCATATTATTAATACAAGTACGAGTTATGGCTAAAGTATATATATAATATATACGACATCCCCCAATACTTAGCTCAAACTATCTCCTCATAGTGACCAAAGAGCTACAAAGGAAGAAATAACTCGTGATAAGTATAGAAAAGTGAAAAGAATCCTATATAACTACTCAGAGAATAGAAGAAATGAATAGAAGTCGGTGATCCCCCCATACTTAGGATCAAATAGTCATATGTATAGAAGACTGTATAAATAGGGAAAACTGAGGAACAAAATGAATAAACTCAACGACTTGACTCGTCCTCCCCTATACTTAGGGTAAAAGATCCCTAAGTATAGGAAAAGAATATCAACAAGTTGAAGGACAAGCGAGGGAACATAAGAAATAAAAGAGAATAAAAATACGAAAGAGACGGAATGAACAACATCACTTCCCCTATACTCAGGGTAAAGGATCCCCAAGTATAAGCAACAACAAGAGTGATGAAATAGAACGAAAATGGAATAATCAAATCATTCACCCTCCCCCTATACTTAGGATAGAGTACATCCTAAGTGGAAAAGAGGTGGACGATAAAAATGAAAAAAAATAATAAAGTGAAAGGATATATACAAGAGAAAATCAGCTCATGTATCCGATGCATAAGATGTCAAAAGTCATTGTTTGATGCAACAGATGTAGAATCAACAACGGACAGGAATGTTTTATGATGTAGATATGGCTATAACAAATATCCGTTCACAACAAATGGTTGTGCGTCAGATGATAACCTAGATATGGCAATACTACCATGGTCACACATGACTCTCACAATGAACAGTCCTGGCCATTTGCTTTTCAATTTGCATGGAAACAACTTCAATTTAGCATCAAAGAATCAAACTTCTTATCAGAGGAGAAAGTCTTCCTTATAATGTGTCTATCATGCCAACGCTTGACTTTCTCCTTATACATTAGTGAGTTATCGTATGCAAAATCTTGGAATTCGAGCAAGTTATTTAGATCAAACTTCCTACTCTATCGTGCCTTCTCATAATCCAAATTGCATACATGGAGTGACCATAAATATTTATGAATTAATTCAACTGGCAGGTAGCAAATCTTTCCATACACCAATCTATAGGGAGATATACCAATGGAGACTTGTACGTCGTCCGATAAATCCATAGAACTGAGTCAAGCATCTAGAACCAGTTCTTCCTATCTAGACGTACAAGTTTTTTCAATATTGTCTTTATCTCCCTCATTGAAATCTCAGCCAAGCCATTAGTTTGTGGGTAGTAAGGAGACACAACTCTATGCTCAATGGCGTACTCCTTCACAAGCTTCTTGACCTATCGATTAATGAAAGGCTACCCCCATCTGAAATGAGTATCTTTGGAATCCCAAATCATGCAATAATGTGGTCTTTGAGAAAAGAACACACCGTAAGACTATCAGCAGTTTGGGTGGGAATAACCTCCATCCATCGACTAACATAATCTACGGCAAGTATGATGTACTAATATCCATGACTGATACGAAGCGGGCCCATGAAGTCTATACCCAAAGCATCAAAAACATCATAAATCTGTATATATCTCAGGGGCATGGTATCTTTGGAACCAATGGTTCCTCCCATCTTCTGACAGTCAGTACAACCTCGAACAAACTCTGTAGCATTCTTAAATAAAGTTGGCCACCATAAGCCACTTTATAAAATCATTCCCTGAATGATGTCCACCAGACTCTAATTTGTGACAATGCTCTAGTACGCTGGTGTATTCCTCCTGAGGAATGCACCTTCTCCATATACAATACACACCTTCACGGAACAAGTATGGATCCTCCCACTGGTAAAAATGTATCTCTGACAGAAATCTATCTACCTTATGCTTCGAGAAATCTTGTGGAACTTTCTTACAGACAAGATAGTTCACAATATCAACATACTATGGGAGTGCATCCACAGACAAAATGATCTCATTTGGAAAGGTCTCTGAAATAGAAAGTATGCTTTGCTCAGAATTATCTGCATCTGTAATACAAGAAAGATGACATGCCACAATATTCTTAACTCTAGGTTTATCTCAAATATCTAAATCAAACTCCTACAGAAGAAGGATCCATCTGATAAGGTGTGGTTTGGCATCCTTCTTTGCATGTAGGTATCGTATGGTAGTGTGATCTGTATATACAATTACATGTGATTCAATGAGGTAAGATCTGAACTTCTCTAATGAAAACACCACTGCTAACATCTCCTTCTCTGTGACTTTGTAATTACGTTGTGCTTCATCTAGAGTCTTGCTAGCATAGTGTATGGCAAATGGTATCCCATCCCTTCTCTACCCTAACACAACCTTGACTGCAAAATCTGACGTGTCTGTCATGATCTCAAAGGGAAGAGACCAATCAGGTGGCTGCAAGACAAGAGCACTAGTCACCATTTCTTTCATCTGGTGAAATGCAAGGAGGACTTTCTCATCAACAACAAACTCACTCTCCTTGCACAGAAGTTTAGTCAAAGGTCTAGCGATCTTACTGAAGTCCTTAATGCATGGCCTATAGAATCCAACGTGTCCCAAAATAACCACATCTGCTTCAAATTCGGTGGTGGCTCTAGCTTGGAGATCACATCAATCATAGCAGGGTCGACCTCCATACCATATTTGGAGATGACGTGGCCCAATACAATCCCATTAGTCACCATAAAGTGACTCTTCTCCCATGAGAGCACTAGGTTTACCTCACAGCAACATCGAAGTACTCAGTCTAAATGAGCAAGACATGTGTCAAAACTATCCACATAGACCGAGAAATCATCCATGAAGATCTCTAGAAAACTACCCACCATGTCGACAAAAATGGCCAACATACACCTTTGGAATGTAGTAGGAGTATTACACAATCCAAAGGGCATCCATTGAAAGCGTAGGTGCCAATGGAAAAGTGAATGTAGTTTTCTCTTAATCCCCAGGAGAGATATCAACCTGGTTATACCCCAAGTACCCATCCAAGAAACAAAAGAACTCTTTCCCTGCCAAACTCCTAATAATCTGATCAATTAAGGGCAGTGGAAAGTGATCTTTCTTGGTAGCTGCATTCAGGTGTTGGTAATCTATACATACATACCATGAAGTAGGTACACAGGTCAAAATCTCCTCACCACGGTCATTCTTTACGATATTAATCCCAAATTTCTTCGAGACAACATGTAAAGGACTGACCCACATGGAATCTGAAATGGGATAAATAAAGCTAGCATCACACCATTTCCTGATCTCTTTCATGACAACATCCTGAAGGTTTGGATTGAGACATCGCTGACATTCACGGGAGAGTTCGCTATCATCCTCTAAGTAGATATGATGCGAGCACAAAGCTGGACTAATCCCATGGAGATTCAAAATATTTCATCCTATGGCCTTGCAGTTTCTCTCAAGAACCTCTAACACATGGGATTCTTATTCTTCGATCAATTGTGAGCTGAGGATGATCGGAAACATTTGCAGGGACCTGTGAGGAAGGCATACTTCAACTTAGATGGTAAAGCCTTGAGCTTAGGTAGGGTCTGAATCAGCTCTGTGACAATTTTTGTAACTGCATTAGTAGAAGTTATATGATTTGTATTATGTAGACTATCTACCATGACTATCGTCGGCTCAACAAATAGAATCTCAGAAAGATCTACAACGAATGATCTCTGCTCAGAAAGGAATGGCTCATCAGGCCATTTAGAATCTTTAACAAAAGTCTCAAAAATGTCAGTAGGAGGTGTCTCATCAGTAATCTTAAAATGATGTGTCAAAGAAATATCAAAATGTACCTTCGTAATCTCAAAATGTTCCTAAAAAATCAGCTCAAATTGCTCATCAGCAAACAACTCAGTATGATAAATAAGGGAACTCATGTCGATTGTACTTTCCAGGGCTTCCTTCTAAAAGGAATTCATGGGTGTCCATAAAATCATTAAATAGATCTATCTCTCGAAACTCTGCTAGAAAATCACAGACCTCAAGATCTGGTGTAATTGTCTCTCTCTCAACTACTGTTGCTGGTGGTGATGATGACCTATGATCAGGGATCATCTCAATTTTCACCTTGTCACTATGAGCTCTCCAGTACTATAATCAACTACCGTTTCAATCTAGTATGATCGGGGTATGGAGTAACGGTGCAGAGATGTCCATATCCATGACAACAAAATCAACTGAGAATCTCATTCCTTGCATTGTTACAACAACGTCCTCTAATATGCCCCTTGACCTCTTGATTTATCTATCAGAAAACTAAAGGATCATCCTGGTGGATCTAAGAGGCCCCAACCAAAACTCATTGAGTAGCGAGGATGGCATGAGATTAATGGAGGATCCGCTATTGAAAAGAGTACGATCAAATTCTTGATCAAAGATGTGGAAACCTAAGTGAGGTGCTCCCATATATTTCTTTTTGGGCGAGAGGTTGCTAATCTCATGAACTGTGGCCATGGTCAAGATGTGTTTTTTTGTTCTTTCGTATATATTGCTTCGGTTGACGCTTTTGGGTACATGCTTCTTTCATTCCCTTTTTCACTCTTGGTATCTACTCCATGGTCTTAATAAGTGGCATCTCTAGAAAGTTATTATGTAGGATCTCTATACTCCAGGTTCAGATAGGGTCATTTTTAATTTTTGTTTTTTTGGTTTTATTCAAAGTCTAGGAAATGGAACATAATTAGAAGAAACATTCAACTACTCATTTTGCTTATTCAAAATAGAATCCTCATATACAATTGGAAAAACAGAATTAGTCTGTACAATGTTATCCAAAACATGGGCAGAAGAAATAAAATGAAAAATAGTACATGTTGTTGCTACTGGTGTAGAAGGAGATTTCGTGATGGGTGTGTGCTCCTTCTGTGCTGACTATGAACTACATCTCACTCTGAATGAATAATGTAAAGATGGTTATGGTGGTGAAGATGAAGATGGTGAAACTCCAGGATTTGGTGCTGCTATAATGAACCTCTGCACTGCTGGTGAAGAAGATGGTGTGGAAGGCGAAATTCTCTCAGTGGTTAGATCTCCTAATCCCAACTGGCGTGCGGGCGGCTACAACTCCTACCGCTCCTGGGATGAATGGAGTCAAATAAACACGTAAAATCAAGGGCCATACCTGTCTCAGGGGTTGATGGATCATGGGCAACCTGCTTTGTGCATCTGAAATTCTTACAATTGGATTCGACCTCTGCTGGAATAAATGTCTTGGTGGTGGTCAGGTCATCGAACCTTTGAGTCAAATCATTCATATTCTTCATAAATAGTACTAACTGATCAAGTACGGGGTTCACCAAAGGTGCCTCGAGAAGCTTGATGACAGGATGTCGCTAAGACTGGTAGCGAGGAGGCTGCTCGTATACATATTGTGGTTGGTAATGAGGAGAAGGAGGAGGAGGAGGGAGTGAATACTGTCCATATGATGCAGACTGTTGCTGGTGGTAAGGCTGTATAAAATATGCAGACTGCATCTGATGTTGGCCATGTCTCCAGTTCTGGAAGTGAGGTGGAGATTGATAGTGAGGCTGAAACTACTAGTGTTGGGGTTGGGGTTTCCCTCCCTGAAAGTGGTGGGCGGGCCTTTGACTCTGTTTGGGACCCAACTGACCTTGCCCTGATGGGCGTGGCTGGTTGGGCTCTCTGTCGAACCAAATGTTGTTCACCTCCTGAATGATAGGTAGAGATGGAGATTGTTTCTTAGTAATGTATGGAATCTCCTGCTGGTACGGTACTATCTGGAGTGACTGTTGTTGGACCTGGTCAGGGGTCTGCACATAGTAAACGTGTTGAACTGTGGACGGCCCTCTGGTACTCTGTTGTGTGGAAGTGGAAGAAGTCTTCTCACGAGCATAGGTATCGACTGTTGCACTCGCACTCGACTTGCGGTGATCGTACTCAAAAGAAGCTCCAGATGCTTCACAATCTCATCCAGCTTATCCAGGTTCTTTGTCCTTTATTCTATCACTTGGAGCTTCTCAAGCTCCTTGGACTGTTTCTCAATTATGTCCACTTTGCATAGGTGGTTGCCAATGATGGTCAGATCTGAGTTGTCCACCCTATCCACATCATGTAATGTAGTCATGTTGAAGCCTTGTAGGGTGTTGCAAAAGAAGAAGGAACGAGATGCTTCCAGAATGCACGTGAAGAAGAAAGAGTTGTGGAGCTCTCTGCCATCTCCTCGAAAATCTAGTATAGGACATCCTCATCCTTATTGAAGTGACTACCCCCACAAGCAGCATCTACCAGCTTCTGGTTTTCTATACTCAATCCCCCAAAAATGTTTTGAACAAGACTTGTCTTTGGAATTTCATGATGGGGTCACTTCTCCGTCAAGTATTTGAATCTTTCCCATGCCTCATGAATTGGCTTATGGGACATTTGGGAGAAGTTGGAAATCAATGATCGCATTTGGTTGAGACGTCTGAGTGGTAACACTTGTTCAAGAAAGCAGACCTCAACTCTTCCCTAGTAGTGACAACCCTTCCCAAGTGGTTGATCCAATATAGCGCCTTGTCCATGAGACTAAACGAGAAGGTTGTCATCTTCACTACCTCTAATGGAACATTCGGGTAGTGTACAGTGCCACAATTGCGGTCAAACTGTTGGAGGTGTACATATGGTCTTTCATTTATGTGTCCGTAAAATATTGGGAGTAGTGGCAAAATAGTGGGCTTAAGCTCAAAATGCCCATGAACCACAAGGATTCTAATCCATGAGTTGGTATGTCCTGCCCCTGGATTATAGCCTTCAATGTGAGATTAGACACTGGCTCAAGTAATGGATCGTCTCCCCCATTCCTACCTCCTCCTGGGTTTCTATCCTCCTCGATCCTCTCTTGTCTATCATGTCTCAGCTCTAAGATCATGTCTCTTAGTCTAGCCTAGATGTCAGCCTGTTCAGTCAATTGTTCCTGAATGGTCTGTATGGAGGCTAACATCACATTGTTGATCTCGCTCTGCTCAGCCATAGATCCTTTGCCTTTCGATGGTATCAAGTGCACTGACTCGATTTCTGAAAAGATACATGGCACTAAATTAGTCCTTAAGAATGGTGGAGTCTC
This sequence comes from Ottelia alismoides, assembly GCA_037367405.1. Classification (NCBI taxonomy): domain Eukaryota; kingdom Viridiplantae; phylum Streptophyta; class Magnoliopsida; order Alismatales; family Hydrocharitaceae; genus Ottelia; species Ottelia alismoides. The sequence goes on from JAZKJV010005841.1 coordinate 115,914, forward strand.
AAATGATAGTTCAAGATTGGAGTCAATCATGAACAATGGATTGATCAATGAGGTGAAGGTGAAGTGGAGAAAGAGGAATACTCAAGAAGTGAGTCTTCCTGAATAGAAGATGACCAGTTTGGAGTGTGAAATGAGCTCGCAATGTCCGAACGAGAAATGCTCCAATTCGACATCTTTGATTTCAAGAGGAAAGATGTGAGAACACGATGGTCAACACAAGAAGAAAGTGAGAAAAAGGTGCGAATGGCGTGGAAGGATCTTTACATTACCAAAAAACAAAATACAAACCCCCGATTCACCAACTACACAAAAGTGGTGACCGTTAAAGTTCGATCTTTTATCTTTTCAATTTTAAGTTTAGTGAATCTACAAGAAGTCGCTTAGTACCAAACACACAAGGTGAGTTGCCGCTATCACCCAACGTGCATACTCAAACCTCCCCCAAACAGTGGTCCATCTTCTCGAGTTGTCGGGTTCATATTAGGCCCAAAGGGAGATAACAGGAATAGCACACCAAAACGATTTTCTATGGTTGGAGGCAAGTGCTTACAATCTCAACCATACACTGAAAAATGATGTACACATACTTAAGGCACATGTCCAGGGAATTGGGGTCTATCCTTATGGTAATGTCCTTACCCACTCTATTTGGAGGTAAGTACCTACAAACAATGAGGAGGTTACTCTCCCCAGAATAATGATTTTGTCCTTTCATTTAGTTTTAGGGTTGAGTTTTCTTTAGCAATCCTGATTTTATATAATTGTCACTTTTTTAGGTTTTTCAGAGGTCGACTATCAAAATTTCAATTTTCTTTTGATATTATGTGAGTGAAAACATGGAAGGAATTCAAAAATGCTAATACATGAGAAAATTTAATGATGCATGTAGGAGATAGAGGATGTGTACCTTGTCGCCGGCACTCTACACGCAATATGATCAGCACAGAAATAAATATAGAAAATAAGCTAACATATATGATGCACGAGAACCATCCTAGAAGCAACTTCTAGTAACATGCAAGAATGAGTTAATTTGACTAGGTCAAAGCTATGCTCTATTCTATAGTTACATAAATTCTTATTTAGGGGCTTTGGACCTAATCGTTTACCTGGCTCAAGCAAGATAATAAAACCTACTTCTAAGTTCTCAAGTACACAAAATCGTGAGAAAACAAAGAAAAAGAAGGCGGTGAAAATAAAATCGGTGAGATTCCCCAAGTGCACCTACACTTGGTGAAACAAACCCTGCAAACACAAGGTAAATAGTGGCCTTTTAGAAAATAGAAAAAGAGGTAAATGTCAATTAATTAATTACAAATTTTTACAGAAATAGTGAATGAATAAAAATGCTAGAAGAAAAGAGAAAATGTGTATGTGCAAATTGCTCCAAGTGACCGGTCTTCTCCAAATATTTTTCTCTTTTTACTACGCTCTCCTGTAACTTGATGAAGAAACAAGTCGCCTATGCTTCACTCGAGTGTACTGGCACTCTTAAGAATGTCGTCCTCGCTCATCAGGCCCTCGCAAGAAAGAGGAAATACAGGAATGTGTAAGACACTAGTTCTGAAAATCTGAGTAGTAATATGAAAATAAATACTGTGAGTATAGACAAGAAATCAATGAGGTGTGTATCAAAAATATAGACACAAATAATTGAATGAAATGAATGACAAAAATAAAGACAAAGAGTATATGATACTAATATAGACAACTAAATATTGACACAAAAATAAGAAGAAAATAAAAGAAAGAAAAACATGTATATACAACCAAGAATAATAGGTCAAGAGAAAAACCGAACTACCCTCGCTGTGCCACCCCAACAATGGCGTCATTTTGTTGAGCAGGGAAATCAGGGTTTTACATTAGTGGAATTAGAGTGCAGTGTCATTGCAACCCTATAATCCCTCAACAAAAATTTATATGATTCTCTAGCAAAAATAAATGAAGAAAATATAACAAGAAAATTTTGCTATTTAACTTACATATATGGCGTACATGGTCGAACTCAGGAAAGCGACTAAAATCCTGAGGGTTATTCAATTTAATGAAAAGTAAATGAAAAGAAACACGAGAAATCTATAAACACTAATCTTGGTTTTTTGTTTTTGATTTTTTTTATTTTTTTAATTTTAAGTTTATATTTTTTTGGTTTTCTAATTTTGTATATTTTATGATTTTTAATTTTCCAAAAATTTTTAGTTTTATAAAGTAAAAGAATATTAAAATGAATAAAAGAATTCAATGAGAAAGGAAAAGAAAGATAACTTTTTGGATTATTACAAAGTAATTTACACAGGAAATTCAAAAAAAATATTTTCGAGTTTCTGATAGTTTTTTAATGTTTTTGTGATTTTTCCAGAATTTTCCATTTTTTTAAGGTTAAATCAAAAACAGAAAATAAAGTAAAAAGAACACAAAATGAAAGTTTTTGGATTTTTAAAATATCAAACTAGATCAAAAAATTGAAGAAATATACCAAGAATGGAGATAATTTTTTTTCAGAAAGGTGTTTTATGATTTTTTGGAATTTTCTATGATTTTTTATGAATTTATTAGTTTTCTAAGTGATTTATGATTTTTATGGTTTTTATGAGGAATCAAAATATGACAATTATATCGAAATTAAAAAATAAAATTAATAACCAAGATTTTTTTAGAATTTTTGGCTAAAGTTTTGTAATTTTTATTGATTTTCAAATGGACCTTCTTTCCACGGATCCGCTAGTGAATTCCAAACTTTTTGTACTATTTTTGAATTTTCATAAATAATAATAACAATGAAAATGCAAAATAAAAATTTTTAATGCAAGATATGCTTCACAGAAACCTAACATAATTTTTGTGGAATTTTTAAAGAGGTTTTGATATTTTTATTTAATTCTAAATAAGCAAAGTAAATGCAAGTGTACAATGGTTATGGATGTAAATATTTAATTTTTGTAGACTAAATGATAATACATGAAATCTATAGGGTCAAAAAAGTAAAAAATCCAAGAAAATGCATGCACAGGCACGTGAGCCTCGTTAGACAGGACCTAGTTATAAATAAATCAATTATAGGGGCTAAATAATAATAGGTAAATATAGTAAATTAATTTAAATTATTAAAGATCACATGCAAGGCACAAGCTTAATTCAAACAAGACTAGAATGTAATTAAAATAATTGCAAGGGAAGAAATTGCAAATATTCAATTAAAGATATACAAATACATGTCCAGAAGGACTTATTTGAAAATATTGCAGGGTGTCGGGTGAAATTTTACCCTTTGAATATGCGACGAATCGAACAGCTGGCTGGATTTGATCTCTGATCTGACGGCTAAGATTGGCTCGTGTGTGGATGGTGTCAATTAGATCAGGAAGTTTTGATCAACGGCCAACCTTTGGGGCTTTTTGAACTGCCAAGATCGAATCTGGAGCGACCATTCTTGATATGTGATGCTGGAGGCTGCTGGATGAACTAGGAAGAAAGCGGTCTCATGCAAACTTCGATCGAGAAGATCTCAGTCGTCCTCCACCTAAGTCTGCTCTGAAATGATGCTCTAGCTTCCTACAGGCTCTTGATCTACTCTCTCAAAGGTGGTCAGCGATGGCTGATATGCCTTTAGGAGTCCAGGAGGTGAGAAGGCTTAAGTGGACATCCAGATGACTGATTTCACTCCAAAGCTTGCTCTTACTCCCTGCAATGAAATCCATGCTCAGAGGTGATGTTCCGGTAGTTTTATTGAAGAAAAAATTGGGAAATGATGAAGGGGATGGAGGTTCCGGCGATGGTGGTCGGAGTAGGAATCATGCCTCAGATCTTGAGTGATTTGAGGGTGGCCAGATATGTTAGAAGATGGAGAATGATGGGGAGAAGGTGTCGAAGGGTCAGATTTTGTTGAAGGCGACCGGAAGACCTCCAATCGTGCAGATCAAAGGTAGATGATGTTGGCCGGATTTGAATTAAATCATGAATCAAAAGGCAAAATTGAACTTGCATAATTAAACGTGACAACCTAAGGATTAGCTACAGTGAAGAACATAGGTCAATTCAACATCGATCTGCTATAGGTGGCAAAGAGGATATACGCATGGCGAAGGGCTCTAACGGCGTCACTTGATCGCAATTAGAACACCCTATTTCACACTCAGGATCAGAGAAACTCTCCACTGTCATTGGAGGGTTACCTCTATCACTCAATCTTGAGGAAACAAGGGTCAAAATTGGTCAAAATCACGGTGGAGGTCAGAGATGTTTGTCTATAGATGTTACTCCGACGAGTTTTGAATTTGAATACATGAGCAAATCGAGGCGAAAATGGTGAATCTGGAGAGCTGGCGAGATTGGTGGATGTTAGGGCTGAAATTATGGAGAAGGAAGTGGAGGTTGTTAGTGATTAGGATGCTTGGGATAATTAGGTCAAGAGCGGGTAGCACATGAGCAGAGTGGGCGGACGATGATGAATTAGCAGTAGATCGGGTTCGATCAACAAGCGCGTAGGATGCAGACAAAATAGGGATAATGATAAAAATCTAATAAATAGGTAAATAAATAAATAAATAATCGAAAATGAATTTGAATACTGAAATGATGTAAAGAAAAATGTTAAGAATAAAACTAAAGTTAATTTAAGTGATTTTTAATAAATTAAGTATGGTATTTACAAAGGTTAAAATAAATAAAAGTGTTATTTATAGGCATGTATACCTATATATACAAGATTTTGATTTTTAATTAATTATTATACATATATATATATCATTTACTATTTTACTTATTTACAATATTTTACAAGGGTTTAAATGAAATTTTTATTTGATTTTTAGGAATTAATTTATTAGGTAAATAAATAGGGTGTGTATAGTATATACATAGTGATACATATACAATATATACATGATTTTATTTTTGTTGCTTTTTGATTTTGTGATTTTTATTTGTATTTTAGATAATTCAAAGACAATATTTACAACTAATTGAAAATACAATATTTTAAAATATGTAAAAGAAAATAAATAATTAAATATCATACATTATATACATAGGTATAATATACAATAGTACACCCAATTTGCCATATTTTACATCTTAACTCTGATTTTTATAAAATCTCCTCCATTTTAAAGATAATTTAAGTTTGAGTACAATGGAAGTGAGTTGATGAATTTGAAGTTTTGGTGGAGAATATACCGATCTTGCAACTTGAGTTTTGTGGCTTTTTGAGAGTGTTGTAATTTACACAATATGCACAGATTTTTATTGCAATTATTTTTGTCGTTTACAAAAGAATTTTATGTACAAATTTTCAGAAGAATTAATTTTTATTTAAAAAGAATTTGATGGTAAATAAATCAAAGAAAGAATATGTATTGTAGACAATATTGTATAGATTATGAACATATATAATTGGTAAACTGATTTTATGGTTTTTTTGGTATTTTTGGGCCTTATCTCTCCCTACTTTATTCCTTGTCGATCAAATCAAGTATTTACCTTCTCTCGGGGTCAGAGTCAGCTTGTATCTATTAATATATACAGTCTTTATTTTCTTTCTTTCTTTATTTATTTATTTATTTTATGTTAAAATAGTGATAAATATACAATATTTACACAAGAATTATGGTTAGTAAAAGAATGGATTTAATGATATTTACAAGTATTTTTTAAGGGATTTTAAGCTAAAATAAATGAATTAAAATGATGAAATGCATACTCATCAATGATTAATACCTAGGTATGATATATGCTTTTGGAAAGTATATGATCCATACCAACTCCCAATGATCGAATGAGAAACTTAATGATAAAACCTTGAAGAATATAATGTAAAATTGATCTAAATCTTCTGGTTTATTCTAGGTCTTCCAGTATGCAGGATTTAGGGGTATTAGGAATACTCGAGGGTGATGTGATCATAAACGATTGTATAACCATGACACTTCCTTCCTGAGGGAGTGATGAAACAGGTTCGGATTTTAGTGACTCCTCTTAATAGTGAAGTAATCTAATCATAGTCCAAATGTTGAACATTGATCTGAATATGATTTAGACGCAATGAGAGATTAGATTTATGGCTTTGATTTAATCAAACATCTTTGGGAGGTCCCTTTGATCTGGATTTGAGATATGATCTCAATATTCAAGTCACTATACATGGAACATACAATCGCCCTGACATTATATCCAAGTATAGGCGAGGATAATGCATTATTGTTGAAAGATTTCAAGAATAATTTCATTGTTGATAACGTATTTGAGAATTGAGCAAAATGAATACATAAATATGATTTAATTATTATGAATAATATGAATTTGATTCATATTATTTGGGCATATGAGAATGGACATCCGAGATAATTAAATGTGATTTAATTATCATGGATATGAATAATGTCGATAACACTATCCACATTAATCATGGATATTATAAATATGATTTATAGTATATTAGAGAGAGCTAATTGTAATTAGCATTTACTAATTAATAGTTGATGTAAATTGGATTTACATTGGACAATTAATTGTAATTTCAATAACATTTTGTTTTGGATGTGTGAATATGATTCACATTCTTTTAATGACATGATTGAAATTGTCACAAAATCGTTTAGACTTATTTTGATGAATTATTACGCAATAACGTTTATTGCATATGTGGAATATATGTTGAGAAATAAGATCTCAACACAAATGGAACGGAAATCCTCTTTATGGCATGTGGGACATTCTCCTTCCAATTGTTCTGTCTTTGTTGGTGTGATTTAAATTGAAATATACTGAATTATTTCAGTATATTTAATTTAAATTAAAGCCAACAAATTTGTTGTTGGTTATTAAAATATGACAAGAACGTGACCATTGATTGAAAGCACAAATCAACCTAACCCGTTGGATTTATGAGCACATGGATTGAGATCCATGGACATCCAATTTAGTATAAAAGGAGAGGTAGCACTAGACTTTTATTCTACACAATATACAACAACTCTCTCTCTCATGGACGTCCACTCCCTCTCTCTTTCTCAATATTATGACCGTTCATATTATTGACCTAGAGATCCTTGTATCTGTCAGGACGTCGTTGTTATGCTGTTGGATCGTCTACTCATAGATCTCCAACTTCTTCAGTCCACCTCTCTCATGAAGTAGACGTCGGAATTTTGAGATGAAATCAAGAGATTCATTGCTCAAATCATCAACTTGGATTGCAGGAGGCACACAATTCATCATAACCTGCAAGTGTGATCTACGTCAGATTGGACTTGAGAGAGGAGAATCTCTTACTTTAGAGACTAGCGATCGCAACCACATTTCAAGAAGTATTCCTTGAAATCGTTTGTGATCTTGATGAAATGTTTTGAGAAGTGTTTCATCTATTTAAATTTTCTAAATTCTGTTGCCCCGAGCAACTATTATGACTAGTCGCTCTTAATCACATATGATGTGATTTTCACACTTCTGTGATGCACTAAAGGTTTTCTCCATAACCATCATGTGGTATCAGAGCCACAGGTCAGAGGTTTAAGATATGATACATAAACCTGAGATGACATGGGCATCTTTGGTTCTGCGAATTTTTATCGCATTTTATTTCCGCAGCCATGTTTTGTGCAATTTTTCCCCTGTTAGAGGCATTAAAACGTGATTTTATCATCGTATTACGTTTCCCATCTTATTAGCAAATGATAGGACTTGGTTTGCTTGATTTGGATTCCGTTTGCTCAAGTTATGACCGTTTTAGTAGATATGTGTTCACTATTACGGGAATGTTATTTTAGAACGTAATCAAGAGATAATCGTGATTTTAAAACACCTAGAAATACGTGTTTATCATTTGAGTTCCATTGTAAATCAAATTGGAAAAACAAGAAAACTTAGCTTGCGTAATTTGGAATTTGTTTGCTCAAGGTTTGTCAGTTTTAGTAAACACGTGTCATTGCTGGAAACATAACAAATTTGAACAAGAATCTTGTGATTGTCATTCAATTAATTCATGAACATTAATGGTTAATCTTCTGAAATAATTTGTTATTAAATATTTGTGAAATATTTAATAAAGATAATTATTTTGAATGATCATAACCAACATGATAAGATAATTGATCTTGATCGATTTTGTTATGATGAACTTTCCAACTAACATTGCTACTCAAATAAAAATGGAGATTTGTTTAGCAAATCTCCTTATACTATTAATAAAATGGTTTTGATAAATATTATATGATATAACTTCATCTGAAAGGTCGAATAACATCTCAAATACAAAATGATCAGATCACATTATCCTGACCTGAGGCAGATATAGTCTCTAGTCGAGGATCGTTGGGGTAGCGGGTTGCTCTGTGAGCGGTCTGTCACACATCCTGTGCATACTGACCATGACAATGGGTAAAGAAAGAATAATGTTTGAAATGATCATAATATATTTTTCTAATTATTAAAATTTAAATAATAAGTATTTTGATATTATACCATCCTTCAAGTAACAATCAGGATTGTTTGTTGGATACTGACTAGATCGTTGATTTAATATGAATAAATTAATTATCCAATAATTATCACAATCTATATATATTAGATTTCCCTTGGAAGAATTAATCACAAGAATATGATTCATTATGATTAACTAAAAATTTGAATGGGGTATGAAGGATCAACAAATGACATCCATGGTCTCCCGTCAAAGTGAAGGGTTCCATTACCATGGATTATATGCTGGAGATGCCTGCCCGAAGTGACAGCTCTTGCTTATAAGCGTGCATGGATCGGGCTCTTTGCTTCTTGAAAGAGTAAGGTCTATATGTAGTGACCCCAATATTGATTCCTCATATTATTGAGGGATATTGGATTGTACATAGCGAGTTATATTCCTTTTGACAGTTGGTTCAATTAAGATGGGTCAATATCACCTTATGGGTGGTGGGCCAGGTGTTAAATACTGAATTGAAAATTTAAGTTGGAGTTGCAAGGGGAAATGAGTTCCATTTCTTTTTATCAAAGTTACAGTTTCTGATATTATTAGGATGTAACAAAGGTAAGATAGGAGATCCCAGATCTTGCTTGAGATATAAAGGTAAGTATGTCTCTTATTTTGAAAGTGAATACCGGAATGAATTTTCAGAGTTGACAAGACAATACAACTTTGATATAAAAATACTTAGCAAAGTAAAATATGTATTTATGCAGATGTTTCTTATTTTAGATAATATACATTAAACCCACTCAAAACTATACCTAGTAATAACTGATAAAATATCAGGATATTGTACTTGCAGTTGAACACATAATGTATGTGGTTGCAATGTGCAAGTTTCCTCATAATAATGAGGAATGATAATTAAATGGACAATAGGACAACAACTTATGGTTTGTATACCTCTATAGTCTTGATCTCTCATCGAATGTGCTTTAGAAGTATCATGTCGATGATGATCGTACTTATCAAAAATCTTTATAAAATCTATGAAGATATTTTGGAATACATATGTGCTCTCAACATTTAATCATGAATGACGTGATTCACTACATTATGCAGAATGGTGGCTTGATAAGAGATGATGTACTCAAAATGTTTGAGTACTTGCCTGAACCAAAATCTTTAAGAATTAAGATTGATGCAGATATGATGAGTGCAATCATTCTATTGTCTCAACTTAAGTCATTCATAAAGCTTCATAATATTCATAGTGTATGAATATGATGATGCATGTATTCATGTTGAAATACTCTTATATTAAAGTCCCTTAAGGACATGCTCAATTTAAGAGATCATTTATCTTAAACAAATGTTGTTTATGGGATGAGGGAGCGCTGTGGAAGCATGGGCCAAACCAAAGAAAGAAGGAAAGCCAAAAATTTTATTGTACTTCTGTGACTTCCATACATATGTCATCCAAATAGTTGGATGACAATCAATACTTCTATAAGCTGATTTACTGATAGTATGGCTATCTTGACTATCTAACATCCTTAGATAAGGACTCAGATAGTTTATCGGAATATTATATATCTACATATCATCATTGAAATCGACCTACTTATCATATAAGATCAAAGTCTAATAATTGTATCTCATTCTTCTAATAACACTTGCAAATGGTTGATGCAATTGTTGCGAGGCTAGAAAATTTTAGAAAACTTTACAATTTTATCTTAAGATTTAATAGTCATCCATGTGTATGTTGATGCAATTGTTGCAACTATCTCCATTGGAAAGATAGACTATATATTTTCAGTGGGAGAGCCCTTAGTCTTAGAGAATGTCTCTATGACATAGATATTAGAATACATTGATTGTTTATTTCTAAATGTTGGAAATAAACATACATTCTGGAATAGACCTATCATAAAGAGTTATGATGGATATATTTAATATAGTAATCTAACATCTAGAGGACTCCACTAAATTAGAAAATTAATGAATGGTTCATTAATATTTCTAAATACTGAAAATTTAAACCTTAAAACATCAATAGGAGGATGAAGATCATTTGACAATGATCTGGCATCAAGCCTTGGACATATGTTTGTTAATGAGATCAATAAACTAGTAACAGATGAAACTTTAGACTATGCAATATTTCAAATCTTACATACTTGTGAATATTGTATTCAAAGTAAAAATGTCTAATGCACCCTTCCCTGGGAATGGTCATAGATGCCAAGGTATTCAAGATCTCATACATATTGATGTATGTGGGTCATCTATATCATAATAAACATTAATGATATGTGATATCTATTGATGATTATTTATGATATGAGATTTCTTCCCTTCACATTAGAAACCTTTGAAATGTTCGCATATTTCATAATTTTGGTTTCGCACCAAAGTTTGACGGAAGATGAAATGAATTTGATCTAACCAAGGTAGTAAGTACCTATTAGATGAATTCGAGGAATACCTTATGGAGAAATGAATGTCATTCATATCTAACTCCTCCTATTACACCTAAACTCAATAGAATTGTAGGAAGATACAATTGGATCATGTGTGACATGATTTTATTAATGATGAATATTAGCATAATTGCCTCTTAGTTTATGGGAATATATGTAGTAGAGACTACAATATATATATATATATATATATATTCTTAATAAGATTCCACGCAAATCTGAACTCGAAAACCCTCATATGATGTGGTTTGGAACCTAGCCTAGTGTTAGACACTTGAGGATTTAGGGTTGCTTGGTCCATAACCATGTCATGGATACAAGTGAGCTAGAATCTAGCACCAGATAGTGCTACTTTATTAGGAATATAAAGTATGGTATTATAAGCCTATTTTATGACCTTGAGATTCTTAAAAGATTTCATATATATGGATATGATTCTTAAATGATGACTTTCTTGAGAATCAAGATGAAAATGAAGAAAAGGAACTCATTAAATCTTGAGAAGATAACGAGGCCTCTAAAATTGAAAATTAAAAGGACAATTAAAGATAAAACACTCATACCTATTCAAATTAGTTTGATGATGGATTCCATGTGTCAGATAAGTCCGACAATGATCTGACTTCATATGATGAAATTTTCAAGGATCACAACATGAAGAGAGGGATGTTAGCAATAATGTCTAAAGTAGACTTCATATGCAAGTGTTGTATATGGACCTTCGAGGATCCACCTATAAGGGTAAAACCTGTTAAGTGTAAATGGATCTTCAAGAGAAAGAGGGAACTTGATGAGAAGGTAAAAACCTTCAAAGCACGACTCATATCCGCAAGATACACACGAATAGAAGACATCGCTTGCAATGAGATTTGCTATTCAGTGACCATGCTTAAACCCATCAGATTATTGCTAACTATAGCTACACAACTTGACTATGACATCTTCAATATAAAAGTCAAGATTGCATTCCTTTATGAATTCCTCATTGAGGATATTCATATGAAGTAGCCCCATGGCTTCATGGATGAGAAATGCAAGGTGTGCAAGCTGAGAGACTCCATCTAAGGACTCATATAAGCTTCTAGTAGTTGGAACAACATATTTGATGAAATTATAAATGTTATGATTTTAGATAGAATCTAGATGAACCATGTAAAGATTCCTGGGAGTGTCATTGTTCATCGTGCTAAATGTAGACAAGGTTCTAATAATTTGGAATGATATAAGGATGATAGTAGGTGTTTTATAATCTGGTTGTTCCATAGCTTGAGATAATAGATCTCAAGGATACCTCTTAGATCTTAGTTTTAAAGATGTTCAAAAGCAAAGAGAAGAGGGTATTGAGACCGTCACATTAGTGGTATACCTTGGACACATTCTATTTTTGGAAAAATCCAAGGAAGGCTTCTTTCTCTTAAGATATGGTACAGACCTATCTAAAGGGATAACACCTCAAAGAGCTGAGAAAGTGAATTCTAAAACTGCTTGCCCTTGTGCATTAGTTACGAGAAGCCTGATGTATGCTAGATGTGTATAAAACCCAGTTGTCTACCATGCAGTGGGAGTAGTAAACAGTTACTAATATTACTATGGAGATAAAACACTTGATTGTAGTAATAAAAATAATATCTTCAAAGATGACAAGATTTTTTGAGATAGTGATATGAAAACATTATCTACAAGAACTGAAGACTTTATAGATAGTGATATAAAAGGTCTTAACTAAAGATGCCTTATAATACTTAAGACTGGGTCTAAGTCTTAGGAGATAGAGATCTCCAAAATAAGGGCATTCTGATTAGGATAATTGAAATTACATACTGGTTATAATGATTATTGAATTGTAGTGTGAAATATACTATAATTGCTTTAACAAGATTGAGTATTTGTCGCATGAGATGCAACTTTCGCATTGGATTCGAGTACTATTACTAGGAGATATGCAAGTATCGTAAAAGGACTTGGCATAGTCTCTCGGGAATAGGGTGACTACTCAGCTTACAAACTATTTTTCTAAATAGCTTATGATTAGCACATGAGTGTGGGTTTAAATGATTATCCTAATAATTGCTCTTTGGTCTAGTGGGAGATTGTTGGACATGCGAGCCTACGGCGAGCAATTATATAACAAATGTTATTGCAAATATCATTCCCTGATTTGAAATGAAAAGTAATTAATTTGCATAATAGGTCCCTTAGTACAATTAGGGTTATGTATCATGGCCATCTTAGTGATCATACATCTGTTGAATCATAGAGGTTGGTGCTTAGGTGATATCTAAAGTGTTATATTGAAGACTCATCAAGTACCATCAAATGATTATTAAGAGAGGATCTCCAACCTGAGAAGGAGATGATAATCCTTTTATTTCTCTCTAAAGGTTGATATCTAACAAACCTCTTGATGCAAGTCCTCTACATAGGAATGGAGATTCAGATGTGTTAGATAAGTTATGTCAAAGAGTTGACTTAACGACATCGAGATAACCAAGACCTATGTCATATACTGCCATGATATAGGCACGCATCCTCTGACCGAAGACAGATATGTTACTATATGTTTGAGTATGTACATTTGGTAAACCGATATGTTGATGATCTAATCAAGTTCTATATACCGACGAGCAGGTGTGCATACAAGGGTATATGACCAATACAATCTCTCAAAGGGATCATACATGTTCATTTACTGAACTAGATGACATGAGCTCACTCACGAGATATTGAGATCAAATTCCGTGAATGGTCATCTCGCTTTGGAAGCTTGATTGAACTTATAGGTTTGATATATGCTTTTAGAAAGCATATGATCAACACCAAGGTATGATATATGATTTTGGAACGTATATGATTGATACCAACTCACAATGATTGAATGAGAAACTTAATGATAAAACACTGAAGAAGACATTGTAAAATTGATCTAAATCTTTGGGTTTATTCTAGGTCTTTGAGGATGCATGATGTACGGGTATTAGGAATACTTGAGGGTGATGTGATCGTAAACAATTGTATAACCATAACACTTCCATTCCGAGGGAGTGATGAAACATGTTTGGATTTTAGTAACTCCTCTCAATAGAGAAGTAATCTGATCTTAGTCCAAATATTGGACATTGATATGAATATGATTCAGATGCAATAAGAAGATTAGATTTACGGCTTTGACTAAATCAAACATCTTTGGGAGATCCTCTTGATCTGGATTTGAGATATGATCTCAATATCCAAGTTACTATACATGGAACATACAATCGCACTGTCTCTATCTCCAAGTATCCACGGAGATAGTGTATTATTCTTGAAAGAGTTCAAGAATAATGTCATTATTGATAATGTATTTGATCATTGAGCAAAATGAATAATTAAATGTAATTTAATTATTATGAATAATATGAATTTGATTAATATTATTTGGACACATGAGAATGGACATCCAAAATGATTAAATGTGATTTAATTATCATGGATATGAATAATGTGGATAATAATATCCACATTAATCATGGATATTATAAATGTGTTTTATAATATATTAGAGAGGGCTAATTGTAATTAGCATTTACTAATTAATAGTTGATTGGATTCACATTGGACAATTAATTGTAGTTGCAATTATATTTTGTTTTGGACATGTGAATATGATTCACATTCTTTAAATGGCATGATTGAAATTGTCACAAAATAATTTAGATTTATTTTGATCAATTATTATGCAATAAAGATTATTGCATATGTGGAAATATATTGAGAAATAAGATCTTAACACAGTTGGAATGGAAATCCTCTTTATGGTATGTGGTATCTTCTCCTTCCGATTATTCCATCTTTGTTGGTATGATTTGAATTGAAATATATTGATTGATTTCAATAAATTTAATTTAAATTAAAGCCAACAAATTTGTTATTGGTTATTAAAATACAACAAGATCGTGATCATTAATTGAAAGCACAAATAATTCTAAGCCATTGGATTTGTGAGCACGTGGACTGAGATCCATGGACATTCAATTTAGTATAAAGGAGAGGTATCCCTAGCCTTTTTTCTAACAATATACAACTCTCTCTCTCTCTCATGGTCATCCACTCTCTCTCTTTCTCAATAATATGGTTGTCCATATTATTGACCTAGAGATTCTCTTATCCGTCGTGTCGCTATTATGCAACCGGATGGTCTACTCGTGGATCTCCATCTTATTCGGTGCACCTCACTCTTGAAGGAAACATCGGATTTTGTGAGACGAAATCAAGAGATTCATTACTCAGATCATCCACTTGGATTGTAAGAAGCACGTGATTCCTCATCGTGCCCGTAAATACGATCTACGTTGGATTGGACTTGAGACAAGAGAATCTTTTACTTTAGAGATTAGCGATCGCAACCATGCTTCAAGAGGTATTCCTCGAACTCGTTTGTTATCTTTATGAAATGTTTTGAGAAGTGTTCTTGAAATATGCGGTTTTTAAATTTTCTTAACTTCCACTGCACCGAGCGACTAGTAGGACTAGTCGCTCCTCATCGCATATGATGTGATCTTCATGCTTATGTGATTTAATTAAGGTTTTCTCCATAACCTTCACTTTGCCCCTTCACCCATTTATTGTAACCGTTACAAGTACCCTTTCCATGATCTAACCTCCCCCTTGCATAGCCCGAACTCTCCTGTTCTTTGCGCGACCATCAATCTCCACTACCTACGTTCAAAACTTCTCTTGTCATTCGTTACAAGCACCTCCACTATCACCTATAACGATCGATCATCTTCCATTAAATACGCATGCTTTGCCTCCAGCCCAAGTCATCCACCGTTGCACGGGCCTTAGCCCAGCTCCCCTCTGCCTCTCTGTGATAGAGAGAGGTCAGATTAGAGCGGAGCAAATATGGTAAAGTCTAGGTATTGACCATTGGCCATCTAGCCAACTTCGGCTCTGTCATCGTTGAGCTCCATACCCCAGCCGAGCATCTTGTAATACTAGAGCTCCTCTGGAGCTCAGCCTATGTCCCTTCCTCCACTGCTACTTCATCTCCGATCAGGTCAGTCTTTCTTCATCTTTTTCTTGTATTTTCTCCTAATTTTCTAGGCGCACTCACAGATCCTCCTGACCCATTCACCTTCTCTCTACCTTCGCCACACTTCACCCATATTCACCAACCTCCTCGTTCACCCTCTCCTTTCATCGCAACCCCCTTTGTCTCCAGGCCATCTCCTCCACCTGAGGCGGAGGAGATCCCACCACATGCAGCATGTTCTCCGCCCCTAAAGCCATGATTCAAATCCCTTGGTTATATATCCATCTAACCCCCTGCAAGTAAAATGTTCAAAGGTCAGAGCTTAGTCCTTGGCTCCGTTCTAGAACCTCTACGCCAACGAGGGAGCACCACCTTATTATTTAAACCACCTTCGTAGTGCCCTCCACCGTTCACGATCATTGCCAGCCTTCCCACAAGCTTTCTTGACCATCCACGCTTAAGTTCAATGGTAGAAGAGATCAAGGGGGCTCATTGGAGCCATGCCTTCGCTGACGCGCTCGAGGAAGAAGTAGCCAAAGCCATGTGCAATAGTTACCATATGATCATCCTGATCGAACGGCTCTCGTTACACGCCAGCCTTGGTCCCACTCTAGGAGGTTCGATGGAATTGAAGCAAGGATGAAGCGCAGAGGCCACGTCATGTGGCATCCGAACCTGCAACTGACCCTTTCCCGCCTCCCGAGCCAAGCCATGTGCACAAGCAATGCGCGTACGGGTTGGGTAATGTGCATTCCTCCCCCCACATGTTTTCCATAATTGCAGAAAGATCTTTCCAAGCACGCAAACCTCACTTGTCATGCTTGGAGAAATTGCAATAGGGCCCTGTCGGGTTTCCTAAATTACATTTATGCCCTTGACATGGATCTTTATGCATATTTTATCTTTTTATTTCTATGTTTTTATTGTAAATATGCCCCTGGACTCTTTTATTAATATCTTGAGCATATGAAATCCAAATCAAGTGAATTTAATTTTATTTTATTGTTATTTTTTTGCTCTACATGATGGAATTCTTTATTCACTGATTTAACACACAATTTAATATGTTAAATTTTAAATGATTATCGTATCATTTGCCCCTCATTTCATTGCCATTATTAGATCTCTGATATATTTTTATGTTTCAATTGATAATGAAATTGAACCTCTTTTGACGGCTCAATGATTATATTAATTTAAGGCATATTTTTCCTTGCATCATTCTATAGCATTGCATAACATCACATGGGCATCTATCTTGCACAAAATAAAATAAAATAATACATATTTCTCCTTCTGCATTGCTTGACATTTCATTGTACATCACATTACATTTATTCTGCATATAAATAAAAATAAACAAATTGCATGATGTTTCTTCATCATTATGTGGCATGCATGGTTGCATAATTATTGTTTGAATCATTTTATAAATATTATGCATTTATTTGTGTTGTACATTATGTGTTGCATATTGCATCATGTTTTACCTCATTTTTTGTGTATTTCTCATTATGTCTACATTAGGATACCTAGGTTAATGAATTTAATCACTTAACTTTAACCGTTAATTTCTGATTAATTGACGAAGAGGCTCGTGTCCATGTGTTCAACCTTGGTATGCTTGCCAAGTAAAAATTTGTCGCCACATATTAAAGATTGTGGTTGATTCTGCT
Organism: Ottelia alismoides; assembly: GCA_037367405.1. Taxonomy (NCBI): domain Eukaryota; kingdom Viridiplantae; phylum Streptophyta; class Magnoliopsida; order Alismatales; family Hydrocharitaceae; genus Ottelia; species Ottelia alismoides. The sequence goes on from JAZKJV010005841.1 coordinate 133,488, forward strand.
TTGATCCAAATTGCCTTATGTGCTACGATAAAATGTCCGAATCAAAGAGGCAATTTTGCATTTTATCAAGGATATGTGAATTGCACTCTATCTACATTAAAATCCACTAAGGATATTATGAAGAAAGAATAACCCTCTAGTTGTGCAATGGTTGCACAGTTAAAGGGACGTGCGAGAGGAAGCGTGGATCTCAAAAAGGTCTTATCCAAGAGAATAAGAAAGGTCAAACTGTTGATTAATCTTCTAAAGCTTCAACATATCTGACACCCATAGAGATAGATGTCTACCACCACTACAATAAGTCAGGATTCTGAAAGAATAACCATCCAAAATATCTAAAGTCCTTAGAGAAGGACAAAAGTATAACACTATTAAATAATAAATCTACATTCATCATTGAAACCAACTTACACGTAGGACAATAAAGAAGTTGGATTATTGATTCTGGTGTTTCTATACATGTATGCAATCGGTTGCATATGTTTCAAGACACCAGAAATCTTGATGAAGGGGAGATAGGCATCTAGATGGGATCCGATTCAAATGTTGCAGCAATCGTAATTGGAACTTATAGACTATCATTATCAAGTAGGAGAGTCTTAGGCATTAGAGATTGTCTCTATGCACAAAATGTTAGAAGGAACTTACTGTCGGTATCTAAGCTTGTTGATTATGGTTATACTTTCCTTTTCTGTAATAAACTTACCATAAATCGTTATGGTAATTTTATAGCGGATGGTTCTCTAACAGCATGCAGACTCTATGAATTGAACATGCATGATTGTGTTATGAATGCCAATACCACTGATAACGATAATATTGATAATAATATTAAAACCCCTAAACGATCAAGGGAGGATGGAGATCATTTAACTATGATCTGACATCAAAGACTTGAATATGTGTCTGTTGATAGGATCAATAGACTGGTAAAAGACGAATCTTTAGATTTTCTGGAAGTCCATGATTTACCAACTTGCAAACATTGTAGTCATGGGAAAATGAGCAGAGCATCTTCTCTAAGAAAGGTGAATGAAGTGAAGGTGTATTGGACCAAATACATACAGTTGTATGCGGTCCCTTTCCTACCACGACTTGAAATGGAGATCAATATTATGTGACCTTTATTGATGATCATTCACGATATGGTTTTGTCTTCTTACTGCGTCACAAACATGAAACCTTTGAAAAGTTCAAAGAGTTCATGACTTTGATTGAGAACCAAATAACAAAGAAGATAAAACGGATTTGGTCTAACCGAGGTGGTGAATACCTCTCAGATGAATTCAAAGAATACCTTAAGAAGAGAGGAATTATTTCCAATCTCACTCCTCCAGTTACTACTCAACATAACAGAGTTGTAGAGAGACGCAATAGAATCATTTTGGACATGGTGAGATCAATGATGAGTAAATCAAACTTACCTCTCAGTTTATGGGGACATGCAGTGGAGATTGAATCTTATGTCTTGAATAAGATTCCATCTAAATCTGTACCTACAATCCCTTATGATCTTTGGTATGGTATTAAGCCAAGTGTACCACACTTGAAGATTTGGGATTGTTTGTTCCATGCTAAAAATGTGGAAGCAAGCAAGCTGTAATCTCACACTAGAGAGTGCTACTTCGTTGGATACATAAAGAACCAACTTTGTGATCCTGAGACTCAAAATGTATTCATTTATAGACATGTCAAATTTCTAGAAGAAGAATTCCTTACAAGTCAAGAAAATAATGAAGTTAAGAAAATAATCGAATCTAACAAGACCGATGAAGGTCCTACACCAGAAACTGAAGAGATAGTTGAAAATGACACGACTGCACATATTAGAAGGAGTTCTAGGGTTGTGATGAATCTGTAATTCATCACACTAAAAGTTGAAAATAAAGCTCTGTTCTTGAGTAATAAGTTTCATTTCATCGTTTACTCTGTATTTTTACCATTCATGCACTTAGAATTAATATCTTCATTTTAGCATGCATATTTACATTTATAATAATCTTCACATTTTCATCTAACTTCACACATTTTTTAATTAAATCATGCTATACCAGATTGACATCAAACAAACTTTAATGTGTTCATATTACTAAGCTTAATCGATGAAAAAATCCTAAAAAAATGCTAACTTGTATATATGCAAGATAAACCCAAGCCCTAATTTCAGACCAGGCAGACTAAAACGCTAATATATTCCTCATACAGTGTCTGATTTCACTCTACTCACTTTTATGGTAATATACATTCAAATACCTTCAAAACATGACCAATTTCATAAAAATTGGAGCTCTTTTGTGAATGTTGGAATTGGGCCTCTTTTGCGCATTGTACATTTTCTCTGATTTTATCCTATCCTTTCATGTGCATATTTTATTCATTATAAATATTTTCTCTTTTATTTCTATAATTTATTCATTATTTTAATAAATCACATAAAAATCAAAATCAAAAAATCAAAAAAGCAAAGAAAAAGACCAATCCTGACTTGACCTTATCTGCCTAATCAATTTGTATATAATAAACTTCCCTAATTTATTTTGACATCAACTCAACCCATAAAATCCAAAAAAATGTCATTTGAGTCCATAGCAATATTTGAATGTATTTATCTATCACTAAAAATCAAATAAAAATTACAAAGTTAAAAAATGGTATTTTATAAACATAACATATCAAAAACAATCATATCTTGCACCCCACATTTCTTTTGCACTTGAGTTCATCATGAGCATTGTAGATCATAATTAGAGGAATATTTCTCATGTTGGCCATTTTTGCATTGGAGTCCATCTTCTATATCTAATCTATTTAATCATGCATTTTTAAACTCGGTCAACCCTGTCACATGGCATCATCTCATTGGGCCACCTGGCCCTGGTCCCCCTCAGTCTCTCCCTCCTTAAATGCACATCACGTGTTTTCACATCACCCCCTCCTCACGTGTTGTGCACGTGTCGTCATCTTCCCCTCTCTAGTTCTGCCCGAGACTCCCTACTCAGCCGCTAGCGCTGCCCGATTCCTCCGTCGATGGCAATCTCCCCTCCTCCCATTATCTCCAACGACTCCCTAATCGAACCTCCTTATCCCCTAGCTCCGGCGAAATCCAACTGCATTTATCCTCGCCAACCAACTCGATCCCCATCTTTTCCTCTAATGACTGAAACCCATGACTGATTATCCCATCTCCATTCCCCCTATAATCTCGCAACCACCCATAGCCTCATCCCCTCTCCTCTCTAATTAACTCCGTTGGCCACTCCATGCCCAAGCATACACCAATTAGAGAGGCGAGACGTAGATCTCAGGCATAGCAACCTATGACAGAGGTGCCACCATAGCCTTCGAGCGATGACTCCTCTCCAAAACTTTAGCGAGATTCAAAGGAGATACCTTCCTTTGTTACAGTAGTTCGTCATGTTGTTCAGCTCAGGCTTGCCAACCTTCAAGCAACGATTGGAGGGATGAAGGGCTTCTGCATTCATAGGCACTCCTCCGCCCCTCTTCCGTCAGGTGGAAGAACCCCGATCATCCTCCACGTAATCCCTACTCCTCTTCCTCTTCCCACTTCATGCTTTATCTTCTTTCTTCTCTTTTCATCTGCAATTTTCTCCTCTTATTATTCCAAATCTCTCACCGTCGACGACCCTTGAACTCCCACGCCTCCACTTCACCTCGGATCACCATCCCTCGACTTCAACTTCGATCACAACGTCACCTTCACCTTCACATTTCTAGTCTGATTCCTAGCCGAGGTCCGCCGACTTCAACGGCTATTTTCCTTGCAGGTATTCATCATCGAGAGCACCTCGCTGCACCGCCTCACGTCACCTTCATCTCCGCCTCCAGTGATGATCGCTCCACATCCAGTCGATCGCCTAGTAGATCGAAGCATCACCGTATCGTCTTGCCCTTCGCCATCTCCAGTCATGTGTCAACAGAGGCGATAACCTAATCCTCCACCCTCTATTAGCTGATCCGCCCTTCATTGGACTCGCCAACATCCCTCACCATTCACCGCCATCACTTCAGGCCCTTCGAGCAGGCACCGTAGATCGCCAAGAACACGGCGCATCGTTGTCGCACATCCCTACCTAAAGAAGATCCCTAGGATTGAACTTCATCGACAGTTCATATCAACCATCAGCTTCAGATCCAAGGCACAAGGTTCACGCATTTCAAAGCAACAAAAGGTTGCCACGTGGAGGCTCAGCCTCAGCCTCCACCCGCGCCAATCGTCCTCACGTGTGCATCACGTATGGGCAGGGAAAATTACACCCTTGCCCTGTGCGAACCAAGAATTGACAGAAAGCCCAAATCAAGCGTGATGCATGTGTGACCCTGGGAAATGTGTGCCTGACCCCCTGACTTTTCTAGAATTTTCATTGATACCCCCGCTAAGGGTAAATATTAGAAGAGGACCAGACAGTTCCTAAAAATTGCAAACAGACCCCTCCAAGGGTATAACTATGAACATTTTATTTAGTTTAATTACTATTTAGTCCCTGAACTTCAATTATTCATATTTTGAGTATTATTTATCATATTTCTTCATTCTTGGTGTTGTTTTGTTCCTTATTTGATGTTCTATCATATTGAACACTAAGATTTTATTTCTAGATGAGAAGTGGCATTGATTAATTGAGGTTTGAATTTATTTATATTGAACATCTTTATTTATTCTCATTAATTTTCTTACTCAATAAATTCTGCATTGAATTGGGAATTTATTTCATTAATCGGTGCTTAACTGGAGATTTATGTGTTGTAATTATTGGGATCTATGCTAATCACTTCGGTAGCTTGACTTGGCTTTACACTATCACATTACAACATTTTGCATCATTCAAAAAAAAAATATTTCATTTGTTTACATTCCACCAAAAAACATAACATCATATTTTCTTACATCAAAATTATTTTTCTAATTCATGCATAATGTTTCTTTTTGTAATTAGTTACATCTTTTTAATTAAAAACTCATAAAAGTGAAAAAGAGAAAAATAACAAAATAATATGCTGAAAACCTAAATTTTTGATTCATATAAAAATTGATCATAGGAGACACTTGCCTCCCTGAGTTTGACATTGGGCTTGCCTAAGTAAATATAAATCAAACGCTCACATTAATCGATAAATAATTAATTAGTGTTTCTAATTGATAGGTTAATTGCCTGACTACAACAAAACGACATATTAGAATAGGATAATTAGCAGTCTTTCAAATGACGTCGTTGTCGGGGAAGGATGACTTAGGTTGATTTTTAGAAAATCTAGTTTTTAGGTTTTCCACTCCCGGGTAGTCTGACCCATGATTTTCTTGTATTTAATTCTCCATTTATATTCTCAGCATTTTTATTTTTATTTTTTTATATTTTTCTGTGAACATCTCTCTAATATTTGATCTTTTATTTTTTATGTGAGGTACTCAACGGACTTGGAGCGGCTTTCTTGAAAGCTGACATAACTCGAAGTTACTAGGATGCATGAAGAATTTATTTTTTATTTTTGGAGAGAGAGTGTTCTTCTTTATTAACTTGTAATTATTTTTCACTCATTTCCAGTGATTGTCAATCAGGATCTCGTGTATGTAACTGAACTGGACTTTTTGTGGTGTGTCAGACATGTTTCACTCTCTGATGAGGGCAGGGCCCGACTTGAGTGGTTCTTTGTTCTAGGACTGCACATACGGTTATTAGAGATACTAGGATTTTTTATTGTGCTCGTAGAATTTAGGACCACACATTGCACTTAATTGAGACGAACCTTAGATCGTTCCACTTAGTCCAAATTGAAATCACATACTTCCTGACTAATAAAAGATTCTACTAGGTGCAATTTCATCGTCTGCAATCCATATAGTATAAAATTTTCAATTCTCTATTGCATCCTGCATGTAGAGAGCGAGGATCAATGTAAGTCTTCTGAATTGGGTATACATCATTGCTTTTATCTTTGCATTAGCTTTTCTCGACTCCCTTCCCCTTGGTTTTGTACTTAGGATTAAAGGAAATCGGGAATGTTCGTTAGACGTGCCTTGTATAGTGGATTAAATTCAATGATAATCAAACTTAAAATTGGGACTACTAATACAATTTGAACCAAAAAATTGCAAAAAAATTGAAATTATTTTGAGGAGAGTAACCCTCTCATTGTTTGACTTTACTTGCAAGGGAGATGAGAAGGGCACCTTGGATGCATCACCAACAGTTTTTCCAGCTTCAGTTTCAGTTCCATTTCATGCATGTCAGTCGAGTCCTGTACAGAGTCCAAGTCCAAGTTAGAGTCATGTACAACTAAATTTTGATTCCAATAAGAACTCAGATGATGGTGTTCTTGTTTCACATCATAAGCCTCCAATAATCCCTTTCCCTTAGGCTTTATCTACGGGAAAGAAGAAAAATTCTCAAAAAATGATCTTGATGTTTTTTAAATGGAAAGGATGTACCGTAAAAATGTTAAAGTTAAAGTTCCTTTCCTCCAATTAGTGAATATGGTTCCTGCATTCAAGAAGTACTTAAAGGTGAGATGCACACATGTTAGGACTACCAGGAAAAAGAACATTCGAACAAAGAAATATGTGTTAACCATAGGCACTACTTGCGCCATTAAGAATGACGTTTCCAAGGAAATGAAGGGACATGGGTGCCCATTATGTGGTGAGTCATGTCGATGACACTGTCTTTGCATGCACTCTCTAGGATAATGGATCCTTAATTAACCTGATGCCGACAACCCTCTACGAGTGGCTAAATCTAGGACCTCTTAGGAAATCCATAGCCTTACTCCAGTTTGCTGACAAATCCACTAAGAGGTCCAAGGGAGAATTGAGGAACATTATCATCAATGTTGAGGGATGAAATTACATGGTGGACTTCACAGTCCTTGATATGGAGATCCCTTGGAATTGGAAAGATTCCCATATCGTACTTGGAAGTCCCTACCTGAGGACAACATGGCCTTATTTGACTATAAGGTTGGGAAGATTCAATTCCCAACTCCATATAAAGATGAGGAACTAGATATGAAGCAAATTGGGTGGCAGAGGACATATTCCGAATACAGCACCGAGTACAGTTTGTCAGAAGCAGATTGTGTTCATGTGGAAGCTGTTGGGCCATGGAGACAAAACCTACCCAGCACAGATGAGTCCCTCTCCTTTGGAGAGAATCTTGTACATGAGATAGTTTGCGAGATTCTTTGGAATGAACAACAAGATGCAAATCATGCAGAGAGTTCATCCCTATTCCCAACATCTTCGATGACATAGAGGCCCAGCTGGGCATGTTAGTCGTTTCCTCTTTAGGATAATCAGGAGATGAGGATGATGAGTCGAACACAGTTGTTACCGATTTCTTGGATATCTTTTGTGATCCGACTCTTGAGCAGAATCAATTGGTGCTATTATCATAGCAGGTCCAACCACATCCACCACAGATCTAGATTCAGTGGTTGTTGAGAAAAGTTTCCCGATGATCATACTATCCCCGAACTCAAACTTCTACCCATCATCTTAAAGTATGCCTTCCTTGCGGGCCCACCATGGAAGTTCCCGATCATTATCAGTTCTAGCTTGACTGGAGAACAAGAATCTCACCTGTTAGAGATTCTTGAACAGAATCACAAGGCTATAGGATGAAGCGTGTTCGATCTTCGTGGGATTAACCCTGCTTTGTGCTCACACCATATTTACCTTGAAGAAGATGCTAGACCCTCTCATGAGTTCCAGTGTAGGTTGAATCCAAACTTACGAGATGTGGTCAAGACGGAGATTTAAAGGTAATATAATGCTGGGTTTATATATCCCGTCTCTGATTCTAATTAGGCGGCACAACTTCATGTAGTCCCTAAGAAGGCAGGACTTCAGACAATCACCAACTCGGATGGAGAGGAGATTGTGACATGGGTACCCACGTCGTGGTGTGTCTGTGTGGATTACAGATACTTGAATACCGTGATGAAAAAGGATCATTTCCCCTTACCATTCATAGATCAGATCTTAGAGAGACTTGCGGTGAAAATTTTTTTTTGCTTTCTAGATGGGTACTCGGGCAACAACCAAGTAGCCATCACTCCTGAGGACCAGGAAAAGACCACTTTTACATGCCTATTCAATATGTATGTATTCAAGCGCATGCCCTTTGGGTGATGCAATGCACCAGGGACTTTCCAGTTTTGCATGATTGCAGTATTTGTCGAGATGGTGGGTGATTTCCTGGAGGTCTTCATGGATGTCTTCTCGATCCATGATGACTCGTTTGATACTTGTCTATCTCATTTGGATCGTGTCCTCAAGAAGTGTTGTGAGGTGTATCTGGTGCTCTCTTGGGAGAAGAGCCATTTTATGGTTCAAGAGGGTATTGTGTTGGGGCATGTCATCTCCAATAGGGGAATGGAGGTCGACCCTGTCAAAGTGGATGTGATCAAGAAACTTCAACCACCAACCAACATTAAGCAGGTGTGGTCGTTCCTCGGGCATGTCGGTTTTGATCGCAGATCATGAAGGACTGCTTAAAGATTGCCCGATCACTAACATAAATCTTAGGAAACGACACGGTGTTCATCATAGATCATAGGTGTCTTGAGGCTTTCGAGCTCCTAAAGAGGAAGATCATGAATGTTCCTATCCTACAGGCACCATATTGGTCTCTTCCTTTTGAGATCATGATGGACGCTTCTGACTTTACAGTTGGGGTAGTGTTAGGACAAAGGAGAGAAGGGATTCCTTATGTTGTTCACTATGCAAGCAAAGTACTCGATCAGGCTCAATGGAATTATATTATTATAGAGAAGGAAATGCTTGTTGTATTGTTTGCCTTGGACAAATTCAGGTCACATATTTTAGGGTCCAAGGCTACCATGTCACAGATCACACAACCATCAAGTACCTCATGAAAAAGAAGGACGTGAAGGCACATCTTCTTAGGTGGATTCTACTACTCTAAGAATTTGATTTGCATATCAAGGATAAGCCAGGAGTGAAAAATGTGGTTGTTGATCTCCTCTCCTACATAGAGTCACATAGTTCCTCTGAGACAGACCCCATCAAGGACTCCTTCCCCGATGAGTCGATCTGTTCTGTTGTCTCTCTTCCACAATATGCCAACATGGTGAATTTCTTAGTGTCTATGACAGCTCCCCATGATTGGCCCCATAACAGCATTGAGTGACTTAAGTCAGAATCTAGGAAATACCATTGGGAGGATTCGTTCCTTTTCTTCGAAAGTCTGGATTATGTATGGCGGAGGTGTATTACCCAAGAAGAAGACATGAGTGTCCTTACCTACTGCCATTCCTTAGAGGCAGGAGGACATAACTCCGGGAAGTGGAAAGTGCTTCAGTGTGGCTTGTACTAGCCGATCATGTTCTATGATGCATATGCAATTGTTAGGTCATGTTTATATGTCAGAGAATGGGAAGGATCATCGGTCCCAAAGATGAAATGCCCATGCAACCGGTCATTATGGTTGTTGTTTTCGATGCATGGGGTATAGATTTCATGGGCCCATTCTCTAACAGCCATGGTTTATGAGCATATTCTCTTGGTAGTGGATTATCTCTCTAGGTGGGTGGAAGTTATCCCTACCCGAGCTACAGACAGCGAGACTATTTGTAAGTTTGTGATAGATTACATCGTTTCATGGTTCGAGTTCCCAAAGTTGTCATCTCTTATGGGGGTAGCCATTTTGTTAATAGGGAAATGAAAAGGTTAACAAAGGACTATGGCATCGAGCATCGTATCGCTAGTCCATACCACCCACAATCGAATGGTATGGTTGATTTCTCGAATAGGGAGGTGAAGAGAATTTTGCATAAGCTAGTCCGCACTTACAGGAAGAACTAGACCAAGTTCTATGGATCGAACTGCTTACAAAACCCCACTTGGAACCTCCCCATTTCGAATGGTTTATGGGAAGCCATATCATCTGCCCACTGAGCTGATAAGAAAATCTGAATGGGCATTAAAGAAAGTGAACTAGAACACCCATAAAGGACAGCAAAGCAGAAGGATGGATCTAAACGAGCTTATAGAAATCATTAACAAGGCATATGATAACAGTGTGATCTACAAGGACAGAACCAAGCATTGGCACGATCAGCATATCAGAGCAAGAATTTTGTTCCAGGGTAGAAGGTATGGTTATTCAATGCCAGGTTGAAGTTTTTTCATGGCAAGTTTAAATCTAAGTGGGTGAGGCCCTTCATTGTCAAAGAAGTGAACAAGAACATTAGTGTATGGATTTCATAGCTTATAGATGGTGTATGATCATTCCTTGTGAATGGACAGCTGTTGAATCATTTTGTAGGATCAGATGAGCAGTTAGTCTGAGTTGAAGAGATTCCATTCATGCATATCCCAGAATCCCATGATCCACTCTTAGGGAATGCATGAATCCTCATCACTTCCACTGTCTCCATGCATCTTTCCCCACTCCCCATTCTCTATGTATATTCCCCAATCCCATCGATTCTCACACTTAGGCTAACCAGAGCCTAAGTATAGGGGGGGACCGATGCCCACCATGTATATATTCATTCATTTCTCCTCTTGACCTCGACCGCCCCATTTTTTATCTTCTTTTATACTAAGGCTGACCAGAGCCTAATTATAGGGGGGCAGGGTGACTTCTATACTTCTTTTGTTTTTTTTACTCTGATACACTTAGCACGAGCTATGTCTTTTCTTCTCTTCTTGTGCTCTAAGGACATAGCATTCGCTAAGTATAGGGGGGTGTATATATTACATATATACTTTACCCATAGCTAGTACTTCCACGTATTTTTGTATATATTATGCAATAATTACGGGATGGGTAAAAAAAGAAAATCATCTTGCACCTCATATGCATTTTATAACATTTGCATTTCATTTGCATATGTAGCATATGCAACGTGGAAAGTTATTAGGTTCTGAACTAAGTTATGAATAGAAGTTGAGAGTGGTCTTGACTTGGCCTTAATCTACCAAATTTTCAGAGGAACTTCATCGAAAAAGAGGATTTCAGAAGCTTCAGGTCCTTGACTTAATTCTTCAAGTTTCGCATGACAATGTGTAGACTTTGACTCTTCGTGTCTAACCTGGTCTCCTCATTATGGGTATGACTTGAGAATAGGGAATTAATATGTACTCTCGCATTATGCACTTAGCTCAACTTAGATGGAGCGTTGGAAGACTGTGTGAGTCTCTTTTCATGTAGCATGGGCATCTAAAGACTGGAGTACGGATTGAAATAAAGCTTTAGATGAGGGATGGACAATTGGGCACATTTTTTTCTAAGACCTCAAAACATGTGCAGAAAGAAAGATTCTATATCTATAGGGCATAAAAAGATCCATGCAGAGTTACCAAAAATCCATACCAAAAGAAGCTAACTATCAAATAAATATTCGACCAAAAAAGGTCCAGCTTCAAGACAAGCCGCAGATCTTAGTGGAGACTTGGCTACACTTGCCAGCTTCACAAGGAGAGGTGACTATATTGGTCATCCTCCAGTACTTTTCCCTTTCTTCTAAAAATTTCAACCCTTTTTATTGTGAACACAGCACGACTAAACTCAGAAAGAAATACTTGACTCCCTGAGGATGAGTTAATGGAGGAGAGGTTTGCATGGTAGTTCGAAATTCTTGATGGGAAGAGCTAAAACCTTTCACACACGTGAGATAGTTATTCAATGTTCATGGGTATGCTTTGGGAGAAGGATTGATCTAAGATGAATTCTGAGTCGAAACTATTACAATGATATGTAGAACTTGGGGCTGTTGATTTTAAAACCCTAAATCTCACAAGAGTTCTGCCACACTAGTAGTCCAAAGGTTGGGTCTTGCTCCATTTTCACCTTTTGTTCATGACCTTGGTATGGAAACCAAAATCATTTCACTTTTGTAATTCATTTTAGTTACTCGGGGACGAGCAAGGTTTAAGCATAGGGGGTTGATGATCCGTGATTCATCATATTAAAAGTTAAAAATAGAGCTTCATTCCTGAGTAATTAGCTGCATTTCATCATTTACTCTGTATTTTTACCATTCATGCACTTAGAATTAATATCAGCATTTTAGCATGCATATTTGCATTTATAATCATCTTCACATTTTCACCTAACTTCACACATTTTTAATTAAATTATGCTAACTCCAGTTGACATGAAACCGACTTCATTTTGTTCATATCACTAACCTTAATCCATGAAAAATCCTAAAAAATGCCAACGTGTACATATGCAAAAGAAACCCAAGATCTAATTTCAGACCAGACGGACTGTACAGTGTCTGATTTCACTCTACTTACTTTTAAAGTAATATACATTCAAATACCTTCAAAACAAGATCAGTTTCATAAAAATCGGAGCTCATTTGTGAAAGTTGGGTTTTGGGCCTCTTTTGTGCATTGTACATTTTCGTTGATTTTAACCTATCGTTTCATGTGCATATTTCATTCATTCTAAATAATTTCTCTTTCATTTCTCTAATTTATTCATTATTTTAATAAATCACATAAAAATCAAAATAAAAAAATCAGAAAAGCAAAGAAAAAGACCAATCTTGACTTGACCCTATTCGCCTAATCAATTTGTACATAATTACCTTCCCTAATTTATTTTGACATCAACTCAACCCATAAAAATCCAAAAAATATCATTTGAGTCCACTACATTATTTCATAACATGTTTGTTTTTTGCATGTATTTATCTATCATTAAAAATTAAATAAAAAATGCAAAGCTAAAAAAGTGGTATTTTACATACATAAAATATAACAAAAAAATTCATATCTTGCATAACACATTTCATTTGCACTCGAGTCCTTCAAGGGCATTGTATAATATAATTAGAGGCAATCTTGTGTTGATCATTTTTGCATTGGAGTCCATCTTCTATATCTAATTTTTTAATCATGCATTTTTAAGCCTGGTCAACCCTATCATGTGGCATCATCTCATTGGGCCACATGGCCCTGGTCCCCCTCAGTCTCTCTCTCCTCACATGCACAACATGTGTCTTCACACCATCCCCTCCTCACGTGTTGTGCATGTGCCATCATCTTACCCTCTCCAATTACGCCCAAGACTCCCCCCTCTGCCGCCACTATCGCTGCCCGATTTCTCCGCCAACAGCCATCTCCCCTCTTCTTGTTATCTCGAGTGACTCCCTAACCGAACCTTCTTATCCCCTAACTCTAGAGAAATCCAACTGCATTTATCCTTGTCAACCAACTTGATCCCCATCTTCTCCTCTAACGACTGAAACCCATGGTTGATCATCCCATCTCCATTCCCCCGATAATCTTGCAACCACCCATCGCCTCATCCCATCTCCTCTCTATTTAACTCTATTGTCCACTCCATGGCCAAGCATCCACCAATCGGAGAGGCAAGAGGGAGAGCTTAGGCATAGCAACCTATGACAGAGGTGCGATCATAGCCTTCGAGCGACGACTACTCTCTAGTTCTTCTGCGAGATCCAAAGGAGATACCTTCCTTTGTCACAGCAGTTCACCGTGTTGTTTAGCTCGGGCTTGCCAACCTTCGAGTGATGATCGGAGGGACGAAGGGCTTCTCCATTCATAGGCACTCATCCGCCCATCTTCATCACGTGGAAGAACCCCGATCATCCTCCAAGTAATCCCTACTCCTCTTCCCTCTTCATGCTTTATCTTCTTTCTTCTCTTTTCTTTCGCGATTTTCTCCTCTTCTTATTCCAAATCCCTCACCTCGATGATCCTTGAAATCACATGCCTCTGCTTCACCTCGTATCATCAGCCCTCAACTTCGACTCTGATCACAACGTCACCTTCACATTTCCCATCTGACTACTGGCCGAGGTCCACCGAATTCAAGGCGTATTTTCATTGTCGGTATTCATCATCGAGAGCGCCTCGCTGCATCGCCTCATGTCATTGTCATCTCTGCCTCCAGAGACGATCGTTCCATATACAATCGACCCCCTTGTAGATCGGAGCATCATCATACTGTCTTGCCCTTCGCCATCTCCACTCATGTGTCGACAGAGGTGTCTACCTACTCCTCTGCCCTCCGCTAGCCGATCCGCCCTTCATCAGACTCACCAACATTCCTCATCGTTCACTACCAATGACCACCTTTACTCCAGTCCCTTCGAGAAGGCATTGTAGATTTCTAAGAACATGCTGCATCCTTGTTGTACGTCCCTACCCAATGAAGAACCCTTGGATTGAACTTCATCGACGGTTCATATCAAGCTTCAGCCTCGGATCCAAGGCACGAGGTTCAGGCATTTCAAAGCAACAAAAGTTCGCCATGTGGAGGCTCATCTTGAGCCTCCACCCGAGCCAATCATCCACACGTGCGCAGCACGTACGAGCCAAGCAAATTACGCCCTTTCTCCTGTACAAACCCAGAATTGACAGAAGGCCCAAGTCACACGTGATGCACATGTGACCTGGGAAATTTGTGCCCGGCCCCTCAACTTTTCTAGGATCATCGACACCCTTGCTAAAATTAAATATCAGAGGAGGCCCAAACGGTTCTTGTAAATTGCAAACAGGCCCCTCCAATGGTATAATTGGGAATATTTTATTTATTTTAATTACTATTTAGTCCATCAACTTCAATTATTCATATCTTGATCATTATTTATCGGATTTCTTTATTGTTGGTGTCGTTTTGTTCCTTATTTGATCTTATATCATACTGAACACTATTTTTTATTTCTGAGACGTGATGTGGCATTGATTAATTGAGGTTTGAATTTGTTCATATTGAACATCTTTATTTCTTCTCGTTAATTTTCTTACTCAATAAATTGTGCATTGAATTGGGATTTTGTTTCATTAATTAGTGTTTAATTAGAGATTTATGTGTTGTAATTATTGGGATCTGTGCTAATCACTTCGTTGACTTGACTTCACTTCACTACTATTTTTATCATCACCTTGCATTATCACTTTACAACATTTTGCATCATTCAAAAAGAATATTGCATTTGTTTATATTCCACCACAGAGCATAGCATCATATTTTCTTGCATCAAAACTATTTGCAAATTTATGGATCATGTTTCTTTTCACAATTAATTACTTCTTTTTAATTAAAAACTCATAAAAAGTGAAAAGGAGAAAAATAACAAAAGTATTCTACTGAAAACCTAAATTTTTGAATCATCTAAAATTGATTAAGGGGACAATTGCCTTCTTGAGTTCGACCTTGATCTTGTCAAAGAAAATATAAATTGACTGCTCACATTAATTGATAAATTATTTAATTAGTGATTTTTGGTTGATCTGTTAATTGTCCGATTACAACAAAACGACATATTAACATAGGGAAATTAATGGTCTTTCACGTTGTAGGACAACCTGAAAGGTATGGATTCCATGTATCAGAAGAGTCTAATGATGATCCAACTTCATTTGATGAGGCATTGGGTGATCATGACATGGGTAGTTGGATGGCAATGAAGTCTGACATAGACTCCATGCATAAGATTGATGTATGAACCCTCGAAGATCCACCTAAAGGGGTCGAACCCATTGGATGAAAATGGATCTTTAAAAGAAAGAGGGGAACCAATGGGAAGGTAGAGATCTTTGTAGAGATCTTTAAAGCACGGCTCATAGTCAATGGTTACACACAAAGAGAAGGCATCGATTATGATGAGACATTCTCTTGTGGCCATGCTCAAATCCATCAATGGTTGATGGATATAGCTGCACACTTGGACTATGACATCTGAAAGATGGATGTCAAGATCGTTTATCTCAATGGATACCTCGAAGAGGATATCTATATGGAGTAGCCCCAGGGATTCATAGCTGAGGAAGGAAAAGTATCAAGCTAAAGAAATCCATCTACGGGATCAAACAGGCTTCTCATAGTTGGAACATCCGATTCGATAAAACCATAAAAAGTTGTGATTTCGTGCAGAATCTGGATGAACCATGTGTATACAAGAAGCTTAGTGGAAGCGCAATCGTGTTCATTGTACTTTGTGGATGGCATCCTCATCATTGGAAATTATACATGGATGATGACTAGTGTTAAGATCCGATTGTCCAATACCTTTGAGTTGAAAGATCTCAGAGACGCCTATTATATCTTGGGTCTGAAACTATTCAGAAACATATAAAAGAGGATATTGAGACTATCACAGAAAGGATACATTAGGAAGATCTTGAAAATAATTAGTATGGATAATTCCAAGAAAGGCTTCCTTCCCTTAGGACAAGGTTTCACCTATCTAAAGGGATGACTCCTCAAACTGTTGAGGAAAAGAAAGTCATGACTAGATGTCCTTGCGCATCGGTTGTAGGAAGCTTGATGTATGCCATGATATGTACTAGACCAGATACCTACCATGTAGTAGGAGTGGTAAGCCATTACCAATCCTACCATGGAAAGAAATACTTGACTGTATTGAAGAGCATCTTCAAGTACCTAAGAAGAACTCAAGACTACGTCTTGGTTTATGGATATAATGATGTCCAACTCTTAGGGCACACTGATTCAAATTTCCAATCATATTTGGATGACATGAAGTCAACCTTAAGGGTTCTTAGTTTTGTTGAAGGGTAGTACTCTGCGAGCTAAGTATAGAAAGAAGCAGGATACTATAGTTGTTTCACAAAGTAAAGCATTGGTTGTATAAGATGCCACAACTACATTGGATGTAGTTAATGTTCACTTAGGGTATGCAAGTTTGTAACAGAACTTGACATAGTCTCATGTGACAGAGTGACTAATCATCTTACCTGGCTATTTGACAAATAGTCGACAATTAACACAATAAATATGGGGTTGAGATTTGTACATGAATGTCTCTAAGGACTAGTGGGAGTCCGTTGGAATTATAATCCCTTGATGACCCATTAATGCAATAAAAGTTATTGTTTTATCATGTCCATCTGAAATGAATGGATAATTGAACGAATGCACTTTACATAGGTTATGTACCATGGCCATCTTGATGATCATACAGCTGTTGATTCAATTATTGAATCATAGAGGCTGGTGCTTGGATGAATATCTAAAGAGTTAGATTGAGGACTCATCAAGCACCGTCAAATGATTGTTAAGAGATGATCTCCATCCAGAGTAGGAGATGGCAATCCTATCTCAGTTAGGCTGATATCTGACCGACCTCTTGATGCAGGTCCTCTGCATAGGAATAGAGATTTGGAAGTGTCAGATTAGTTAGGTCAAAGAGTTGACTTAACGAGATCGGGATAACCAAAGTCCTATATCGTATGTTGTCACGATACATGCACGCATCCTCTGACCAGAGACAGATGTGTTACTATATGTTTGAGTATGTACATTTGGCAGACCAATAGGTTGATGACCTAATCAAAGTATATACACCGGCGCGCTGGCGTGCATATAAGGGCATATGAGTAATACGATCTCTCAAAGGGATAATACAGGTTCAGTTACTGAACCGGAAGACATGAGCTCACTCATGAGATATTAGGAAGAATCAAATTCCATGCGCATGGTCGTCTCGCTTTGGAAGCTTGACTGAATTTATAGATTTGATATATACTTTTGGAAAGTATATGATCAAGACCTAGGTATGATATATGCTTTTGGAAAGTATATGATCGATACTGACTTCCAATGATCGAATGAGAAACTTACTGATAGAACCCTGAAGTAGACAGTGTAAAGTTGATCTAATACTTCGGGTTTATTCTGAGACTTCCAGTATGCAGGATGTACAGGTATTAGGAACACCTGAGGGTGATGTGATCATAAACGATTGTATAACCATGACGCTTCCATTCCTAGGGAGTGATGAAACGGGTCTGGATTTTAGTGACTCCTCTCAGTAGAGAAGTAATCTGATCTTAGTCCAAATGTTTGACATTGATCTAAATGTGATTCAGATGCAATGAGAAGATTAGATTTGCGGTCTTGATTTAATCTAGCATCTATGGGAGGCCCACGATCTGGATTTGAGATATGATCTCAATATCCATGTCACTATACGTGGAACAATACAATCGCCCTGTCCTTATCTCCAAGTATTCACGGAGAAAGCGCATTATCCTTGAAAGAGTTCATGGATAATTCTATTGTTGATATATGTATCCGAGCAATGAGAAAATGGATAATTAAATGTGATTTAATTATCATGAATAATATGAATTTGATTCATATTATAAGGAGAGTTATCTTAGATAATTAAATGAGATTTGATTATCAAAGATGTAAATAATTTGAATGTGATTCATATTATTTGAGCACAAGAGAATAAGTTATCCAATATAATTAAATGTGATTTAATTATTATGGATAAGAATAATATGGATAGTAATATCCAATTATTCATAATATATTATAAATGTGATTTATAATGTATTAGAGAGAGCTAATTGTAATTTATATTTGTTAATTAATTATTATGTGTATTGGATGCACATTGTGTAATTAATTGATAATGTAAATTATATGTTGTTTTGGGTTGTGAATATGATTCACAATTTTCCAATGTCAAGATTGCAATATTCTCAAATATAATTGTGAATTATTTTTTATGAATAAAATCCCAACAAATAGTTGTTGGAAATAAGTAGAGAGAAAATCAAGGAGATATGCAATCTCATGGATTTCCATGAGATTGCCCTCCCCATATGGAAGGGGTGGGCGGCACCTAATTCCCTTTTGGGATTGGTGGCCGTCCACTCCCTTTTATGGGGATGGATGATCTCCTTTGTATTTCACTCCTTATTTGATTGATTTAATTTTGGTGTTAATATATATTTGATTTATCAAATATAATTAATCTAAATTAAATCACAAGTTGTTGGCTTTTACCAACAACAATCTTGACCATTGGATTGACATAAATCAATCTCATCCGTTGTATATGTCACATGGATTGAGATCCATGGATCCCAAAACCCTATAAATAGAGAGGCATACCCATGCTCTCTCTTGACACAACACACAATGCTTAAGAAGCATCTCTCTCTCTCCCTCTCATTCTCTCTACACGCCTACTCTCTCTCCCTCTCGTGGTTGTCCACCATGGATGACCTAGAGAGAGTTCTCCATCGCCGCAGCGTCGTCGTTATGCTGCTCGATCGTCTGCTCGTGGATCTCCGTCTACTTCGGTGCGCCTCGCTCGTGAAGAAGATGTCGGATCTTGTGTGTCGAGATCAGGAGATCCACCGCTTGGATCATCAACATGGATTGCGAGAAGCACGCGGTTCATCCCCATGCTCGCAAGCGTCTCCTCCGTCAGATCGGACTTGAGACAGGAGGTCTATTCATTTAGAGACTTGATCACAACCACGCTTCAAGAGGTAATCCTATTACTTGTTTGTGGTTTAGACGAAACGATCCGAGAAGTGTTCTTGGATCATGTGGTTTCATCGTATGAAAGTTTTTTTAAAATTCCACTGCATCGAGCAACTAATACGACTAGTCGCCCTCGTCGTATTCGATACGACGCTCACGCTTCCGTGATGCGCTTAAGGATCTAACCATATCCTTCACTACCATATTTGATACCATGCAACTGGGAGGACACAACTGACTTCAAACATGTGATATTCAATAAAAATCTCTAGTCTAAGAAAGAGATGACAATCTTTCTCTAAAGAATGATTTCCAATCGACTTCTTGATGTAGGTCCTCTGCATAGGAATGGAGATGCGGAAGTGTTGGAATAATCAAGTCAAAGAGTTGACTTGATGGGGTTGATGATTACATCATATACTAGTATAATATGGTCAAGTTATGTGATGAACTATTTTAATATTTGATGTATACACTTCAGTCTTGCATAATTCGCATGTTATTTATTCCATACACACAACGGAGAAAGCCATCTTAAATACAAAAGAATAAATTAATTCACAGAATAAATCAACAAGTCATGGTTATATATCCAGGAAAAATGTTTTTAATTTACATATTATTTATGGATTTTATGGTGAGATGATATTTAATACTAAGATTTATAAATCATCCATGTCAATCACCAAAATATAACTTAAATTATTATCTATATAAACTAAACAAATCATATATATATATATATATATATTCTAATAAGAGAAAAAATGAAACTGCATTGGGTTTATATCTATAGCATTGAATTTGACCAAAATCCAACACATTGATTTATTCAATCTGGCTCTACAATTACCACTCATATTTTATTGGAAAGAAAAAGGGAGGAAGGTTGGTGTAAAATTCCCACTCTTTATTCCCATGCATTGAGCCCATGCATATCTCATTTCCCATGCAAAAATAAGAGCCACCCATTCATTCTCTTCCCCATGCACGTGGGTGGCCCTTCCCAAAACTAATAACTCTCTTTTATTGTTGGTTTTGCAGGGAGCCGCCCATGCCTTCTACAAAAGGAAGGACTCATCTCTCACGCACTAGGAAATCCTCTCTCAATGATTTCAGATTTCACCTAGGCCCCTTCCTCTAAAAGCATGATCCCTTCCCCTTTCACGTGCACTCCAGCATGTGTCTTCCTTCGCGTGCACTCAAGCCACGAGTGCAACCCGCGATCTCTCCTCATGCATGCGCATGATGAATCTCAGATTCATCACTCTAAATCTCATCTTAAGCTCAAATCCCTCAAAATCATTGGTATTTCTTTATTTATTTTGCATGATTAGCATTCATGCATGTTTTCATAAGAATTGCATTTTATCATTCATTTCTGCACAAAATAAGAAGCCAAAAATCTCAGATAAAATTGACTTGTAAATAGCCTAACTTTTATGATTTTTAACTAATTCATGCTAACTTCGAATGACCCAAAACACCTCCACTGTGTACATATCACTAACAAGAATAAATGAAAAACACAAAAAAATCACTAATTCAAATAAGTGGACAAAAACCCAAACCCTAGTTTCAGGATTTCCGGACTAAAACCCTCATATCTCCCCCATCCAATGTCAGATTCGATCCTACTCACTTTTGAACTAATATACATTCAAATACCTTCATCAAGTGAATCAGAGCTCATATGTGAAAGTTGGGTTTTGGGCCTCTTTTGTACATTTTGTATTTTAGCTGATTTTGACCTATTATTTTATGTACATAATTAACCTATTTTATTTTATTTCTTTTTTATTGGCCTTCTTTGATGAATGTTTTATTAAAATGCGCGAAAATCCAAATCCAAATTGAGATTGAAATCAAAGAAACAAATTGAGTCCATGTCTTCACTAACTGTTTGTACAAAATTGGTCTTTTCGTGTTTTATTTTATTTCCTCTTTTTCTTAATTAATAAAAATCCAAAAAAATAGATTAATGTGTCTATATTTATCTTTGTTTTTATCATATTTTTTCGGATTTTTATCTGGTTTTAAAATGACAAAAAAATTTATAAAACTCAAAAATCAAGGAATTCTATGTACATGGGATACCCCGAAAATATCACTTTGCGCAAGGTTTTGATGTATTCATGAAAGTTGTAGATCTCATCGAGATGAGCAATTTTTGTGAAGAAACTTTTTCGATCCGAGGCCGTTTGCTATTTATTTTCGATTTTTCAAAGTATTTATTTTCTGAATTTTGTGGTGCTGACATGTGGCAGCTCCTGGAGCCGCCACATGTCAGCTATTTTTCAAGTTTTTATTTATTCATTTTTATAAAAAAATAATAATTAAAAAAATTTAAAAAGCCACACGTGTGAGGCACGTGCCTCCCGCGCACGTGCCCGCACACGTGCACCGCCTGGACCCCCTCTCCCAGATAGCTGCCACGTGCACCCAGCTAGACCATCCGATCTTCGGCCGATCGGACAACCCAGGAGTCACCTTCCTCCTCCATCATCTTCTACCTTTCCCAAATTAGCCATCGCCGCCTGTTGATTTCTCCGGTCTAAGATCTTCCCCCGGTCTAGCGCTCACTCACTTTTGTCGTTAGCAACTTATCTAGGACCGACCTCACAGATGAAAGGGCCGACTCCTACATGTGACCTGAAGCATCTGAGACATCAGGCGAAGCCAGACAGAGACCATTTGAAGAGGGAATTATATGCGTATGAATGTTGACTTAGTATTTGATCTCATCCGTAAAGAGAATCAGAATAGTGATTGATAGCACGACAGAGGAGTAGGTAGCGAGGACAGTCTTGTCACTAAGCCATCCTGAGGCTGCTGCTAATAAATTGGTGGAGTTGTCCCACCCTCGCTACTCTCGCTTAAAGGCTCCATGTCTCCCAGGAAATTCAGTGGTTGACTTGGACAGCAGGTGGGTTATACGTTCCATTGTGCTGAGATGTGAGGTGCAGGTGGTGATAATCACCCCGGGGTATGCGCTAAGTCAACGGGCACTCCAGGACCCGCCAACGCTCGGAAAACCCGTCGGTCCTCCCCGACCTTATGTGTGGATAACGAGGCCACCTTCACAACCTTCTCCCTCTAGCCTACTTCCTAGCCTTCCCTCTTCGGTAGTCTTCCCCCCGCATCTGATACCTTGTCATCAACTAGACTTGGGGCCCTCTCTGACTCCTTTTTTTATCTTTTTAACTAGCATTGATCTCTATTTTCATCCACCTAAATACCTCTCACCGCGAGATCTCCACGTATCCCAACCCTCCCCCTCGCATCGCCAACCTCCCCAATCCAATCTCGCAAATCTCGGACCTTCTCCGATCTCCAAATCAATCCCCGATCGACCTCCCAAATCTCGCTCTGCCGCCTCCTAAAATCCCCGACGAAACCCAATCACATCTCCAGCTATTCACTTCTTTCCCCGATGTCGCCCTTCGACCCTATTTAAAGACCACCACCACCACCCTCAAGAGCATCCGTCGATAGACTCGGACGAAGCCAGATGGTGACATCCTGGTGCTTTGCCTTCGACGAGATCCGGTCAGTTCTGGCCATTGCAGCACGGCCTTGAACCGCCGCAGTGCCTTGCTCCGACCTCCTTCGTCGCTGTTGAGCCCAACGACCACATCTTCATCAACATCATGCGCTCCACCACCTCCATCAACGATCAACCTTCAATGATATCTCCAACGATCACCTTCTCCACCAATGCTTCTGCGACAACCACCGGAGCCACCAACAGGACAACGGAGCTACGCCAACCTTCGTCGGGCACTGCAGCCGTGCTTCACCGGTCTGCTACGCCTAAGCCACCGCATCC
Organism: Ottelia alismoides; assembly: GCA_037367405.1. Lineage (NCBI taxonomy): Eukaryota > Viridiplantae > Streptophyta > Magnoliopsida > Alismatales > Hydrocharitaceae > Ottelia > Ottelia alismoides. Next base: position 156,591 of record JAZKJV010005841.1, read on the forward strand.
TTCGCCTCCGACGTTCTTCATCTCCAGCATGTATCGACTCCAGCTTCGCCTCTCCGCCGGTCAAAGACCTCCTGCTCCGCCCCGCTTCTCCACCTCGTCGACAACATCTCCCCTACCGCTACTGAGGCCAAGCACATCCACCTCGCTGTTGAGCTCAGACCTGAGGCCCCCGCCACGTGCCTCGCACGTGGGCTGGGGGAACGTCCCATCCCCACGGGTCACGTGCTGGGCACATGACCGTGTGGGTAAATTGCAATGCAACCCTCGGAGCTCCCTTAATTTACGGATACTTCCCCGCCTTCCAGAAGTCACGTGCTCGTCGCATGACATTTAAGAATTTTGCAAAAACTTCCCTAGCATTTTTGGTAATTACAATCTAGTCCTTCCTTTGCATTTTATTTATAATTATTTAAATATTGCAGAATCACCCATGTCTTCCCCTTTGTTTTGAACAACTACATTGCATCATTTTATTTATCAAAAATTAGCATTTTGTTCCTCACTTAATTCTCTACATTTTGATATATGTCTGACATTTTTATGATCAATGGTTAATTATTATTTTGTGGAAAATTACATATTCTTTCCATCTTGTGCTCTAAAATTTGTCATTGATTAAATATTGCTCTAAAAATTTCTGAAAAATCGTGGAATTGCATTTGCATGCTTAGTTTGCCTTATAAAAATCATTTTATATAATTCAATATTTGATTTTTAATAGGTATTAAATCTCACATTTTCGATGTTTAGGATTTTTCTCAGATCCATCACCTAGTGATAGAACTTAGATATTTTTATCCCTTGAAAATAATTAGATTTAATATTTATTATAATTAAATATTGAAATTCACTTTGTTTGCATTTAAAAATTCATAAAAAATCATCTTGCATCCAAAAATTTGAAAAAAGTTACAGTCATTTATTAAATCATAATTTTCATCTTGGTCATGTTTCATATTTTTCGGACATCGTTTGATTGACATTTACATTTTAGTCCCTAAAATAGGTCGAAAATTGCATTTTGCATCCTTAATTGCATGAAAAATTAAAAAAGAGACTATCTCGAAAACCGCTCACGAACTTTAATAGACATAATTCTAGGTTGTTCCTTTGCCTCCTTGTGTTTGACCTTGGGACTTGCCCAATTAAAATAAATATAAAACCACACGATTAAAAATTGAATAAATAATTGTGGTTATTCTCTTGACCGATTTTGATTGCCGTCTACAACGAAATGACAAAATATTTTTAAGCGAACGATAATTCACAATTCATGCATTTTTATTAACGCACTATCGGAATCGTCAGATGGCGTCATTGCCGGGGAGGCAAATGACTTAGTTTTTTTTCTGAAAATTTTTGTTCGATTTTTTGCATTCGGGTAGTCTGACCCCCGAATTTTTCACTATAAATTCCAAATTTTTTTCTTGCATTTATTTTTTTATTTTCTGCATTTATTTTTCTTATTTTATTTTTGATTTATTTTTGAATCACTCTCTTACATTCTCTCTCTTATTTTTCTTGCGAGGTACCCGGCATACGTGGAGTAGTTTTTCAAGAACCGGCGCATCTTCACTGACTTCCAAAAAAGCCGCAATTAATTTAAGATCGAGTCGAGTCGTGAGAGAGCTTAGAGTCTAGGATTTTATTTTTTACAATTTTAATTTTTGTAATTAATTTCTCATTTATAGCGGTGTCCGTTTGGACTCTCGCTTATGTAAAAAGACCCTGAACTTTTTCAATGGTGTGTTGTGGCCTGTTTCACTCTCCGATGAGGGTGGGGCCCGACTTGAGTGGCGATTAGGATAGACCTGCACATACGGATCTTAAAGCATTTAATTTTTTTATTGTTCTCGTAGGACCTAGGGCCACACTTCACTTTAATTGGGACGCACATTAGATCATTCAATTTAGCCAAATTCAACTCAATTCTTCCCCGCTAATAAAACTTTCTGCTAGGTGTGTTTTTTCATCAGCTTGCATTCATCAAGATTAATTTCTCAATTTCTGTATTGTATCCCACATGAAGATTGCGAGGATTCACTGTAAGTCTTCTAATTGAGCATACATCATAGTTTTTTGCGTGCATCAGCTTTTCCTAAATTTCTCCCTCTTGATTTGTTACATAATTTTAAAAGTGAAATTGAGACTAGATGGTAGTCGTGTATTTCTGCTCACTTAATTCTTCAGTGATCGTCTAATTAAAATTGGGACTGCTAAATATAGCCGATTTTAAATTAACCCATAAAATCAAGAATTTTTGCGAGAGAGCAACCCCAACCTTGGATTGTTTTATTTTTCTGAGTGAGGAGAGACGACACTTAAGGCCCATATTTTCATATTGACTACTGTTTCTACCAAAAATAATTAGTTACTTCTCATTGAGGATCTAATAGCCGGTAAACGGTCCGGATTTCCTTAGTAGAGTGGGTGGTTTAGAGGACACTGCATAAGGCTCCGTCTTCAAGTAACGGGTAGCCGTTTCACGGTCCGTACTTACACCCATACTGGCTAAAAGTAGGTGCAACTAGTTGTAAGAATTCAGGTCAGTCATTACGAAAATTGTCGGCTCCTAACAGCTATTTTCATGTATTGATTTATCACATACTAAAATTAAAAAGATAATTGTTGAACTCTTACGGCTTCATTGTGTGAGTTGGTGAATCTGGGGTTTGATTTCTGTTTGATTCGCATGCGTGAACCGATTTCAAAAATCAAAAAGTCGCACAATTGTGCCATCTCTCTCCTTTCTTGATTTGTCAACCAATAAACCTCATTCAAAAATCATGGAACTTTTGTCCAAGAACTCTCCAGATCCAGATCATGAAAATCAATTCGTGTCAAACAGACCCAAACCGTCATTCATTTCATCTCTTTCAAAAATGGCAGAATATTTATTCGAGAATCCATCAGAGCTATACTATGAAAATGAATTCGTATCGATTAGACCGAAAACTTCAAAACCTCCTCCAACTACACACCTTCCATCTTCCACAAGAGACTCTCAACCACCAATAGATCCAACATTCTCTACAAATCCGATATACTTCATGAATGACAACCCTTTGTATTCGGATCATACAAACCAACAACCGATTGAGGTCTCCACCTCTTCATACGTTAATCCACTCTACTCCGATCATACAATTCATCCTTCATATTCGTTAAATGTCAATCCATCATTCATGGGAGATTATAGCCACATGATCGAATTTAATAATTCTTTACATCTCCCATCTACCCTACCCTTTAACACAAGTGATCAACCATCATCTTAGATTGACTATGACAACCCCATCTTCAGACATGACACTCATACAGAGGCATGGACTGACGACATAGAAGCACATAAACCCTATATGCTGACTCCACATTATCAAGGTTCGACCAATCATGATCGAATAAACTCTACCCAGACAAACTCCACATGCCCGGATCACATGAGCAGCCTCCTTCCATAATTTTTGAGGAGAAAATTTTTAGAAAATAACGATCATATATTGGATATTTCAAGAGACTCTTCTCTCGGCACATACAAGAAAATGGAAGATGAAATTATTGAATCTCAAATACAAAAACACACTCCGACTGCTCTCATGATTGGTAAAGAAAAGATGTTGGAAGATGATATTTCGAGGATAAACAAGAGATCTTATTTAATGGAGGATAGATTTAGAAGGTTTGCCGATCAATTAATTCCCCTCTTTGATGGCCCGGATATAAAAATGAATGAGGAAAAGATTGGATCTCATGTTGAGAATTTTGAGGATATTCAGAAATCTAGGGACGGTTTTGACAGTGGCACTTCTGCATATTACTCCCCTAGGAATGACTATGCCTCTAACGTTTATTCAGAACATCAAAGCCCATGCTCATCTACAGAAAATACCACATCACCACACCACACAAAAAATACCAAAAAATTTAAATATTAGAAAACAACAAAAAATCGAAAATCTCGAAAAATACATAAAAATTGAAACTGAAGAAGACCTGAAGATTTTGGATCCTGTTGTACGGGAAGCACTAGAGAAGAAACTGATTTTCGAACTTCCCTTCATACAGGCCATTGAATACTTCCCTGACCTTAAAGGATTCATAATGGATAAATTAATGATGAAAAGTCGGACAGGATAAGAACAAAGACTGAAAGACATATCTTGTCAATGGCCTCCTCCTTGGTGTTGAGGAGAAAAACCAAGAGCCGCATAGTGAAGCAGTTACCCAGATTTGACTGTGGAATCAAAGACACAATTTTTACCCATGCTCGAGTTGATGACGATTCACCTATTAATATCCTCCCGACCTTTGTATTTCATGAACTCAAACTCAGACCGATTAGGAAGATACGAGAGATTGTTGAATTGGCTGACTGGTCGATAAAGCAGTCGAGAGGAATCATTTCTATCATCATGAAATTCCAAGGTGCTCTGCTCAAAGTGGAATTCACGATCATTGATATTGAGCATCAAGGAGAATTCACCCAGTCTCCAATCATTCTCGGAAATCCATTCTTAGCATTGGTCAAGGCAATTATTGAGTGTGAAACTCGGGAAATCAATTTTACAGCATTGGATGCACTTCGATCTCTCCCAATCTTTGAGGAATCACGATTTTCTGAGACAACCCACGAAGTCCTCGACAGCCGTAACCACCAAGCAGTAGAAGAGCCCTACCTCGTTGCTACATCTGAGATAGCGGTCGTTGATGAGACTATTGGTTTAGAGACTCTCCCTCCTACTCCATTCCCAGCTGCTCTCACCATGGAGAATCAAGTATATGAATCATATGATCAGGAGACTTATGCATGGTCGCACCTTGGGTCAACCTATTTTGATTACCTTGATCACATCAACTCGACACAGGAATGCTCCAATGTCAAATCAATTGAGAATGAACATGCATAGACTCTCCCCAGTTTTTCAATTCCTGTTGATCTCAAAATAGAAGAATGTTTCTTATATGATCCTAAGACATATGCATGGTCGCACCCATGGGCAACCTATTCTGAATACCTTGACCAAACCTTCCCAAATAAAGAGTGCACCAGCATTAAGAAGATTAAGAACAAACACGCAGGACTAACACAGACCAAGGAGAAGAATTCCAATGGTTATTCATCTGAAAACTCAAGTGGACTGACACCTTCACAAAACAAAAAGAAGAAAGTCACCTTTGACCTTCCGGAAGAGGAATTAGCTGATGATCCCTCATCAGGTCCGAAAAAGGTAATCTATATGAGTGAGGTCTGCTCGGCAGTTCTAAAACCATATCTTTGCAAGGATCCAAACTTCAATTCCTGTTGGACAACTCCAGTTCCTCACTATTATTCATCCAAAGCTGATGCTTCTGCTCTCATTAAGTACATTGGAATTATTTCTTATTAGCTGACTGAGACCGGTGCTTTAGAGTACTCATCCGAGGACAAACTGCTTGATCCCAAGAAGGAACGAATTCTAAGAAAACAACTGAAGAAACAAAAAGACAAGAATATTTGGAGTGTGTCCACTTTCAAATACTATTCCTCTGAGGATAATTCCAATGATGGTTATCTTTCATCTGACTGAAACGCTTCATCTAATATCCATCATTATTTTTTGAGGATAACACTGATAATAGCTGGGAATCATATGCTTCATCTCCGTCTCATCATTACGATCTCCCACTGCATGCTCACAAAAAGATCGGCTGAAAACTGCCTTAATTATCGACTACCCACCCTCCCTCCCGACCACATCGGTCTCCTTGTATATCTTCTTCCTCTACTTAGGCCAATTCCAAAGTATAGGGGGGGACCGATGCCATCTATGTACCATCCTTCCCATCTCACGATCATTCCATTTCCACCCTTCTTCTATACTTAGGCTGATCAGAACCTAAGTATAGGGGGAATCGATGCTCATCTATATATACTTTCCTCATTCACATATCACGACCAACTCCTTTTTTCGCTCTTCTTCTATACTTAGACTGTTCACAGTCTAAGTATATGGGGGAGGTCCGATCCATCTTTTTATTTTTCTTTTTCACTCTCTTACGCTTAGCCCGAGCTATGTCTTTTTTACGCTTCTTGTGCTCTGAAGACATAGCACTAGCTAAGTATAGGGGGGGTCTGTATATATACTATATATATTTTACCCATATCTCATACTTTCGCGTAAGTCTATATTTATTTACGGGTAGGTGATTAACTTGAAAAAAAGAGAAAAAAAAAGAAAAGAAAAAGAGTTTTGCGACTAACACTGACTGTGTCCAACCCAAAATTTTTGAAAAAAAGGCTTCTTATTCAGTTTTTACAAAAAGAAACCCTTGCATAAAAAATCAAAAAAATCGTCACAAAAAGAAAAAAATGTGTCTGCATTTCACTCACATGCACTTCATCCAGCATCGCATTCATTTGCATCTGTGAAAAGTCTTTGGGTTCTGAACCTAGTTATGAGCAGAAACCTTGAGTAATCCACCTAATTTTCAGAGGAACTTCACCAAGAAGTAGGATTTTAGAAGCTTCAGGTCTTTGACTTAATTCTTTAAGTTCCACATAATAATGTGCAGCATTTGACTCTTAGTGTCTAACCTGGTTTCTTCATTCTGGGTACGACTCTGGAATAGGGAATTGATTTGTACTCTCGCACTATGCACTTAGCTCAACTCAGACGGGGTGTTGTAAGACTGTGTGAGTTTCTTTTCTGGTAGGGTGGAAATCTAAAGACCGGAGTACGGGTTGAAATAAAGCTTCAGAAAAGAGATGGACGGCTGGGCACAATTTTTTCTAAGACCTCAAAACATGTACGTAAATAAAAAGATTCTATATCCGTAGGGGCACAACAAGATCCTAGCAGAACCACCAAAAATCCAAATACAAAGAAGCCACTACCAAATAAATATCTGACCAAAAAGGTCCAAGCTTCAAGAAAACATGCAGATCCTGGTGGAGACTCGGCTACACTGGCCAGCTTCATAAGGAGAGGTGACTACACTGGCCACCCTCCAATTCTTTCCTCCTTCTTCTAACTTCTCCCTATTTCGATTGTGAACACAGCGCGACATACTTAGATGGAAATACCTGACTCCCCGAGGATGAGTTACTGGAGAGGAGGTTTGCATGGTAGTCCGACATTCTAAATGATCAGAGCTAAAACCTTTCACACACATGAGTCAATTGTTCAATGTTCATAGGGTATGCTTTGGGAAGAGGATAGATCTAAGATGACTTCTGAGCCGAAACTGTGACAATGATGTGTAGAACTTGAAGGCTGTTGATTTTAAAACTCTAATTCTCACAGAAGTTCCGCCAAACTAATAATTTAAAGGTCGAGTCTAGTTTCATATTAACCTTCAGCTCATGTTCTTGGTATGGAACCCAACTTCATTTCACCTCATGGCATTTCTTTTTGATGCTCAGGGACGGGCATGGTTTAAGTATAGGGGGATGATGAACCTCAGATTCATCACTCTAAATCTCATCAATTAAGCTCAAATCCCTAAAAATCATTGGCATTTCTTCATTTATTCTGAATAATTAGCATTCATGCATGTTTTCATAAGAATTGCATTTTATCATTCATTTCTGCACAAAATAAGAAGCCAAAAATCTCAGATAAAATTGATCTGTAAATAGCCTAACTTCCTTCATTTTTAACTAATTCATGCTAACTCCGAATGACCCAAAACCACCTCCACTGTGTACATATTAGTAACCCAAATAAGTGGACCAAAAATCCAAACCTTAGTTTCATGATTTCCGAACTAAAACCCTCATATCTCCCCCATCCAATGTCCGATTTGATCCTACTCACTTTTGAACTAATATAAATTCAAATACCTTCAAAACAAGATCAAGTTCAAGTGAATCAGAGCTCATATGTGAAAGTTGGGTTTTGGGCCTCTTTTTTACATTTTATATTTTAGCTGATTTTGACCTATTATTTTATGTACATAATTAACCTATTTTATTTTATTCCTTTTTTATTGGTCTTATTTGATGAATGTTTATTAAAATGCACAAAAATTCAAATCCAAATTGAGCTTGAAATCAAAGAAACAAATTGAGTCCAAGTCTTCACTAACTGTTTGTACAAAATTGGTCTTTTTCGTGTTTTATTTTATTTCCTCTTTTTCTTAATTAATAAAAATCCAAAAAAATAGATTAATGTGTCTATATTTATCTTTGATTTTATCATATTTTTTCAGATTTTTATCTGGTTTAAGAATGACAAAAAATATAAAACCCAAAAATCAAGGTATACATGGAATACCCCAAAAATATCACTTTGCGCAATTGATTGATTTTGGTTTTGGTTCTTCATGAAAGTCATAGATCTCATCGAGATGAGCAATTTTTGTGAAGAAATATTTTTGATCCGAGGTTGTTTGCTATTTATTTTGAATTTTTCAAAGTAGTTATTTTCTGAATTTTGTGGTGCTGACACGTGGCAGCTACTGGAGCCGCCACATGTCAGCTATTTTTCGAGCTTTTATTTATTCATTTTTTAAAAAAAAAATAAAAATTAAAAAAAAGCCACATGTGCGATGCACGTGCCTCCCGCACACGTGCCGCGCACGTGCACCGCCTGGACCCCCCTCTCCCAGATAGCTACCGTGTGCACCCAGCTGGGCCATCCGATCTTCGGCCGATTGGACGGCCCAGGAGTCACCTTCCTCCTTCGTTATCTTCTACCTTTCCCAAATTAGGCGCCGCCACCCGTTGATTTCTCCGCCGCCTCTCGTCACGAGATCTCTGCGTATCCCGGCCCTCCCCCTCGCATCGCCGACCTCCCCAATCCAACCCCGCGAATCTTGGACCTTCTTCGATCTCCAAATCAATCCCCGATCGACCCCCCAAATCTCGCTCCGTCGCCTCCTAAAATCCCCGACGAAACTCGATCACATCTCCAGCTATTCACTTCCTTCCCCGACGTCGCCCTTCGACCCTATTTAAAGACCTGTGCTGCCACCCTCAAGAGCATCTGCCGATGGACCTAGACGAAGCCCGGTGGTGACAACCCGATGCTTCTTTGTCGACGAGATCCGGTCAGCTTTGGCTGTTGCAGCACGACCTTCAACCGCCGTAGTGCCCTGCTCCGGCCTCCTTCGTCGCCATCGAGCCCAACGACCACATCTTCATCAACATCGTGTGCTCCCCTGCCTCCATCATTGATCAACCTTCAATGTTATATCCAACGATCACCTTCTCCGTCAACGCTAGTTCGACAACCACCGGAGTCACCAATGGGACAACGGAGCTGCGCCAACCTTCGTCGGGCACTGCAGTCGTGCTTCGCTAGTCTTCTACACCTAAGCCATTGCGTCCTTCATCTCCGATGTTCTTCATCTCCATCACGCATCGACTCCGACTTCGCCCCTCTGCCGGCCATCGTCAACGACCTCCTGCTCTGCCCCGCTTCTCCACCTCGTCGACAACAGTTCCCCCACCGCTACCGAAGCCGAGCACAACCATCTCGCCGTCGGGCTCAGACCCGAGGCCCCCACCACGTGCCACGTACGTGGGCTGGGGGAACGTCCCATCTCCACGGGTCACGTGTTGGGCACGTGACCGTGTGGGTAAATTGCAACGCAACCCCCGGAGCTCCCTTAATTTGTGGATACATCCCCGCCTCCCAGAAGTCGCGTGCTCGACACATGACGTTTGGTAATTTTGCAAAAACTTCCCCAGCATTTTCGGTAATTACAATCTAGTCCTTCCTCTGCATTTTATTTATACTTATTTAAATATTACAGAATCACCCCTATATTCCCCCTTTGTTTTGAACAACTGCATTGCATCATTTTATTTATCAAAAATTATCATTTTGTTCATCAATTAATTCTCTACATTTTTCTATATGTCTGATATTTTTATGATCAATGGTTAATTAATAATTGATTATATTGTGGAAAATTGTGTATTTTGCCCATCTTGTACTCTAATATTTGTCATAGATTAACTGTTGCTCTAAAAATTCCCGAAAAATCATGGATTGTGGAATTAATTGTGATTAACATTGTGCCCAAAAAGAATTGTATTTATATGCTTAGTTTTCCTTGTAAAAATCATTTTGCATATTTCAATATTTGATTTTTAATAGGTATTAAATCTCACATTTTTTAGGTTTAGGATTTTTCTGAGATCCTCACCTAATGATAGAACTTAGATAATTTTGTCTCTTAAAAATAATTAGATTTAATATTTATTATAATTAAATATTGAAATTCACTTTTTTACATTTAAAAATTCATAAAAAAAATTCATCTTGCATCCAAAAATTCCAAAAACATTACAGTGCATTTATTTCATTATAACTTTTACCTTGGCCAAGTTTCGTATTTTCATGACATCGTTTGTTTGACATTTATATTTTAGTCCCTAAAATAGGCCAAAATTTACATTTTACATCCTTAATTGCATGAAAATTTTAAAAAAAGATTCCGCCTCGAAAACCGCCCACGAACTTTGATAGACATGATTCTAGGTTGTTCCTTTGTCTCCTTGTGATCGACCTTGGGACTTTCCCAAGTAAAACAAACATAAAACCACGCGATTAAAAATTGACATAATAATTTTGGTTATTCTCTTGACCGATTCCGATTGCCGCCTACAACGAAATGACAAAATATTTATAAGCGAACGATAATTCACGCATTTTAATTAACGCATTATCGGAATCGTCAGTGCACTCCAGTCGCGAGCGTGACTTGTGGCCCCAACTCCTTCACACGCACTCCAGCTGCAAGTGTGACTGGAGGCTCCTCCTCCTTTGCGTGAACTCCAGCCCGCGCATGATCTATCTGCATGTCCTCGTCTCCGCACTTGTCTCTACGCATGACATCATCCCATACGCGTCAACCTTGCGATCGTCTCTGCGCTCGTCTTCGTGCTCATCTCTGCACATCTGATTCCATCGTCATCTCGCAACTCCATTGCCACCTAGAGATGAATCCTTCTATCACTTTATTTGTCGCTTGAATTTTTGTTACCTTAGTTAATTTGTTTAAGTTGAATATGAAAGAACCACTTTTATTGTGTAAACTATTCTCAACTCCAGTTTTTTCTTGAAACTATATGCATTGCAAGTTTTATATTTCATTATTCTATCTTGAAAAATTGCAAGTAAATCTCATTTTCCCATATTGAGTTGTGATTCAACCCCACTTCTTTACTTAGTTGCACTCATACCAGCAATTGCGTATTCTAAGTTCTAAGAAGTATTTTCACTGTAGATCGTGTTCTCTCATAATTTTTCTTTCATTGCAATATATTAAAAATTGAATTAAATTTGAAAGAAGAACAAGAATTATGAAGTTTGCTTAGTCCCAGCGGATATGAACCTCTACTTGCTGTGTACATTTTTTCTATAATCTAATCATGCTCGTAGTTGTAATCTTATTTTTTTATTGTGATTTTTGTGCAACAACAACGATGTGGTAAAATCAACATTTTAAACCACATGAAATGGCATCAACATTTGGGCGCTCTTGTCGGGGACTAGGCAACATTTACAATTTTTTCTTCATTTTTAAATTATTTTCGATATTCTAATTTGTGCACTTATTATTTCACGTACTTAAACTCTGAAAACGAAAAAATGAAGATTCATGCATTTTAGTTATTTTTATTTTAGCGAACTTGTAATTTGTTCTAAGTAGAAAATTTTTTAAGTTAAATTCCCCCTCCTTCTCAGCAAGACAAATTATTATGGATATAGTGCTAGAAGTGCAGGCACTGCGAGTATTCTCTTCACTTAGGCATTTTAAGTTTTAATTTTTTCCCTTTTTGCATTTGTTTGCGCTCCGAATTAAACTGAAAAAATTTAAAAAAGAGAGTTCTTGATTGCATCATCACCGTGGTCTTCTCCCATTGATAATCTAATTCAAAGACCATCAAAATAATGTCTTGATAACGTAAAAAGATAAGCTTGTAAGATCATCACAGTAATCCAGTCGAAAGCGGATGAAATTTAATGATTGTTTGAAAGCACCGTGGTGATTGACACAAATTCACATGCACATAGAACCCCTGGATAGAGACAAAAATCATTGGTGTTACGTGGGATTGCAGAGAGAAATCATAACTTCTTGACGCATTGGGCACATGTTCTTGCAAGAAGAACAGATCATTGATCTGACTACCCTCCCTGGGTCCCCCAGCCGGATGAGAACATCGATTTTTCATAATCATCCATAAACACCTCTTCATTTAGGATCTATAATTCTCTGACAACATTTGTTGAGCAACTAAATTTAAAATTGAAAAGATAACCGCGTCTATGGTAATTTGTGTGGAGTTGGTGAATCGATAAATTGTCTTGCATTTGTGCTGTGTATGCTTAGTCGTAGATCTCTGAAAAATCAATTGCAACAACCGTTAGACTACGACCCAATCTATCAGACAAAATCCCGTCCATCTTGTTCAAGTGAGAAGTATAAGGATTTACCTGGCCTAGGAGACATGGGAGAAGAAAATTGACCCAATCCCATGGACATCATTTTACAATAATTACAACTATTGAGAGAAGAAAATGCAACGATATGCCACACCATAGCACCTCTCATCTGATCACCACCTATAAGTACACATTATAACCCTGCAACGGAATATTTAGTCCATTGGATCTAGAATCCACCTAGGTATGAGACTTTGAGACAAAACCAGCATCTCTCTCCTTGATACCAAAATACTATGGAAATGAGAGTGAAAACCCTTTCCTACACATACAAGACTTTTGATCTTCTTGTGAAACCATGAGCATCCCTGGGGTAGAGAGGTAATACATTTACATGAAAGCCTTCTTCACTTGCTCTTTAAAGGAACGAGCACTCCAGTGGCTCCGAAATTATGGAACCCAACTCACCTCCTGGGATGCCTTAAGAGAGGCCTTCATCAAGAAATATTTCCCAATAGGAAAGACAAATTCCCCGAGACAAGCTATATCATATTTCACCCAAAAGAACAAAGAACCCATTCATGAAGCATAAGAGCATTTTAAGGAATTACAAAGGAAATGCCATTGTCATGCAATACCTAAATGGAAATTAGTTCAAATATTTTTTGAGGGCATAGACACATCGTTAAAGAGAGTTATCGATGCTCGTGTGATGGGAATTATATTAGCCACGATGAACATTTCATATGGAAACTATTTGAGAATATGGCCTATAATTCGGTGAACAGCTCCTCCATTGAACAATATAGCGAACACATGAGACCAGTCAATGTAGTCGATAATGAGAAATCCATAAGTGACTCATCCAAGAATAGTCATGATAAATGGGAAACCCTATCCAAACAAATGGATCTCATGACCCAAGTAATAGGTAACTTGGCTCTGAAAAAAGTCCCGACCAATATCTGCAGGGTTACTACTAACCCTAACATTCAGAACTTTGGCCATGTACCATTTACTTACGATCAAGAAATGACTCCTCATACTGTAAATTGAATACAAAGAAATCAAGGTGGGTCACACTCAAACACCCAAATTTCAGAATGGAAAGAACAATCGAATACAGGGTGGAATGGACATCACAATTATCATTTTCAAAATCACAACCAGCCCAAACAACAGACAGGATCTCCAATGACTCAACCTCCTTCAAATGTGAAATTTGATGCTCTAACCCAGGCTATTCAGCAACTTGTTGCAGCACAATAACAAGCAAACCAAGCCCGATAACAAGCTGACGCTGAAAGTGCTCGGCAATTTATCGAGATCAGATCACATCCCAACACTATCACCTCAACCCCTACCAAACCCCAACACCAACAGAACTAGTTCATCTGGATCTTTTCACACCCCACCACATGTCGAGTCCTTTACTTCACCTCATGGATTTCAACAACAAAATCAAGGATTTTCTACACCTCATAAGACCAATAATTCAACACAATGGAACACACAAGAACTACCTAGGAATCAAGTGAATTTCAAAACACCAACCCGTTCCAACCAATTCGTCAATGTCGTAACTCTTCGAAACAGGAAAACCACATCTGCTCACAATGCATTACAGACTGTTGAGAATGGAATCGAAAAGGAAGAGGACATCGACAATGAAGAGGAACCAATAGAGACCCCCACCCCTCTTCCTCCCTCCCCGACCACAACCATTCCCTTTCCTGAAGCTCTTCGCAGGAAAAACACAAGATCCTCCACTATCAATTTGGAGTTGGAAAATTATTTTCGGACATTGTCATTGAGATTCTGCTCCTAAAAGTCCTCGAACAAGTCCCGGCCTTCTCCATATTTTTGAAGGAAAAATGCATACCAAAGCAGAAATCAAAAGGAAAAAATAAAAAGGATAATGAAGACATTGAAAACATGTGCTACCTTGAGCAACATCCAGTGCCATCTCCCAATTCCTTCCCACAAAAAAAAAAGATCCGAGAGCACCTCTAGTTAGATGCACAATCGGGGAATTGACTTTCGAGCGCACCCTGCTAGATAATGGCGCCTCAATTAATCTTCTCCCTACTGCTATTCTGGAGCAGTTTGACTTAAGGAAACTGAAACCCATCACGATGATTCTAGACATGGTTGATCGATCTGTGAAGAGACCGAGAGGATTACTGCGGGATGTAATATTTACCATTCAAGGACACCAATTTCCGGTTGACTTTATTGTGATGGATATGGATCCAGCCAATACATTGAGTGAGACACCCATCATACTTGGACGAATGTTCTTAGCCACTGCTAAGGCACGCTTTGACTTTGAAGATGGAAAAGTGCAATTTAATATCAATGGCAAGATCGTCCTTGTTGATCTTGTCATTCCCACATTCATTGATCTGAGATTGAAGATTGTGGTCGGATAGAGAACTGTGTTGTACCTGACATACAAAATGAATTTTGCCCATATCCATCTTTCCAAAGACACTCTGGAGATTAATCTGAACACCTCCCACTCCACTTATAAGGATATGTCTCATCACATTGTCACATACAATCTGAACTCTGCACTCGAAGCTCCACCATGCCCTCTCACTAGTCGGGAAATTTTTGAGTTAGATGAATCCTGGGATACACTGAATACTGAACTTGCATTGACTTCATCCCTAGTCATGCCAATGATGGAGCCACCCTTTGAGACCATGTCATCGATAAACATAACGGAAGAAACTGCCCTCTGACCCCACCAACACCCGTTGTCGAACTTAAACCCTTACTGCAAGATATGAATTATGCTTTCCTTGATGATGCACACACTCTACCGGTCATAATTAATGTCAACCTAAATCACACTCAAGAAATCCAACTCATGGAACTTTTAAAGAGGAATTCTCAAACTATTGGATGGAAAATAACTGATTTGAAAGGAATAAGCTCGACATTCAGTACAAACCACATATACTTGGAAAATGATAGTAAACCCTCTCGAGAAATGCAAAGACGATTAAATCCTAATCTACGAGAGGTTGTGAAGAATGAAATATAAAAGTGGTCGAGTGTCGATATCATTTATTCGATAGCCGATAGTCCTTGGATCAGTCCTCTCCAGGACATCCCCAAGAAAATTGGATTAACAATTGTAAAAAATGAAAATGGAGAGGACATACCTACTCGAGTAGAAACATCTTGGAGAGTATGTGTCAATTATAGAACACTCAATAAGGCTACACGAAAAGACCACGTTCCACTACCATTCATTGACCAAATCATCGAGAGAGTAGCTGGAAAAGAATTCTTTTGCTTTTTGGATGGATATTCCGGATATAACCAAGTTGCCATAGCACATAGCACAAGAGGATCAACATAAAACCACCTTCATCTGTCCTTTTGGAACATATGCATTTCGACACATGCCATTCGGATTATGTAATGCCCCAGCAACTTTTAAAAGGTGTATGATGGGAATCTTTGTTGATATGATCGGTGATTTTATGGAAGTATTTATGGATGATTTCTCAATTTTTGGATACTCCTTTGAGGAAACACTTGGATTTTTGGATAGAGCCCTACATAAATGCATTGAAGTAAACTTGATATTATCTTGGGAAAAATCACATTTCATGGTGTGACAAGGGATTGTGTTGGGGCACATTATATCAAAGAAAGGGACAGAAGTGGATCCTTCAAAAATTGAGACCATCACTCACCTGGGCCCACTTGTTAATATAAAAGGAGTTCGGTCCTTTTTAGGTCACATCGGTTTTTACCGATGATTTCTCAAGGATTTTTTAAAAACTATCCACCCACTCACCAAATTACTTGAGAAGGACCAAGATTTTACGTTCATCGAGGAAGCATTCAAGTCATTCACTCTTCTGAGAAAATCATCACCGAGGCATCCATATTACATCCCCCTGATTGGACCCTTGAATTTGAAATCATGTGTGATGCTTCTGATTATGTTGTTGTGGAAGTTTTAGGACAAAGGAAGGATGGAAAGCCTTATGCCATCCACTATGCCAGCAAGACCCTTGATGATGCCCAAAGGAATTATAATGTGACTGAGAAGGAATTGTTGGTTGTTGTGTTTTCACTAGAAAAATTTCGATCTTCCATCTTAGGGTCCGACATCATAATTTACATAGACCACTTTGCTATGAAATACCTCTTCACAAAGAAAGATGCCAAGCCTAGACTGATTAGGTGGGTATTATTGCTCAAAGAATTTGACTTGGAAATTCGAGACAAAAGTGGAGCAAATAATGTCGTAGCCGATCACTTATCATGGCTTCCTTCGTCACCTTCACCAATCAATAACATGATCCCAATGTCTAATAATTTCCCATATGAGAATATAATGTTTGTCTCTCTATTCCCTTGGTATGAGGATGATGATCAGCCAACCACATAGGGTTAAGTCTCATAGTAAAACAAAGGCCATTGCGACCCCAGTCAATCGGCCGACTCAATCGAGAAAAAAATAAAACTACTTAAGAAAGATCAAACAAACAATCAAAGCATGTAATCGGTCAGTTATTTTATTTACCAGGTATAGCCACCAGGGTTGAACACAAGAAGCACGAAAGAAATACGAAGTAGTCAGATTTCAAATAAAATAAAATTTTTAGTGGTTTTTAATTTTTAGATTTTTAGCTTTTGAATAAAGCACACAAGCACAAAAATAAAAGATGGCAAACACAAAATTTTTTTGTATTTTTATGAATAACCAAAAATAGTCAGAAAATTAAAGTAAAATTATTTTTGGATTTTCTTTTTAAAATGTTTTGGTAATTTTCTTGGATTTTTCAAATGTTTTTATGATTTTATAAAAATAAAAAAGGCTCAAAAATTAAAACAATACACAGTTAGGACCAAATTGCAAATTAAAAACATTTAATATACTATAAAGTCCTGATTAGTAATTTTATGATAAAATAGAGATAAAAAGCTACAAACAGGAACTAGAACTAGATTTTTTGAATTTTCTTTGATTTTATATGCTTTTTATAAGATTTGGAATGTTTTGTAATTTTTTAGGGTTTTTACTATGAATTTTAAAACAAAAATAATACAGAAGGTAAAGCAAGCAAAAAGGCACAAAGAGAAATTTTTATGGAAATTTTAAAGCTTTTTTCAAATTTTTATAATTTTTATAATGCAAACAAGGACATTTTTAAGGGGTTTTGAATTTTTAAAAAATAGAAAAAGCAAATAAATCAATCCAACAAAATTAAAGTAAATATTACATACAAAAAGGAGACAATGGTAATTTTTGTGTAATTCTTTCGAATTAATTCAATATTTATTAAGTCCAAAACAAAGCCTACATTTAAGCACAGTTCACATGGAACTTTATGTGAAGAAAATAAGTTCTAGGGGCCAAATAATAATTCACAAATAAAGTACAGGGTCAATCATGCAAATAGTCCAGCAAAAACATGCACTTTGCGTGATCCAAGCTCACAGGGACATAAGTGCAAATACTAAAAACTTGGCATTCATTCAATAACCAGAAGAAAGTTCTAGACATATAATGCAAATAACCCAGCAATCACGTGAACACACGTACTTCAGATTCAGAAGGACTAAAATGCAAATACCAAAAACTACGAGGTTCAGTTGCAATTGTCTTTAACTACAAATTTTATTCATGGGACTAAAGCCAAATACTGAAACATGTAAGGAGAATGGTGAAATATACCTAGTAGGCACATGCGCGACGTATGGGAGCTCTAACGGTTATGATCATTCCCTAGAAAGCATCTGACGGCTCAGACTTGGCCGGGGACATGCTTGTCTGATGCAATCTGCAAAGTTGATCTAACGGTCTGCAGGGGCTGTGTGTTAGACGGCTCAGATGAGGGTCCCAGGTGGGATCCAAGCCTCAAGATAAGACGCTAAATGAGAGCTCAGATCACGATTGGGGCTCCACTCCAGATCAAACGGTGGCGACCGTGGCTGGAAGAACATGGTCCGGGTGAACTTCAACTGAGCATGGAAGGTGATCCAAGCCCCCGATGAAGCTCCTGAGAGGTCCATCGCGATCGTTGAAGTACTCTGTGTCGCAGGGATGGCTCAGATGGGAGAGTGAACGGTTAGATGAGTGGGTCGGAGATCCTCCACCTGGAGCTTCTCCGCATGGACTGAAGGGGGGCCAACTAAGCTCTTGTACACATACGGGTACTTGCAAAAAGCAGAAGGACTCAAGGGCGACGCTCCGGCCCATGTTATCGTATAAAGAGCTAAAAGAAACGGTAGGGGTGGTGCTCGACCTCCGGTGAAGGCGGGAGAAGGAGGCCCCATCCTTAATCTCAACCTGATGGTCGATCCTAAGGTGGTTAGGCTGCATGAGAAGGTATGGGGTGATCTGGCGAGTAGATCTATGCAGATGGGTGTTGGTAGTGGGGCTCCGACTGGTTCATCGGAGCTGAGGTGGGGGCGGCGGAGCGAAATGGAAAGATGGAATCAAATAGGGTAAAGCGAGGGATAAAGAAGCTACCTGAGGACTCTGAAGAGTTCAGCACCTCCAAGCGAAGCGGAGGAGGCGGGTTATGGCCTCATCCCAGGTGTGGATGGCTGAGGAGGCTTCTCGCGGTGACTCTTCGATGTCGTGATGAGCTTCGCTCAAGTGGACCGCCAAACAACGCTCCAAGGGTACCTTTGGGAAGCTGTCACCTTCCTATAGGAGATCAGAGGTCTATGGTGGCACGAGGAATGAGCTCCCGAGCATAGGTGGTAGAAGAGGTATTTTATAGGCATGGCCAAGGGTCTGGAAAGATCGACGAATAGCTCGAAACCCTAGGTAGATCCGGATGCGCCTAGGGATCTGCGAGGGTCATGGATGTTCGGAGCATAATATGGCGCAGAGATCGAGCTGAATGGAGATTGGGTGCGATCGAGAAAATTGGGAGAAAAGGACTCTAGCGATCAGAATCGGGTCCACCCGGCAGAGGAGAAGGCATTGACCGAGGTTAACATTCTAATGTGGACCCATGAGAATTAAGAATTTACAAAAATCAAAGAAAATATGATTAAAGATAGTAAATAAATCTAAATTAAAATGTGTATAAAACAAAAAATGTTTGTTATTTTTCAAACTATTCTTTTGAGATTTTTAATTATTTTTATGAAAAATAAAATAATGTATATACTATATATAGTATTATATACATGTATATTATACCTATGTATTACGTACAAGAATTTTTTATTATTTTTACACAAATACCTTTATTTTATATTTTATTTATTTACAACATAATTTTAGGAGTATAAATAATTTTTATTTTATTTTTATAGATTATTTAAGGGTATAGAATAAATAGTGGACGTAATATGTACATGTGTATTTTATACAAAGGTTTGTTAATTTTATTTTTATTTTTCTTTTATTTTTCTAATTTTTTTTTATTTTTATAGTATTATTAAAACTACATACAAGGGTGTAAAAGAATAAAATAATTTGGTTTTATCAAAAATAAATAGAAACATAATATGTAGAAGTATAGGTGATATGTGCAATACATAGTAGACCCTATCTCTCTCTACTTATTTTCTTTTGCGATCAGGTCAAGTCTTGACCTTATCTTAGAGTTTAGGCCACTCTGCATTTATTCTAAATAAATCATTCTTTTTCTTTTCCCTTTATTCTTTTAATTTTGTAAAATACATGCTAAATATACAATATTAACAATATCATACAAAATGCTAAGTTATTATATTTACAGGTATTTACAGGGTGCTTTGCCAAAAAGAAGAGATAAAATAAAAGAACAAAAAGTGAGAATCATGGATCCATCACCCCCTTATACTTTACATTTACTAGTCCCTTAGCAAACACTTATTTGAAAAAGAAGTGAAAATCAAAAGAAAAGAAAAAGAATCAAGGCCGATTATTCAACTTATCTTCATTAAATTGTAGTATGGAGATCAATCAGACCTTTGGATTACTAGTCTGGTAGAACCTTATTGGGAAATAGGTTTAAGACTCAACAGCCTCTAAGTTCCACAATTCTATGGTCAAGACTCCTTAATAAACCCAATCAGAACAAGTCTACATACACAAACTCTAATGATTGTGCATCTTTCCTATTACTGTGTAAGTGCTATGTAGCTCCCCACCTCAGAAATGACAAAGAAACAACCTGTTTTAACAAGGTAACTCTAATTCCCCAATCTAGAAGATTTTCCCTCGAGGAGCGGGGTTTTCCCTTCTATGTTCAAGTTCAACCAGCTCAAGAAGAGGGGAAAGAAATGAATGGATCATGACCAGTGTAGCCACTTATTCCATGGAGCAAAGACAGTGTAGCTAAGTCTCCAGCTGCAAGCTTCCATGAGATAAGAAGGTGGGATAGATAAGCTTTGCTTATTTAGCATATACACTCCGGCATGCATTTTATTTTCAATCAGGCATGTCCCCTTTTTTGGAATTTTTCATACTTTTGCACATTTTTTTCGATGTGCATATATACAACATATTGACATGGTGCAGCATGTATATAAGGAGTTTTTCCTCTTGAGCCAGTAGACTATCCTCTATTGAAGTATTATTGCAACCCACAGACTCCTGTCTTTAGACCTCACTGCTACTAGATCAGGTTGAGGTGCACATCCCTCCCTAGAGGAAGACGAGAGGTTCCTCCTAGAAGTGCTACCCTTCTATGCTACCCCAAGCCAAAGAAATCTGCCTCCTTACCACCTCATCCGTGTTGAGCTACGTGTAAGGTGCATGTCCAAGTCAAACCATTGTCTATGAGAGTCACGCATGCATTGTTAAGTGTTCTACTTAGGCTCATCAAGATGACATGTGAACATAGCCTAGTGGACTCAAAGAATTAAGTCATTAATGGACCTGAATATGTGTTCTACTTAGGCTCATCAAGATGACATGTGAACATAGCCTACTGGACTCAAAGAATTAAGTCACTAATGGACCTGAAAAGTCTTAACCCCAAATCCTATAAGGTTCCTCTGAAGTTAAGTGGCTTAAGGTCTCAACCAAGCTCCATTTTTCAAGTTAATTCCAGACTAGTTTAAATGTCAACTATGATTGAGAAGAATATACAAACAAATATTTACAAAAGCTCTTTTGTGCAATTTTTCACGATATGCAATTTTTATGAAAATTTTTGAATGCAAGGAAGAAGGGAAAGTTTTGAAAATATTTACAAACATTTACAAACAAAATTTTGCAAACTTTTGTTTTCCAAACATTTTTCAAAAATTGTATACTATATACATAATTTTGATACAAAAATATTTACAAAGATTTTACAATCAAAACATTTTTACAAGCATTTGTATAAAAATAGTTTTTACAAAAGCTATTTACGAACATTTATGTACAAAAATTTTAATTTTTTAGTGATTTTTAGTTTTATGAATTTTAGCCATTTTATTTTATTAACACACTCACACGAAGTACGAGTTATGGCTAAAGTATATGTACAATATATACGACACCCCCTATACTTAGCTCAAACGATGTCCTCATAGTGATAAAAGAGCGATGAAAGGAAGACATTTCTTGTGCTGAGTATTGGGAAATGAAAAGAATGCTATACTGCAATGGCGAATAAAAGAATATAACGAATAGAGGTCGGTGATCCCCCTATACTTAGGATCGAATAATCCTGAGTATAGAAGTATGTACACAAGGGGAAAACCGAGGGTTAGGATGTACAAGGTTTACCTCTCCTATACTTAGGGTAGAATATCCTTAAGTATAGGTAGCAAAACAGAGGTAAAAAGAACCTATATTTAGTGTAAAGCACACCCTAAGTATAGCATAATCATAAGATGAATATGAGGTATTAGACAAAAAGAATGAATTATATGGACAACTGGATCTATACAGCTGCGGAAGAGAAGTGATAATCAGGCATGAGATGCTAATGATGTGAGTCAAAGACCACATCTCATGCAAAATGAATAGGGGCAACGTCAAGGATCAGTGGATCATGATCAAGATATGGCTTCAGGCGCTGACCTTTAACTCGAAAGGTGGAATTAGATGACAACTCAGATATATCAATGCTTCTGTTGTTGTGCATCTTTCGGACCAAGTATGGCCCCTTCCATTTACTTTGTAATTTCCATGGAAATAATCTCAACCTAGCATCGAGCAACCATACTCGCTAGTTCGGCTCAAACTGTTTAGGGCTGATATAAGAATCTTGCCATATCTTCACTTTCTCCTTATATTGTAGGCTACTAGAAAAGGTTGTATCTCTCAACTCCTCCAGGGCTGCCAACTCTGCTTTCCTCTGATCTCATATACTCTTGAGATCTAATAATAACTCAGTGATTGCCCATAGTAACTTATGCTTAATCTCCACAGGTAAATGACATGGCTTGCCATAAACGAGATGAAAGGGAGATGTACCCAAAGGTGTCTTGAAGAAAGTGCGATAGGCCCACAAGACTGAGTCCAAAAGCTATGACCCATCCTTTCGATCTAGGTAGACAACGTTCTGCAATATAGTCTTGATCTCCCTATTCGATACTTCAACAAGACCGTTGGTCTGAGGATGTTATGGAGTGGCAACTCGATGGTCAATGCTGAACTTGTTAGCGAGGGCCCTTACCTTGTCATTGATAAAGCGAGTCCCCCCATTAGATATCAACACTCTAGGTACCTCGAACCGTAAAATGATATTTTTCCTCAAAAATCTACATATGGTTTTAGCATCTGCGGTTCGGGCGGGGATGGCCTCAACTCAACGATTCACATAATCTACAGTAAGAAGAATGTACTCGAATCCTTGACTCTTCGGGAATGGACCCATGAAATCGATGCCCCATACATCAAAAACTTCACAGAAGTGAATGGGCCACATCGGCATCTTATCACACTGTCCACAGGTGCCCAGCCTCTGACAGTCAGTATATCTCTTCACGAATTCATCAAAATCCTTGAAGAGGGTAGGCTACCATAGGCCGGATTGGAGCACTTTCTGTGATGTGCTCCTCCCAGAATGATGTCCTCCTACCTCAAGCTTATGGAAGTATGTGTGGATGCTATGGTTCTCTTCCTAAGGAATGCACCGACGCCAAACACTATCCCCTCCTTCATGATAAAGGATAGGATCCTCCTTATGGTATGACTTGGCCTTCGCAAGGAAAGTCTCAAGTCGCTACCTGAGCCAATCTTGTGGAATTTTATTGGTAACAAAATAGTTCACAATGTCGGCATACCATGGAAGTGAGGCGATATCAAGGATCGCTCATCTGGGAAGGTGTCTCTAATAGGTGCACTATGATAAGAATCCTCAAGGTTCTCTACACAGGAGAGGTGATCTGCCACCACATTCTTGACTCTAGCTTAATCTCTATGTAAAACTCCTGGAGTAGAAGGATTCATCTGGTCAATCTGGCTATGGAATCCTTCTTTGCCATGAGGTATCCTATGGCGGTATGATCTGTAAATATTGTCACTCTGGATCCAAGAATATAAGATCTGAACTTGTCCAACGCAAACACTACGGCTAGCATCTTCTTCTCAGTCACAGTGTAATTCTGTTGAGCGATGCCCAAAGTCCGACGAGCGTAGTGAATGGCATAAGGAAATACATCCCTCATCTGTCCTAGCACAGCCCCTACGACAAAATCAGAAGCATCCATCATGATCTCGAATGGGAGAGACCAATCGGGTGGCTAAAGGACATGAGCCTCGACGACTAATCCCTTGAGAGTCTCAAATGAAGCTAGACACTTATCATCTACAATGAACTCTGTGTCTTTCATCAGCAGATTAGTAAGCGATCGGGCAATACGATTGAAATCATGAATGAATCATCGGTAGAAACTGACATGCCCCAGAAAAGACCATAATTACCGCAAATTGGACTGTGCATTGAGTTTCTTGATGATATCCACCTTGGTTGGATCGACCTCCATGCCCCTGTTGGAGATGATATGCCCAAGAACCGTCACCTGAGTCACCATGAAGTGACTCTTCTCCCAAGGCAATACAACATAGACCTCTATACAACGCTGAAGTTTACGGTCTAAGTAGTCAAGACAAGCATCGAACCCATTTCCATAGATCGAAAAGTCATCCACGAAGACCTCCAAACATTCACCCACCATGCCCGAAAAGATGAAAAGAATGCACCTTTGGAATGTAGCTGGGGCATTACATAAACCAAAGGACATCCATCTAAAAGCATACCTTCCAAACAGAGAAGTGAATGTCATTTTCTCCTGGTCTTCGGGCATTGTGGCCACCTGGTTGTATCTGGAGTACCCGTCATGGAAATAGTAATGACTCTTCCCATCTAGCCTCTCGATAATCTGATCAATAAATGGCAGCGGGAAATGATCTTTCTTGGTGGCCCGATTCAATCGTTTGTAGTCCACACAGACCCTCCAAAAAGTGGGTACCCGGGTAGCTATCTCCTCTCCAGACATGCTTACAACTGTAGTGATACCCGTCTTCTTGGGTACCACATGTAATGGAATAATTAACTTGGTGTCGGAGATGGGGTAGATAAAATCGACGCTCCACCATTTTGATATCTCCTTCATGACCACATCTCGAAGATTCGGGTTCAGCCGTCATTGGAACTCACGCGATGGCTCGGCATCCTCTTTAAGATAGATATGGTGGGATCACAGAGCCAGACTTATCCCCTGGAGATCAGGTACGCTCCATACAATCATCTTACGGTTTCTTTCAAGAACCTCCATCAAACGAAATTATTGATCTCCATTCAAATCCGTTGAGATAATGACTGGGAACATCTTTGGCTCACCCGCAAGGAATCTGTTCTTCATTGACTATGGCAAGGTCTTCAGTTCTGAACAACTAGGAGCTGGCAAATCTGGCTTCTGAAAAGTCTGAGTGAAGTCTACCAAATCTTCATGGGAGAACTCTCGCTTTATGTGAAAATCTGATGAAGGTGGCTCTGCTGGTGTCGCTGTAAGCTATGATGACTCACTCTCCACCCTAGCTGTCGGCTTTGAAGGATTCATACATGGCAAATAATCATCAAAGTCATCCCAATAAATGCCTGAATCCGAGGGATTTGAACCTGAAGAACATGAAATATACTTTGCTTCGCTATCCTGACCACGATCATCAGCCTTAAATGTATCCGGTGCCAAGAGTGTGTTCTCCGAACCCTCATCTGCTAAAATCTGTAAATCTGTAGTGTCTGAAGGTGCAACAAGAGCTCATGATACGAGATCAGACCAAACCACCTCATCATCTGTAATCACAAAGTCGCACTCCTGGTGGACATCTCGCTCTACATCTGCCATCTGCTCTGAATCACTCGACTACTCAGAGCATGTTGAATCTCTCGCTCGTGTCTCTGATGAATCCATGATTCATTAACTTTTCTGTCGCATTTTGTCTTAAAACCCTAAACAAATACATGTATATACCCACTAATTCTCATATTTTAACAAAACACCATTCATGTGTAAATATTCACTTTTAACCACTAAAATCATGTAAATAAATAAAGAACCAGAAAAAGAAAGAAAAAAAGGCAGATTGAATATATGTATATATATATACAATATGACCTAGAGATAAATATAGCTGTAAGATATATTTATAGCCCAACCCCCGAGACCAAGTCAGCATGAATTGGTCGACAAACCAATAAGTAGGGGGAGATAAGGAAAGAAAACCAAAGAAAAATAATCTAACACATGTATATACACCTTCATTATTTATAAAATAAATACAAAACTTCAAAGAATTTTAATTATTTCATATGAATATATTTTTCACCAAATCTTTCTCTTAATTATTTCTAAAAACATATATAAAAATATAAAAATAAGTTAAAAATATTACCCTGTATATATGCCAAGAAATCCAGCCTACAAATTGTCAAAATCTCAACTTCCGAACATCATAACTTCCTCATACGAACTCCAATTTCACTCTACTCACCTTTAAAGTTCATAAAATAATATTATCTAATTAATAAAGGTGATTTCATCGAATTCGGAGTCCGTTGGCAAAAAGTCGGTTTTGGGACCAAAAGACAAAGGGGTTTCTGGGCTATTTATTTTATGTAACACACAATATTTATTATTTTCTTAATTTTATAATTTTTGAATTATTTCATGATCTTGTAGTTTCTACATAAATTATTTCATAATTTTTGGAGACTATTTATTATTTTTATAAAATCAAACACCCCAAAACTTAGGTATAAATGACCTATATAGATACTAACTCTATTTATTAAAATGTGTAAATTAATTTATAAAAATTCATAAAAAATTGTATAAGCTTTATTTAATACCCTAATAATTAAGAAAATATAAAATTAATTTTTACTTAATTATTTATTAAATTAAAAATCTAAAACCTAATTATTATTACATATTTATTAATATAAAATTTATATATTACATAATATATATTATTTATTAAAAGTATTTATACCATAATTTAGAAAATTAATTTATTTAAATTCTTGTATTTATAACTATTTTAAATAACGTAATTTACTAATTTATATGTAATTTATAAGTAATTAAAGGCTCTGGACAAACTAGGTGTTGACACGTGTCAGCACCTGGAGTCATCTCCTTCAAGAAGAAGTTGCGCCGGAGTCTGTTCAGCCGACCGACTTCGCCCCTTTATCCCACGCGCATCCAGAACCTTCTAGCCGATCTGAACCCTCCGTCTTCTTCCCCCAACTACCTTCTTCATCGCCAACCCTTCATCTCGACTTGGAGCCCAAGCTACTTCCCTATATAAAGGCTCCAAGACGCCATAGCCAACTAACTTTCCCAACTGCCTGAAGCCCCAGCTCCAGACTACCGACCCCCTACCTTCCAAGCCCTATTCCGGCGAACCCACGGTGGTGACAGCACCAAGGCGTAGCCCGCGAGGAAGAGGAGTCGACGGAGGAAGTTCCAAGGCCAAGCACCGCCTTGCAGCGCCGCCATCGCACGTCCAGCTCCGGCCCAAAGGTCGACCGTCGAGCAAGTTTTCCAGGTAATACACCTTGATGCCCTAGACCTTTTCCTCCACTTTAGTCATTTTGTTTCTCGATCTACGAGCCACGATTAGCGTGGTTAATTACGTATTTAGATAGCTTAATCATCCATCTTAAACGCATAGTCAAAATCCATCTCGATTCGCTTTCAATTTCGTTTCAAATCAATCATCAAACCATTGTCACTTTCACGCATACTGGAGGTTAGCTGGAAACTTAACATTTTTTCTCAACTTTCGAGCTTGATAATTATAATCCCTCGGCCGATTCTATTTGGATCGAGCATATATCCTTGTTCATTGCAGGTCCTTCTTCATCGCGAAGCATTTCTTAGCCACTGGAAGCTAACAATCTTCATCAAAAGTCACCTCAAAGATGGGGTGCCGTAACTGATCAACCACCAGTGAGCTGAAGACACCATCTTCATCGACTTGCCACCGCCGCTCGGAGCGTCGCCTCTGCCCACCCTACCGCGGGCGAGCTCGAGGGGTGGAGGAGCCACCCCTCTGGCCCCACCGGAGCGCCAAGGTCATCGCCCGTCGGCCGGCATAAGTCGGAGAAGAGAGGCTCATCGCCAGGACTGCAACAACCTCAAGAACGCCCGACTTACAGGCTTGCGACACGTGGCAGTCGCAGAACCCTCCGATCACGGCGCGCGTCTTCTAATCTCAACCGTCCAACTCGAACCGGTGTGAAAATTGCCTAATAAGTCCAGCTGACTTCCAGATATTTCACCCCGCCTCCAGACTTTTGCATATTCACATTTAGGTCCCTCCGCCGGGACCTAAATGTGAAGATTCTTGTACTTTATCTTCAGAACAGTCCTCCAGGACCATTTTGCAAACATTTTTCATAGTTTTTCTTGCACTTATGCCTGTGGGCTGTAGGGGCTGTTTCTTGTTCTTGTGACCTCGGATTTCGACGATTTCTTGAGGGTAGTTACACAACTACCCCAACTACTTAGTATAAAATTTTCGCGGCTTTTTGACGAGTCTTCGACGTGTTTTGATTTTATCGAAAGCCGCCTCGTTTTGCTTTGTTTTCTTGTGTAGTTCGAGTTCGCGGCTCGAACCTCATTCACCCTACTATATAGTATCACCTATATTATATCCACCTAGTATATAATAAGTAAATCTTTTGAAAAATATTCCTTTTTGAAAATTAAATAAAAATCTGAAAATAATAAAATCAAATAAAAATAACAAAAATTAAAATTAATAAAAAGAAGCGTTTTAACTTAGAGAAGAATTAAAAATAAGATTACGAATAAAAAATCTAGGGAATTTATTCTGCCTCCTTGAGTTCGACCCAGGAACACTTGCCTGGTTAAATATTAGTGAACGGTTTTCCGACAGAAAACCGTATTTGTTTGGTAGGTTTAAGAATCGAAACTTCTTCTCGTTTCGCGGCTTTCGGCTACAACTGACAACTTCCTTTCTTCTTTCAATAAAAAGAGAAAGCCGCGAAACTCGATTTTCAAGACCCTTATCAAAATGGCGCCGTTGCCGGGGAGGCGTTAGATTCCTTTGATTTTTCATTTTTCATGGTTTTATTTTTTTTCTCTTCTCTTTGTTTCGTTTCTCGTACGGCTTTTTCTCCGAGTTTTTCTTTTGATTTCTTACGGCTTTCTCGGCTTTCTCGATCGGCTTTCCTTTGCTAACTATCTTTGCAGGGCCTACAGGATCAACCAGCTTCTTCGGAGGTCGATCCAGTTGAAAGAGCAGAGTTCGGCTTCTTCTTCACGAGTCGACTGCAGAGGGGCGAAGTAGTTAGTATCCTTTTATTTGTAAAAGAGAGAGAAAGGGTGAGAGTTGTACTTAGCAATAAAACCTTTTTTTTCGGGGCCTGATTAGCCGGATACCGTGTATCCGAGGATCAGGGCACCCACCGTGGCTTTTCATCGCTCATCGGTTTTCCACGGTTTTCTAGATGCTTGTTTAGGTTTTCTTTTACTCTATTTGCTTGTGCCGCGTAGCTAGTTTTAAGACTTGCAACCTAGGTGCTTTCTTTAGGGTTTTTAATAAAAAGACAAAAAATAGACGTTGCCTGAAAAAACCATAAAAATCGCAAAACTAAAATCGGGATTGCTAAAAATATCTGATCAAAAAAATCGTAAATCGATTCAATTGATTTGGGGAGAGTAACCCCCGTACATTTCTCAGAGTGCGCGAGCTTGAGAGCCGACACTTAAGGATAGAGACAAAACCCCGTATTTCTTGCGGGATACTACTAGGTCCATACACCTGATCACTGTTCCTCAGTGGGTAAGCTCGGGTAGCCGGAAACGGTCTAGGTTTACTTAGCAGAGTGGGAGGTTTAGAGGACACTGCGCAAGGCTCTGTCCTCAAGTAACACGAGTAGCCGGAAACGGTCCGTACTTACTCCCATACTGGCTGAGTGCGAGTGGTCTCGCGTAAGGATTCGGGCCAGTGTCACGGGGAAACGATCGGGCACCTATTGGCTTGCTCAGCCCACGTAATCGGAACGTTTGCTAATCACAACCCTAAAACCGGAAAGATAAAAAGACCGAACTCTTACAGTCTCCATCAGGGTTGAGTTGGTGAAAACATGGCTTGCTTTGTGTTTGTTTGCGGGGCGTGAGTTTTCCGCAGCTTTCGCATTTCTCCCTCATTTGAATCGTACACGTGCTCTCCCGACTTCCTCTTGACATCGAAGATGACGTCTCGACAACATTTCGGCTCAGACTCTGTGAGCTTTCGACCGTCCACCGCCGAGCGTATGTCTTCACAGGCTCAGGATGACCCTCTTCCCGAGCCGGTCCCATCCGATCTCGAGGCGAGTCAGACCCAGACTCCCTCGCCTCCTGGCCAGATCATTGAGGCAGACCCTCGCCTCAATACATCATCTAGATCTTCTGAGTATTTCTCGCTGAGTTCTTACGAGAGTTTCTATATTACAGACGATCATATTGCTCGTGGGAAAGGACCAGCAGCAGACGAGAGGCCACCAGCTGGGGAACACCAGGAAGGAAGACCGGAGCTGAACGCAGATGTTACAACCGGCATTCTCGATACGCTACAGCAGATGAATCTACAGATTCGAGAACAGTATAGAGTTCAGACCGAACTACAGGCTGAGTTAGCCGCACTGAGAGCAGGGGCCGGGAACCATTTATCGCCTACGGTTCCCGCTACTTTACGGGACGAGTATGACCCGGGTGCTCGAACGCTCCATCACTGGATTCGGCTACCGCCGAATCAAGGGCCATACGAACTCCGACCGTCCTTCATTTCTTTGCTTCCCAAGTATTATGGGAATGTCGCAGAGGAGCCATTCACGTTTTCGCAGCAGTTTGAGATGATCTGCGGAAGGGCATGCTATCTAGGAGTGACGCAGGAAGCCGTGCGCCTCAAAGCCTTCCCCTTTGCCTTAGCCGATAAGGCCTTTTATTGACTGAGCCATCTGGGAAGAGAAATCTCCACTTGGGATGACCTGAAGTCCACCTTCCTGCGCAAATATTTTCCTCTAGAAAGGACGAACATGATGAGGAGTCAGATCTCCAACTTTACGCAATTGCCGAACGTTCCATGAGGCATGGGATCGATTCAAGGACCTAACGGAGAGATGCCCGCATCATGAGATCCCGATGAAGGTGCTAGTGCAGAACTATTTCGGAGGACTCCAGCCGGAAGTACAGGGGCTCGTGAGTGCCGCATGTAGAGGTAGTTACTTGAACAAGGACGCCGAGTCGGTCTGGGCCATCTTCGAAGGGATGGCCGAGAACTCGAGAGTTGTAGACTCTACTCGGGCATTTCAGAAAGCCCCACAGCCACCGCATCACCGAGAGCATCACAAGGTGGCGAATATATCAGACTCTGAATCCAACACCAACATGGGCTTTATTAGCGAGAAGTTGACGTTGGTGGACGTGATTCACAAGCAGGTACAAGACCTACAGCCGCTGCGAGAGTTGGAGAAATTCTCATCTCTACCTCAACAGCTGAGTGATCTTTCGAAGAAGGTCGCTGATCTTCAGAGCCAGTACCAACAGAACCAGACTTCTTCGAACACACAACTAGCACGGAGGATCGCACCCGCTCCACCCACCCATCAAATACACTATGTCTAGAGCAAGCCTGAGATTCCACAGATTGATTGGCATGAGGATCAGTCCCATGCCAATTCCAGACAGATCATCAGCACTGCAGAGATGGAGGTGGAGCCACAAGCCACTTTCGAGGTTAACAGGATTTGGTATACTCCGGTGCAGCAGCCGAGTATACCGAATCATCAGCAGCAGCAGCCGTACGGTCATCCGCAGCATGGACGTCCGCAATTCCAGCACCGCCAGAGCTTCACGTCGCAGCAGTCTCATCCGAATGTCTACCATCAGAGACCGCAGCCTTCATATCAGCACCCTGCCCAGTTCTCATCGAACTATTCTTTTCAGCAGCCGCAGCAGTCTTCTTCTACACCTCAGCGCTACTCCCAGCCTTCCACCTATCAGCACTTCACGCCAAGGCAGGAGAGAGGAGCAAGCCAGGGCCACCACACCGAACCGGAGATGTCTTCACAGGCCCAGGCGCTCAACCAGATCATGGATATGCTCAGTACGCTCTAGATTGCGCACAAGACAGAGATGGAGCAGGTTAACCGTCATCTTGACGAGTTAACCGTGTCGAAGACCACTCTCCCATCCCAGCCTCAGATGAACCCGAACAACAAGAGGAGGCATCCAGACCAGGTAGATCCTACAGGTAAGATCTTGTTTCCTGAATTTTTGTCTAACTTCATTCGTCTCAGGAGCGGTAGATCACCGCAAACACCTGATGGAGAAGAGGAGAGGGCACCAGAGGAGCACGAGCATAATCCTGCTGACGAGGAGGAGAATCCACAAGAGGATGAGGACACATAATCAAGAGATGGGAGTAATGCCAATTCATCAGATATGGACACTGGCGACTCAGACGATGATATCACGCCAGATCAGGCAGAGACCCCGGACAAAAACATTTCTTCTCCTGTTTTAGAGAGTTTTGTAAATAATTCTGAGACTCTTGATGTACAAGCTGATTCCATTGAGTTGAATAAAAGTTCTGATTTTCTAACTCCTGACTTTATTCCTTTTCCCGATGCTTTGTTTGGAAAAGGAAAGAAAAAGACCAAAAATAATCCCGAATCTCCACAGATCGAAAAGTTACTCAAAGATCACATCTTTTTGAAGATCCCTCTCCATGATGCCTTAGATCAGTTTCCTACGCTCAAGAATCAATTAAAAAACAGATGCACCACACGTAGAAAAAAGAGATCCCGAACAGAAAAGCATGTATTGACTAAGGCAACATCCTGTGCGATACAGAATAAGCTTCCGAAGAAGAAGAAAGACTCATGTGCACATTATGTCAGATGCGAGATCGCAAAAGCCGAATTCGATCGCACTCTATTAGATAACGGTTCCTTGATCAATCTGATACCCGCCTCTTTACTCGAGAAGCTCGAGTTAGGTCCTCTTTACAAATCACGCGCGATCCTTCAGTTTGCTGATAGATCTGTAAAGAGACCTAAGGGTATACTTTGGAACGTTATCGTAACCGTGCAGGGTCTGCAATTTCCCGTGGACTTCACGGTCCTAGATATGAATTGCCCTGCATAGTTACACCTCACCCCGATCATTCTTGGGAGGCTTTTTCTAGAGACCGCAAAGGCTCTCTTCGATTATGATACAGGGAAGGTATCTTTTCGCGCTGAGGGCGAAAAGGTACATATAGAGATGGCGAGAGAATCAAACACCTTCAGTGATGCATCTTCAGATTTTCTGAGTTCTTTAGCCTCCTGCGATTACATGGATGAGGTCCGTCTTGACGACCTCGAAAGATATCAGGTAGAGACCCAAGAGTGTTTGACAGAGGACGGGTTCGAGACTTTAGGAGGTAATTCTTCCAATGGAACTTTATATTTCAGTTTGGATGATGATGAGCAAAGGGATCAGACTTTTGATGAAATTAATGTAGATCTTTCAGATTCAGAGACTCTACACAATTCCTCCATCTCGGATAAATCAGAATTTTATCTTGCTGACTTATTTTCTTCTGATCATTCTGAGGAGTCAGATGATGTCTTCAACATCTTCTGTAGTCCGACTCTAGAGCACATAGAGATGGTGGATAAGCAGAATGCAGACACATCACCTACCTATACAAATCCCCATACAGTTACAACTGATGTTTCGGCAGATCCAGAGACTACCTTGCCAGAACTTAAGACTTTGCCACCAAAAATGAAATATGCTTTCCTTGCGGGTCCACATCAACAGTTTCCGGTCATTATCAGCTCAACTTTGACCGATGATCAAGAATCTCGTCTGATGGAGATTCTAGAAAGAAACCGCAAGGCCGTTGGGTGGACTGTATCCGATCTCCGCAGGATTAATCCTACTTTGTGTTCACATCATATCTATCTCGATCATGACAGCAAACCCTCCAGAGAGTTTCAGCGTAGGCTGAATCCGGTTTTACGAGAAGTTGTCAAGAAAGAGATCATGAAATGGTGCGATGCAGGGTTCATATATCCCATCTCTAACTCCGAATGGGTTAGCCCATTACATGTTGTCCCGAAGAAGTCGGGAATTCAGATGGTGAAAAATAAGAGTGGAGAGGAGATTCCAAAGAGAGTAACCACGTCGTGGCGAGTATGTGTTGATCACAGAAAGCTGAACACCGCGACGAAGAAGGACCACTTCCCTTTGCCTTTCATAGACCAGGTCATAGAACGGTTGGCAGGGAAGGGGTACTTCTGTTTCCTTGACGGTTACTCCGGATACAATCAGGTATTAATTTCTCCTGAAGACCAGGAGAAAACCACCTTCACTTGTTCGTTTGGCACGTATGCCTTTAGACGGATGCCCTTTGGATTGTGCAACGCTCCCGCAACCTTCCAGAGGTGCATGCTTGCTATTTTTACGGACATGGTCGGTGATTTTCTAGAGGTTTTTATGGATGATTTTTCGGTCTATGGTGAGTCTTTTGACGATTGTTTAGCGCACCTAGACCAGGTTCTGAAAAAGTGTTGTGAGGTAGATCTCGTTCTGTCCTGGGAAAAGAGCCATTTTATGGTTACTCACGGGATCGTGTTGGGGCACGTCATCTCCCAGCGAGGTATGGAGGTTGACCCTGCCAAGGTGGACGTCATCAAGAAACTCGAGCCACCATCCAACATCAAACAGTTACGGTCATTTCTGGGGCACGTTGGCTTTTATCGACGGTTTATTCAAGACTTCTCCAAGATCGCCCGACCGTTAACTGAATTGCTAGGCAAAGACATCGAGTTCATTTTAAATGACAAATGTCTTAATGCCTTCCTCACATTGAAAGAGAAAATAATCAGTGCTCCTATCCTACAGCCGCCTGATTGGTCTCTACCCTTCGAGATCATGACGGATGCATCAGATTTTGCGGTCGGGGATGTATTAGGGCAGAGGAGGAATGGACTTCCCATAGCTATTCACTATGTCAGCAAGACCTTAGATGATGCTCAGAGAAACTACACAGTGACAGAAAAGGAGATGTTGGCAGTAGTGTTTGCATTAGATAAGTTTCGATCATATCTGCTTGGCTCGAAAATCACAGTTTACACCGATCACTCAGCTATCAGATTTTTAATGGAAAAGAAGGATGCCAAGGCACGCCTTCTTAGATGGATTCTCTTACTTCAGGAATTCGATTTGGATATCAAGGATAAACCTGGAGTAAAGAATGTGGTAGCTGATCACCTCTCCCGATTGCAGTCAGATCATCCTTCAGATGAGTACACGCCAGAGATCGCAGAGAGATTTCCAGATGAGAGCATCTTTGCGGTTACTGAACTTCCGTGGTATGCAGACATAGTGAACTTTCTGGTCACGCAGAAAAGTCCTCAGGGTTGGCCGAAGAACAGAGTTGAGAAACTAGTTTCCGAGGCACGATACTACCATTGGGAGGATCCGCTTCTCTTTTGTGAAGGACCGGATTGTGTTTACAGGCGATGTATTCCTCAAGAGGAATATAATAGTGTCCTCACTTTGTGTCATTCTTTAGAATCAGGAGGACATCATTCAGGGAAGAGGACAGCGCAGAAGGTACTACAGAGTGGATTATGGTGGCCAACTCTTACCAAAGATGCTTGCACATTCGTGAAGAGTTGTGCAGATTGTCAGAGAGCTGTAGGGACAGTCAGTTCCAAAGATGCAATGCCGATGCGACCCGTCCTTATCTGCGAGATCTTCAACGCATGGGGCATAGATTTTATGGGACCGTTCCCTTCTAGCAATGGCTTTGAGTACATTCTTCTCGCTGTAGACTATGTTAGCAGATGGGTGGAGGCTATACCCGCACGAACTGCAGACAATAAGACCGTTTGCAAGTTCCTAAGGGAACACATCATTTCGCGGTTCGGGATCCCTCGTATTCTTATCTCTGATGGGGGTAGCCATTTCATTAATAAGGAAGTAAAGAAGCTAGTAAAACAGCACAACATCGATCACAGAGTAGCTTCTCCTTACCACCCGCAGACAAATGGCATGGCCGAAGTCTTGAATAGGGAGGTGAAATCAATTCTCCAGAAACTAGTACGACCAGATAGGAAGAACTGGTCACTTCTTCTAGACCAAGTTCTTTGGGCATATCGTACTGCGCATAAGACTCCCTTAGGCACTTCACCATTCAGGTTGGTTTATGGAAAGCCGTGCCACTTGCCTGTAGAGATCATGCACAAATCTGAGTGGGCAATTCGAGAGATACTAATGGATACACAGAAAGCAGGAGCCAAGAGAAAGATAGATCTGAATGAGCTGGTAGAAATTCGAAATCAAGCATACGAGAACACACTTATCTATAAGGACAAAGTGAAGAAATGGCATGACAGACATATTCGGCACAAGAGCTTTGTCCCTGGGCAGAAAGTTTGGTTGTTCAATGCAAGGTTGAGAATTTTTCTTGGCAAATTGAAAAGCAAATGGGAAGGACCGTACATAGTCAGAACGGTGCACGACAATGGCAGTATTGCGATATCAGATATGTCACCCGGTGCAGAGCCGTTCGTGGTCAAGGGGCAGATGCTGAAGCATGATGCAGCGTGACCCCAAATTATGGGGCCACATTTATTTAATTAGATAATTATCAATTTTAGTTACGTTTTTTTGGTCTAGTTGAATAATTGAGATCGCCTGTGATCTCAACGTTAAATTCGTAGATTTTAATTAGAATTGTTGGTCAATTAAATAATTAGAGTCCAATTAAATTAGTTAGAGGTCAATTAGGATCGAATTAGTTGTAATTTGAGTTTATTTACTATTTTTGGTAAACCCTCTCTCCTATATAAAGAGAGGGTTGGTCATTGTTTTCAGGCAGTCCATTATGAAGTAAAAATTTGAGATTGTTATCTCTATCCCCTCTCCTTCTCTCTCTCTCTCCACGCGATCTCCGCGGTCTTCTCCTTCAACCTCTCGCATTCACGGCGAGTTTCTTCCTCTCAATCCCTCCAATTTCTCCTCTCAACCATTCTATTTCTTCCACCAAAAATCCACCCCAAAAAATTATTATTTTTCGTCTACGCCGAATTCTTATTTGCATCAATTGGTATCAGAGCATGGATTTCGAATCGTACCTACGATTCGACGATCCGATCGACTATTGGTGTGCAAAATTCGGTCTCCGCCGCCCGTCTCGTGGTTCG
Organism: Ottelia alismoides; assembly: GCA_037367405.1. NCBI lineage: Eukaryota > Viridiplantae > Streptophyta > Magnoliopsida > Alismatales > Hydrocharitaceae > Ottelia > Ottelia alismoides. The sequence goes on from JAZKJV010005841.1 coordinate 193,615, forward strand.
CGTCGCTCAAAAAAGTTCTATCAACGTCTTATCGCATGCATTAAGGTGCACGAATGGATGGGCGCACAAATCGACGACGATTCCGACGCCAACGACCAAAATCAGGTCTATGCCACTGCCGTTCAAGTCGATTTCGAAGCCGAAAACGAAGGTATTTTCAGCCCAAGGGAAGATCTATTTGATGCAATTATTGTGCAAGAAGAAAAGGAGGACCAAGGCCCCATCTTCGACGAAGATCCCACGGACGAGGAGTGCGAAAACCGCCAGTTTTTTGCAAATGAAGCTGCTGTCCAGAACGATTCAGATCTGTTGTCTTCATCGATAACGGCCCCGATGTCCGCCACGGGCCAAGCGCGGTCCAACGACGGCAAGCCTGCACCCCTGGGACCCCCTCGCACCCCGCCCCCAGCGCCCCAAGGCGTGGTTGCCCCCCTGCGGTGCCTACAGCCGCCGCCCTCTCCAACCCGACCCCGCAGCACACCCTCCTCCCCTCTTCTTCCTCTGGTTTCCGCCAACCCCCACACCGCCTCTTCCCTTTCCCCCGCGCCATCTCCTTCGTCCCCGATCGCCGCGGCACCACCCATTCGCCCAGCACCGCGCGCGCCCTTCCAAACACGCCGCCAGCGCCTTCTCTCCCTCTCCCCTTCTTTTCCCCCCTCGTTCTCCCCCGCCGCCTCCAACCTCCCCTCTTCTCTACGCCAAACCACCGCCAGCTGCCCCCACCGCGCCCCGCCTCTTCACCAGCCCCGCGCCGCTCCCCCCAGACTCCTCCCGCGCCTCCTGCGCGATGGCTCGCGCGCCCCTCCGAGTCGCGCCGCCCAGTGGACCTCCACCCGCGCGCGGATGAAGAAAACCCTAACAGGGTTTGCGGGACCTCCGGGATTTCAATCCCGTAAAAACTGGGAATTGAAGTTAAGTGGTAAAATTTGCAGAGAAAAATCCCCAACTTCCGCTATTTACAAAGAGGTCCAGAGCAGGGTGAAAAGAAAGAAAAAGAAAGAAGTGCGAAAATTGCGGAGCTGCCCCTCCATTGGGAAGAACTACAAACGTAACCTTGAAAATGATCGAATTGAAGGAAAATGAAGCCCAATTCAAGGATGATGTCTCCAACTATCCACCTACATCACGCAATTCGTCAGGAGCCGAATTTTTAAAGCGGTGGAGAGTTGATGCAGCGTGACCCCAAATTATGGGGCCACATTTATTTAATTAGATAATTATCAATTTTAGTTACGTTTTTTTGGTCTAATTGAATAATTGAGATCGCCTGTGATCTCAACGTTAAATTCGTAGATTTTAATTAGAATTGTTGGTCAATTAAATAATTAGAGTCCAATTAAATTAGTTAGAGGTCAATTAGGATCGAATTAGTTGTAATTTGAGTTTATTTACTATTTTTGGTAAACCCTCTCTCCTATATAAAGAGAGGGTTGGTCATTGTTTTCAGGCAGTCCATTATGAAGTAAAAATTTGAGATTGTTATCTCTATCCCCTCTCCTTCTCTCTCTCCCTCCACGCGATCTCCGCGGTCTTCTCCTTCAACCTCTTGCATTCACGGCGAGTTTCTTCCTCTCAATCCCTCCAATTTCTCCTCTCAACCATTCTATTTCTTCCACCAAAAATCCACCCCAAAAAATTATTATTTTTCGTCTACGCCGAATTCTTATTTGCATCAAAGCACTTCGTAGAAACTACTAATCATCTGGCCCGTACTGAAGTGATCTACTTTGTACAGGAATCATGATCATTCCTTCACCTCTTCCTGTACAAATTCTTTTGAGCCATTCTAGAGATTCACCACACTTGTATATTCTTCGTAGACCACAATCGTCCCTGTTTTTGCTCGTCTTTTATGCTTAGGATACCAGATCCTAAGTATAGGGGGGACCGATTGCCCGCTGATTTACGTTTTATTTTGTACTGATTCTTTTGTACAGCCATTCTTTTTCACGAATCACTGGTCCCCAATTTTTGGCTACACTCTTTTCTATACTTAGGATGCCTTATCCTAAGTATAGGGGGGACCGAGTGATTTCGATGATTTCGTATTCTTTTCCTTTTGAACTTTCGTTATTTATCCTTTTCATTCAGTCATCCCGTTTTTGCTCTCCCTTGATACTTACGATGACCTGATCGTTAGTATGGGGGGGTTGACTGACTTGTGATCGATATCCTTTTTCACCCACTTTTACTTAGCACGAGTTATGTCCTCCTTTTTCTCTTTTGACGCTATGAGGACATAGCTCAAGCTAAGTATAGGGGGTGCGTATATATTGTATATATACTTTCGGCCATAACTCGTACTTTTATGTATTTTCTATATCTATAAAATCCATAAAAAGTGGGTACGGGTTAATTTAAAATCTACTCTCTTATTTATAAAATCCTTGTAAATAAGTAAAACATGCTTAAAACTTGCTTAAAAATTTATAATTAAAACTTGTAATTAAAACTTGTATTTAAAATTTGTCCTTGAAATCTGTATAATACTTATTTAAAATCCTATTTATTAAAACCTGTATAAAAGCCATTCAACCCTTGTAAAATACTTTGTAGATAAAATCTGTAAAATATATTAGACACTTAACTTGAATAAATTTATCTTGTAAAATTTGTGAATAAAACCTTGTTTATAAAAATCATAAAAATCCATAAAAAATACAAAGTCCTAAAATTCGTAAAAATTACAAAATCCTTAAAATCCATAAAAATGAGTAAAATTCAGCAAATATACTTCACAAAAAACATGGTTGCATTTGCATTCGCATTTTTCAGAATAAGTTTGATTTCCGGAACTAAGGACTGAGTCTAGTCTAAAGGATGGAGCTTGATTACGGCTTTTAACTCTCGTTGTAAGGAGCCTGACTAGGATCTAGAATTTAGACTCTTCAGGTCTGGTGACTTAAAATCTTTGGGTTCCGTAAGACCATATTCGGGAAATCAAGTCATCTGAGCTTAAGTAGACCATTTGGAGTCATCCGTACAACTCTACACTAGTGAACCAATCTTGAACACATGCACTATGCACTTAGCTCGACTTGCATAGAGTTTCGAAGGGCAGTACACCTTGGTAGTGCGTTCCTACCCTTATCTTTGTGGCATTGACGTCTAAAGACGGGAGAGATTGGGGTTGCGATAGTTGCTTCGGATGAGGGAAGGATCTGCTGACACAATTTTTCTAAGACCTCAAAAAATGGACGGACTAAAAAGATGCTATATCCGTCGAGGCACAAAAGATGAATGCAGTGCAAGCAAATTACAAAGTCAAAGCAATACAGAAGCCACCAAATAAGACCAAACTGGTCCAATCTTCCACCAAATATGCCTGCACATCTTAGTGGAGACTCAGCTACACCGGTTGGGCTTCACAAGGATATGCGTCTACACTGGTCGCACTCCACTTCTTTTCTCATTCTTCTAACTTCTCCCTATATTCGATTGTGGACATAGCAGAACTGAACTCAGAAGGGAATACCTCCCTCCCCGAGGAAAGAGTAGCAGGATGAGGAAGCCATAGGAGTGTATAGCCGGGATTGACGGTTTCTTCGGTTCTCTAAGCAGGAAGAGCTAAATCAATTCACACACTGTACAAGTTGACTTCAAGGATGATAGAGTTTGCGATATGAATAAATGAGTCTGAACTAGCCGATGAAGTGATCTTGAGTAAGGATTATGGAACTTGAAGACTGTTGAGGATAAAATCCTAATCCTAGTTAAGGTTCCGACAAAATGCTTGTTTCAGGCCCAATCGAGCTCTGTCCTTTGTCTGTTCTCATGAATTAGTTTAGGAAAACAAATTCAATCTAACTTTCTTTCTTTTTCACTTACTTTTTCAAAATAAGTGTTTGCTAAGGGACTAGCAAAGTTTAAGTATAGGGGGTTGATGAATCCATGATTCATTAACTTTTCTGTCGCATTTTGTCTTAAAACCCTTAACAAATACATGTAAATACCCACTAATTCTCATATTTTAACAAAACACCATTCATGTGTAAATATTCACTTTTAACCACTAAAATCATGTAAATAAATAAAGAACCAGAAAAAGAAAGAAAAAAGGCAGATTGAATATATGTATATATATACAATATGACCTAGAGATAAATATAGCTGTAAGATATATTTATAGCCCAACCCCGAGACCAAGTTAGCATGGATTGGTCGACAAACCAATAAGTAGGGGGAGATAAGGAAAGAAAACCAAAGAAAAATAATCTAACACATGTATATACACCTTTCATAATTTATAAAATAAATACAAAACTTCAAAGAATTTTAATTATTTCATATGAACATATTTTTCACCAAATCTTTCTCCTAATTATTTCTAAAAATATATATAAAAATATAAAAATAAGTTAAAAATATTACCCTGTATATATGCCAAGAAATCCAGCCTACAAATTGTCAAAATCTCAACTTCCGAACATCATAACTTCCTCATACGAACTCCAATTTCACTCTACTCACCTTTAAAGTTCATAAAATAATATTATCTAATTAATAAAGGTGATTTCATCGAATTCGGAGTCCGTTGGCAAAAAGTCGGTTTTGGGACCAAAAGACAAAGGGGTTTCTGGGCTATTTATTTTATGTAACACACACTATTTATTATTTTCTTAATTTTATAATTTTTAAATTATTTCATGATCTTGTAGTTTCTATATAAATTATTTCATAATTTTCGGAGACTATTTATTATTTTTATAAAGTCAAACACCCCAAAACTTAGGTATAAATGACCTATATAGATACTAACTCTATTTATTAAAATGTGTAAATTAATTTATAAAAATTCATAAAAATTTGTATAAGCTTTATTTAATACCCTAATAATTAGAAAATATAAAATTAATTTTTACTTAATTATTTATTAAATTAAAAATCTAAAACCTAATTATTAATACATATTTATTAATATAAAATTTATATTTTACATAATATATATTATTAATTAAAAGTATTTATACCATAATTTAGAAAATTAATTTATTTAACTTTCTTGTATTTATACCTATTTAAAATAACGTAATTTACTAATTTATATTTAATTTATAAGTAATTAAAGGCTCTGGACAAACCAGGTGCTGACACGTGTCAGCACCTGGAGTCATCTCCTTCAAGAAGAAGTTGTGTCAGAGTCTGTTCAACCGGCCGACTTCGCCCCTTTATCCCACGTGCATCCAGAACCTTCCAGCCGATCTGAACCCTCCGTCTTCTTCCCCCAACTACCTTCTTCATCGCCAACCCTTCATCTCGACTTGGAGCCCAAGCTACTTCCCTATATAAAGGCTTCAAGACGCCATAGCCAACTAACTTTCCCAACTGCCTGAAGCCCCAGCTCCAGACTACCGACCCCCTACCTTCCAAGCCCTATTCCGGCGAACCCACGGTGGTGACAGCACCAAGGCGTAGCCCGCGAGTAAGAGGAGTCGACGGAGGAAGTTCCAAGGCCAAGCATCGCCTTGCAGCGCCGCCATCGCGCGTCCAGCTCCGTCCCAAAGGTCGACCGTCGAGCAAGTTTTCCAGGTAATACACCTTGATGCCCTAGACTTTTCCTCTACTTTAGTCGTTTTGTTTCTCGATCTACGAGCCACGATTAGCATGGTTAATTGCGCATTTAGATAGCTTAATCATCCATCTTAAACGCATAGTCAAAATCCATCTCGATTCGCTTTCAATTTCGTTTCAAATCAATCATCAAACCATTGTCACTTTCACGCATTCTGGAGGTTAGCTGGAAACTTAACATTTTTTCTCAACTTTCGAGCTTGATAATTATAATCCCTCGGCCGATTCTACTTGGATCGAGCATATATCTTGTTCATTGCAGGTCCTTCTTCATCGCGAAGCATTTCTTAGCCACTGGAAGCTAACAATCTTCATCAAAAGTCACCTCAAAGATGGGGTGCCGTAACTGATCAACCACCAGTGAGCTGAAGACACCATCTTCATCGACTTGCCACCGCCGCTCGGAGCATCGTCGTCGCCCACCCTACCACGGGCGAGCTCGAGGGGTGGAGGAGCCACCCCTCTGGCCCCGCCGGAGCGCCAAGGTCATCGCCCGTCAGCCGGCATAAGTCGGAGAAGAGAGGCTCATCGCCAGGACTGCAACAACCTCAAGAACGCCCGACTTACAGGCTTGTGACACGTGGCAGTCGCAGAACCCTCCGATCACGGCTCGCGTCTTCTAATCTCAGCCGTCCAACTCAAACCGGTGTGAAAATTGCTTAATAAGTCCAGCCGACTTCCAGATATTTCACCCCGCCTCCAGACTTTTGCATATTCACATTTAGGTCCCTCCGCCGGGACCTAAATGTGAAGATTCTTGTACTTTATCTTCAGAACAGTCCTCCAGGACCATTTTGCAAACATTTTTCATAGTTTTTATTGCGCTTATGCCCCTGGGCTGTAGGGGTTGTTTCTTGTTCTTGTGACCTCGGATTTCGACGATTTCTTGAGGGTAGTTACACAACTACCCCAACTACTTAGTATAAAATTTTCGCGGCTTTTTGACGAGTCTTCGACGTGTTTTGATTTTATCGAAAGCCGCCTCGTTTTGCTTTGTTTTCTTGTGTAGTTCGAGTTCGCGGCTCGAACCTCGTTCACCCTACTATATAGTATCACCTATGTTATATCCACCTAGTATATAATAAGTAAATCTTTTGAAAAATATTCCTTTTCGAAAATTAAAATAAAAATCTGAAAATAATAAAATCAAATAAAAATAACAAAAATAAAAATTAATAAAAAGAAGCGTTTTGACTTAGAGAAGAATTAAAAATAAGATTACGAATAGAAAAATCTAGGGAATTTATTCTGCCTCCTTGAGTTCGACCCAGGAACACTTGCCTTGTTAAATATTAGTGAACGGTTTTCCGACAGAAAATCGTATTTGTTTGGTAGGTTTAAGAATCGAAACTTCTTCTCGTTTCGCGGCTTTCGGCTACAACTGACAACTTCCTTTCTTCTTTCAATAAAAAGAGAAAGCCGTGAAACTCGATTTTTAAGACCCTTATCAGTCTCCTCGATCGTCTCTATTTCTACGCTGTCCCCTTCGACACGAAAGTATACCTTCCCACTCTCATGATCGGAGATCGCCTTGGCTATGGACAAGAATGGAAGCCCTAGTACGATGGGTGTATCTGTCACAAAATCAAGGATCTCCATGTCCAATACAACAAAGTCCACGGGGAATTTCAAGCCCTGAATTGTGATGACCACATCCTTCAATAACCCCTTTGGCCTCTTGACAAATCTATCAGCAAATTGAAGGACTGTCATGCTCTGTCGAAGAGGGGCGAACTCGAATCGGTCGATGAGGCTTCCAGAAGAAGGTTAATAGAAGTCCCGCTGTCTAATAAGGTACGATCGAACCGCTGCTCATGGATATGTCATCTGACATATGGAGCTCCTGTATCAGGTCTCTTGGCTGGCAATCGGCTCGGAATGGCAAAGCAAGTGGCATGAGTAAGCACATGGATCTCTGCATTGTGGTTCTGTGGATGGTGGTCTTCTCTCTCAAATTCTTCTGGAAGAGGGGGATGTGCTCTAGTGCCTCCTGTAGAGTCAGTTGTATCTGAAATCGATCAATCTGCTAGTTCAACTCTAGCTGGTATTTCTTTTTTGAGAATTTCTGGTTTATTCCCCTTCGCTAAGCGGAGCGCTTGAGGGAAGGGGATGGTTGAACCCTATCCAAAGAGATGAGGGTCAGGAATATACCAAGTCACCATGCAAAATAGATGAACTCGTAAGGGATACAGAAACCTTTCCTTTATTCATATTTTGTTCTTTTCCATTTTTCATTTTTTTTATTTTTCTAAAATTGTCATGAGATACAGAAGGAGGTAACACAGCTGAAGGAAAATTGGTGGCATCAGTACCACCCACAGCATCTGGAATTACGGCATCAGCACAACACTCTGGCCAAGCATCTGTAATGTTAGTGGCATCAGCACCACCATCTGCATCTGGAATTGTGACGGCCTCAGTACCGTCAGCTTGATCAACATCCTTGGTGGCTTCAGCACCACCGTCACCATCATCATGAATGGCATCAGCACCGCTTCCCTCCTCATTTGGCATTCCAGAATCTCCAAGTGACTGTCGCTCAGATGAGGTGCCACCGACTGGCATCCTATCGCTCCTATGTTTCATAAAATAAGCCTCAAATACATAGGAAGAAATATCACCCAAAGTATCACTAGGAGTGGTAGTCTCTGTAAACTGTACCTACTCAGATTTCCTCTTCAGATTACTTGGGTTAGGTTCAATCTGAGCGGGTATGGAGGCCTTGTCCTTTATAATTTCCCTTATTTCCTGATGGAACTCATCCATCTCTCGCCGGAAGGATGTCTGCTGATCATATAGTAAGCATGCAAGGTTGTCAAGGGATGGGTTCTCATAGATAGGTCCATAAGAACCGGACGGGTTGCCTCGCTGGAGATGAGGTTGTGACTGCTGCTGGTAGTGAGGGGGAGGCTAGGAGTAATGCTGAGGCTGTTGTGGCTGCCTCCACTGTTGTCCCTGATGGCAGGGACGAGGACCCTGCTAGTGCTAGTACCGGTGGGAGTGATGGGGTTGCTGCTGCTGCTTCTTTGCCATGCCTGAGCTAGAGGTTGCTGCTGGGACGAGATGCCTCCGGTAGACCATCGGAAACTCGGGTGATCACGACGGATCCCACGATGTTGCTAGTAGCGGTCATACCAATCCCATTGACTTCCATCAATGGCTCCTGCTGCTCTAAATGTGGTGGGGGAAGAACTGCCAGGGGTTGATCTGGCAGGTAGACCACCATCTGAGTGTCTGGAGATGGTGGTTGTTGGTAGTGTTGCAGCTGCTAGACTGGCTCTACTTGAATGTGGTGGACCTGTCAATACGTGGCAGATGTCTAAGTGGAGTTGTTGCTCTTAGAATCAACATGTGACATGAGACGGTGCTGTGGAGCCATCTGTGCCTCCTGGAGATACATGATCTAAGTCTTCAAGTCACTCAGTGTATGTGCCAACTGATCAATCTGGGTCAGGCCCTGGCACTGCTTCTTCTCAATGATCTCAGTGTGGTCCATCTTCTTGCTGATGATCCCCATGTCAGCGGCTGAGGACTCAGCCTATACTGCAGCTGACAAAGTAGAAGGAATGACATTGACCCGTGCAATCCTATGATAAGACATGACCTGTGGGAGGGGCTTCCCCTGAGTGGAGACCATAGTCTGGGACATCACCGTGTAGTTTTCTGCCATCTCCTCGTAGATGGCCCATACTTGGTCCTCAGTCATGGCAAAATAGGACCCTCCACATGTGGCATTTACTAGCCCCTGCAGCTCTGGTGTCATCCCACAAAAGAAGCTCTGAACAAGGTTGGGCTTGGATATCTCGTGATGCTGACACCAATCGATGAGCTCTCTGAACGATACCAAGCCTCGTGAAACTGCTCATTTGGCTCATGGTGAAGTTGTTGATCATGGCTCGTGCTGCGTTGATCCAGCCGAGTGGATAGTACTTGTTCAAGTACTTGGTCCGGAGTTGCTCCCAGGTAGTAACTTACCTCCCCAAATGCTTCACCCAGTAGGTTGCTCTATCAACTAAGGAGAATGGAAAGGTGATCATCTTGATCGTGTCCTCGTCCACGAATCTGCTGTGGACCGTGCTACAAATCATCTCAACTCCTGTAGATGGAGGTGCGGCTCCTCGGTGGCTAGCTGATGAATCTCCATTTCATCACCTTTATTCTATCATTTTGGCCTTAAAAACCCCAGCAAATGCATGTAAATAGCATTAATTTGTCCATAAAAGCATTCATTATTTGTTGCATTCACTGTACATAAAATAAGGTTTTTAATGCCAAAATATAGAATAAAGAGAAGAAAAGAAAAAGAAATAAAATATTGCAAATATTTTATGACCCGAACCCCGAGACCAAGGCCAGCATGGAATTGGTCGACAAGGAATAAAGTAGGGGGAGGTAAGGGCCAACAGTACAATAACTACCTCATTTATTTATTCATTTATTTATGCATTTTTGACACCTATTTTGTACATAATTATTCATTCATCAAATAAAGAAACTTTGTACATGAAAGTTAAAGATAATAATGTAAATAAAAATTAAAAATTGAGTTTGTATAAAAATAATACTCAGTGTACATTTTATACACAGAATAAAAAGCCAGAATCTCAACTTCACAGACCCATATCTTGCAAATAAAAACTCAAAATCCACCAAACTCACTAATTGTATATAGCTTTCCAAGAACTATTTAATAAAATTGGTTTCATAATTTTTGGAGTTTATCTGTGAAAGTTAGGTTTTTGGCCCCCCATTGTGCAATCTGCCTGATTAAAATATTCAATTTATTCCTTGTTCATTATTTTTACAAAATTATATTTTTAGAATTTTGTAAATAATGTATACAATACATGTACATATTGAAATTAAAAGAAAACCAAAAAGAATTTGTAAAATAAAACAAGTCTATAAGATACATAGACAAAATACCTATGCTATCCATATGTATATAAAATAAAAGAGGATTTCATTATTCATCTATATTTTTTTAATAATGTAAATATTATATATAACCCACTAAAAATACAAATCCAAAATAAAACCCAAGAAAATACATAAAATAAATTAAGTATATATAAAATATAGGTAAACTACCTATAGGTATACCTACATATATATGTACCTATTTATTTAAATATGAAAATCAACTCATAAAAATTAAATAAAAATACCCACACACTCACAAAAACAAATTATAAATTTATAAAATAAAACAATAAAAAAATAAAAAAAATAAACAACATAAAAATAAAATATACAAAATACATGTAAATACAGGCATACATACATTATTAAAATAAAACCATAATAAAATACACCAAAAAATTAAATACAAATCATAAATAAATACTACATGAATTAATACACATTTTTTATTTTATAAGAAAATTCTAATAAAATCATTTATTATGATAAATAATTCATTTTAGAATAAGGTCCCCTATTTTGTCCTCTAGCGTCCGAGGTGGACCAATGGGGCGCCAGCCTTTGTTGACCTCTGGTCAACTGTCCCATCCGGACCTGGCGCCTCTGAACCTTGCTAATCCCTTGACTTGCGCCATTTTTTCCGGGCATCTCGTCCCCTATTCTCGCTCTCCGCCTTCACGAGATCTGTAGAGGGATCATCCATCTATCATGCATGCTTGTTGGATCGAGAAAACGATCATTGTACTCGCCAGAATACGCGGGCCAAGTAGGACGGCCAGTCTGTCTATAAATAAGAGCCTTCGACCTCCTCCTCAAATTTGGCCAATTTCTATCCATCCAAAAGCCTTGATTTAGTTCCTGGGAGGTTCCTCATGACAGGAGGAGCATCTCAGCAATGCGACGCGGCCGGAGGAGAGATCAATTTTGTCGCGGCGGAGCTCCGGCGTCTGTCCTGCTCCCTGGTGGCCCCCTGGTATAAGAGTTGTCCTTTCGTGCTTTTTAGGTAGATTTTAATTCTAGCATTTCAATTCCGTTGTTAGTTTAGCTTTTAGATCCGTAGCGCATCGTGAAATAGAAAAATCAAAGTTCGCTGGAGCTCCGCTCCGGCGACTTCTCCACCGTGACACCCACTGTCTCCGACCGCCCCAGTCACCTCACTTCGTTCCCCATCGCCTGCTCCATCTCCTGATCACTTTTGTTCAACCAAGGACCCTCAGTCCTTGCGAATCGGAGCTCCACCTCCGCCTATCGCCGGAGCTCCTCTGCCTCACCTCATCTTGCACCAAAGCTTCACCAACCAGGGTCGAGGAGATAGCCCTCGTCCCCCTGGTTCTTCCCATGCAGGTCAAACGACGCAAGGAGCCTTTTTGGACTCAATTCGAACCAAGAAGAGGCTCCTGGAGGTCCCGCCCTTCATCGACCTCGCCTGAGCTCCTTGGACCTCCAGGAGCCAAGAGAAGACCGCCGGCAGGTGCGGGACGCCTCCAGCGACGATCCGAATATCTCAGACGCGAGGAAGAGGGCCGAAGGAGCCCATGCTCCAAGATCGAACTCACCGGGGGCGAGTTCCTTCCTTGTTCCTCCAGACCCCTTCATCGTCGTCCGATCAGGAGGAGCGCCCCAGATTGAACGAGAACCGTCGGATGAATCCCATTCCTCACCGTCCGATCAGCGAGGTTGATCTAATCTCAGCCTTCATCTGCGAACAGGTACCAGCCGTTGGATGCGCGACGCGTGTCCAAGTGAAATGATCAACGCCGTCCACCAGCGCGCACTTAGGGGTAAATTTTTTTATTTAGCCCCAACCTTTTTGTATTTATCGTTCACCCCTGTAAATAAAAGTTGAAGTTCATTTTATTGTGTAAATTTTGCATGGACCTCCCTGTACCTTTATTATATTACTTTTAGGTCCAGTCCATGTCACCTCACGTGTCGTCCCACGTGAGGTGGCAAAATTGCACAAGACCCCCTGTATGTTTGTATATTTCTATTTAGTCCATAAAATAAAAGTGAAAGTGTATTATTTTTGTGAAAATTGCAACCAGGACCCCGAACTTTTCTGAAATTACTTTTTGGTCCATGTGGGTGCGGGTCACGTGTAGTCCCACGTGATGGTCATTTTGCGCTAGGGTCCCTGGCGGGTTTTGTATTTCATTTTAGCCCTTAAAATTGCAGACCATGTGTTATATTTTTGGTGTTTTTGCACTACAGCCCCCGTCTTTATTTTTATTTGCAAAAATGCCCCTGCTAGGCCATATATTTGTGCTTACTTGTTCCATTTAGTTTATGCATCATACGGACTTGAAAAATTCCACAAAAACTAATATAAGCTCCTGTTAGCTTGCTCTTGCACGCCATATTTTTAGTTTTCATTTTTGTTGCATTTTTGCATTTATTAAAAATTAAAAACATACATTTTGTCTACTGTCTAGCTTAGAAAATACCAAAAAAATAGTAAACCACCTCGAAAATTTCCAAAAAAATTACCTATGGTCTATTTTTATATGTTTTATTGTCAGTCCAAAAATCACTAAAAATCTCAAAAGAAAAACCTTAAAAATTCGAAAATAATCAAAAACTTATAAAAAATATAAAAAATTCCAGAAAACTCCAAAAATTGCAAACTCAAGTTCTGTAGTTTCTATATTTTATCCTATTTATTTTAAAAATAGTTTGGAAAAATATTATGGCTGTTTGATTTTTTTAATTCCCATTTTACCCCCAGCCAGTAGCTAATTCCCTATTTTCCTTTATTTTGCTATTTAAAAATACGAAAAACATTCTGAAAAATACCCAAAAATCACAAAAATAGTAAAGAATACAAAAATACCAAAAATAGGTTATTTCTGCATTTTTGAATATTTTCGTATATTTTTATAAATATTATATCACCCATCTCACTACATTGTATATACATCCCAATATTGAAAAAGAAAATTAAAATATATATATCTACATATATATATATGTATGTATAAAATCTGAAAATAAAAAAAATCAAATCAAAAAGAAAATTAATATATATATATATAATCTATCTATATATGTATGTATTATATGCTCTATACATACCCTTTATGGGTGTATATCTTTATATATCTATATTATTTAAAATATATATATATATATGTATATAAATATATAATATTAAACAACATATATATATTAATAAAAAATATATAATAAAAAATAAAAAAAAAAGAAAAAAGAAAAACCCACAAAAATAGGATTCATACAAGGATGACTCTGTTGTACATGAACATCATAGGCTGCTTCATTTTTGTATTGCTCTCTGTGGTTCGACCTCTACATGCTTGTTCACTATGCATTTTGTGGTAGAGTTAAATGTTAATTCACAAATTTTGGGACTTAATTAATTTATTCTTTCATGTGGGTTAATTGCTGATCAACTGGTGTTCTGTGAGCGGTCGCCTCAGCGACAAGATATTTTGACCCTCGCAAAATACGAGTTATCAGATGGCGCCATTGCCGGGGAGCAATGAGCGTAGCCTATTAATTTTGTCATTCTTGCTTAGAAATTGATGTGTCATTAATTTTGTGAGCAGCTGTTTAGTTTGCAATTGATCACCATGCTCGATTGATTTATTTATTGTGATTAATTTCTTCCTACTTTATTTAATTGATTGAGCTATACTGATTCAATCTCCTTGTGACTTTGTTGCGAGGGCCCACCACGTGAGGATGGTTTCTTAGGGAGCCAAGGCAGCCAAGCTTGGAGGAGGGTGGTCTTCACCTCATAACCATCTGGAGAGAGCACCAATGATACAAGGGGATGGGAGTTAGATAGGTTTAGAGCAATTAGAATTATTTCTGTAATTTATTGTGAGAGAGAGAGACAATTTTGGCATGTAATAATTAACAGGACTCTAATCTTCACAATGAGTTCCAGTGCCCGGGTGATTGTTCACCTGGGGGCCTCATCGCGGTTTTTCGAGCTTTCCACCTCTTTCTTTTCTTTGTTTCCCGAAGTTTTGAGCTTTCTTCCATTATTTTACTTTGTTTTGTGCGCTTGGAGCCCCTATATATAGGTTGCTTGATTCGGTAGCTAGGTCCAAACATTAATAAGAATGCATGTTCCTATAGTATACTTCGTATGGATCTAGTCAAACTTAAACAAGCCGTTCATTTGCCTCTTAGCCCTCGTGCCACAGCGAGCCCCATAAAGCGCTATCTCCTAAACTCAAGTGTGTTGAGCAGAGGAGGGGTGAGCCAAGACTGGACTCTTTAGGCTAAAGATGAATGAGCGACTTAGGGTTCTTCACGCTAATAGCAGCTAATGTTTTAGATGGGCTTAAAAATTCTATTTTGCATACCGCATGGAGAGAGCTGGGATGCACTGTAAGTCTTCTAACTCAGCATGCATCATTCGGTTCAATGGTGAGATTTCCATCATGGAACCACTTGCACGGCTTTTCCGCTATCTCCCTCTGATTTTGAGCACCTAGGACTTAAATGAAAATCTACAAAAACGTTAGGCGCTGGTATGAAAACAGACTCAAAAAAAGTGAAAACCCAAAAAAATTAAAACAAGGGGACTGCTAAATAAACTTTGACCTTAATAAAATCTGTAATGGACTATCATTGTACCGGGTTCAGAAAGCCCTCATTGTTTTCAGGTACCTTGGAGGGGGACCAAAACCCTACTCCCTTGAGCGAGTGCGACCCCCTAAGGATTAAAGCCAAAAACCCAGTCTGCAACTGCCTTGTGTATCGCATGGATTTCCGAAGTAATGGTGCTTCTATCGTACGTATGCGAGTAGGACTTGGTCACTAATGATGACTCTCTGTTGTGTAGATCATTGACCCTGTCCGAAGTATTGAGCATAGGCCACGCCTTCACGGGGGTGCCTGTCTCATTGTCCTGCGTCCAAGTAGGTTCTTGCACGCTCACGGGTGATTCCGTTGCGAGCGAGAACCGAAGTATTGGTTTCACCTATCGGCTTCCTCTCTCTATTTCTTTGGCTAAGTAGGGATCCAGGAAGGGTTATAAGGACTCCAAAAAGTACAGACTACAGGTTACACAGGAGGAGGACAAGTACGGGATACTCTTCTGGCAGTACTCTCTCTCCTATAGGGTAGCGTACTAAGGACTTGTTAAAAGATTTGCCTGAAATCACAACTCTAAAAATGAAAATATAATAAATAGCCGAACCTTCACGGCTTCACATGGCGTGAGTTTGTGAACCCAATTTTGTATTGCGTTTGTATGGATCTAGATTAAGGTTCAAAGATCGAGTCCCGCACCTTTGCGCACATTTTGTTGTGTCATTCTCCTTTTGACCACCCCGCTCACCCGAGCCTTTCTACTGTTTTACACTCCTTTTTATTCTTCATTGACCATCGTATCCTTCTTCCAACATCCAATCCTCTTTCATGCTTTACGAAGTTGATCCATGGATGGTTTCTGTCAGGACCTCGCCGACACCCACATCGATTCCATAGACTCAACTCCGTCAATAAATTCGAGGCGATTCCCGAGAACCCTATCCGGACTTTGCGGATCGATCTCCAGACTCCTCGTTTTCTACCTTTCTCTTGACCACACAATAAGCTGGGATCACTTTTGTCCCGCTTTCACCGTTGTGAATGGAAGTCGATTACAGTCCACATCGTTTTCCGTTCACAACATGCTGGGGTTGACCTGAATTCCAACGTCATCATGACAGCTGAACAATATTGCAAGTGGTCTGATCAATACTCTCTCATTTTGCAGATAGAAGACAGAGCGAGCCCTGGAGACTACTCCGGAGTTCATTTCGTCCGACTCAAACCCAGATATGGCTCCTCAAGGAAAGGGCAAGGGTCAGCAGCCACCCCAACCAGAAGGACAAATGCCAGACCAGAATCAAGTCAATGCACAATTGTTGGCGTCTATCTAGGTCATTCAACAACAGCTGACCGAGTAGGCCCTCACGCAGACAACATTTTAGGATATGTTGAACGATATGATGAACCGAGACGAGGGAGGAGTAGGCAGAGGCAGAGGAGGAGGAGGTGGAGGTGGAGGAGGTGGTGGGCCTAACAATGACGATCCAGAATTCCCACCACCACCCAAGCCTACACTTAAAGAGATGTACAATCCGGGAGACAACCAGATGACCGAGTGGATCCTCATTCCACCGGTACAAGCTCACTTTAAGCTGAAACCCCAGTTCATTGCTCTTCTCCCTACATTCCATGGAAATACTAGTGAAGAGCCGTCCATTCACCTGCAGCAATTCTCCTGCATTTGTCGCACTACTCACTATCCCAATGTCCCTCTGGACATTGTCAAGATGTTGGCGTTCCCCTTCAGCTTACAAGATAAGGCCCTCTATTGGGTCAACCATATGGGGAAGGTTGTGACGACCTGGGAAGATCTGAAGTCAGCTTTCCTGCATAAGTATTACCCTCTCGGTCGGCTCAACCAGATGCGAGCCTGAATCAGTAATTTCTCCCAAGGAGCCCATGAGTCAGTACACGAAGCATGGGAGAGATTCACCGATCTGTAGGAGAAGTGTCCCCATCATGAGATTCCGAAGACCAGCTTGGTCCAGCATTTCTTTGGGGGACTGAACATCGAGAGCCAAAGGCTCGTTGACGCAGCATGTGGGGGTTCGCACTTCAACAAGGATGAAGACGTAGTCTGGCAGATATTCGAAGAAATGGCCGAAGGAGAGGCCGCCCTCTCTTCATCCAAGGCATATCAGAAGCAGCCCCAGATTCTCCAGAAACAAGTACACATGGCAGCGTCCAAAGAGGCATAGAGAGATGAGAGCTCCAACTCAGTATCATCAGGGGCCATCTCTCGAAAGTTGACATCATTGAGAAGCGATCACAGGACCTCGAGAAACTCGTTGTAATCGAGAAGAGGACTTAGAATTTAGACAAGCTTGATCAGATCAACAAGTACCTTGAACTGTTGGTGGGCACTATCAACTCTGTTCAGTCGGCGACACCATCAGAAGATCCAGCTGAGAAGAAGGATGAGCAGCAACCGCAGCATCAGCCTCAGTCGAGCCAGCAGCCACCGGTAGTCCAGCATGTGTACTACGTGCAGGCGCCCGATCAGGGCCAGCCGCAGCAGCAGATGGTTGTGTACCAACCAGAGTTTGTTTTAGGACCTGATCCAGTTTTCCCACCACCACCCCTGATTCAGGAAGTGAACGGGGTATGGACCAATGATGCACAGCCGACCTGTCCTATGGGACAACCCCAGAGTCAGTCACCTGCCAACCTGCAATACCACTAACCTCAGGGTGGTCGTTTTGGACAGTCCTCTCAGCCTCATCAGCAGTATCATCAGCCTCCCCAGTATGCAAATCAATGGAGGCAGAATCAGCCATACCAGCAGCCGCAATACCGCTATCCACAGTCGTTTCATCAGTATGCGTCTGCCCCACCTCAGCAGTATCAGCTGTATCCTCCCCCCTCTTATCAGCAACTTCAACTTCCTGCACCACCCCAGCACCACCAGCAACAGCCTCGCACCCATCCATGCAACAACAGCGTGGTCTGCACGTTGAACCCACCGAGGTACCCCGTGCGAACCCTATCATGGATTGTCTGGCCCAACTTGTTAAAGGACAGGCGGAAATGACCAAGAGGCTTGACGACCTGACTGCCACTAGAACTACCATTCCAGCTCAGGTCGAAGCCAACCCCAATAATTTCAAGAAAAAAGAGCAGGTAGACTGTGATGTCATGTCCGTGTCTGACAATGATATTACTGTTTATTCTAATGCCGTTACTCTCAGGAGCGGTAGGGCCTTGTCTCCGCCTACCACCAAGAACGGGGTGAATAAAGAAACATGTGAATTGTCATCTTCCGCATCAGCCACGCCAGCTACAGGGGCAGGTGAGGAGGAAGAAGAAGCAGAAGTCATTCCCGCCGTCGTGCACTACCATCAGTCCCAGCCAAAAATACAACAAAAATCAGCAAAATCAAAAACAACAAAAAGAAGCTTGCAGCCGAAGCAAAGCCGCGCCCGCCTTGGAGGAGCCGCCAGCAGCAGCCGATCCCTCGCCAGCCGACAGAGCAGACGCTATACTTTTTGCTCGCCCCTCAGCACCAGCATGCCAGGATACGGTTTGTACTCCTTTTGTGGTCCGGATGTACAACATTCTATGGGCGATGATTTTGATGTAAATAAGAACTCTATTTTTCCTTCCAGAGATGTACATATTCCTTTTCCTCATGCAATAGAAAAATCCAAAAAAAATGCAAAACGAAAAAGGCATTGTCTGATCCAGGAGTTGTGAAAATACTAGATAAGTGGACTGTTGAGATTCCCTTGTTAAAGGTCGTGGAGTACATGCCAGCTGTGAAGAAAGGACTAAAGGAGGCATGTACCAACCAGCGTCGCCCAGCACAAGAGAACAGACGCAGAGATGTAGAAAAGCACGTGCTTTCCATGGCCACTGTGGCAGCTATCAGCAACCTCCCACAGAAGAAGCAAGACATAGGAGCACCTCTTATCAGTTGTGAGATCTTTGATCAGGTCTTCGAGCGTACTCTTCTCGATAATGGGTCTTCCATCAACCTTTTGCCATCATCAATAATGCAAGAATTTGGGCTGGGTCCGCTCAAGCAGACACGAATGATCCTTCAGTTCGCTGACCGATCCATTAAGCGGCCCCGTGGTCTTTTGGAAGACGTTGTAGTTAAAGTGCAGGAGATGCAATTCCCAGCTGATTTTGTAGTCCTTGATATGGACTCACGAGCACCCCTGCTCCAGACCCCTATCATCCTTGGTCAACCATTCCTACGTACTTCAGGTGTCGTGGTTGACTACGGGTCTGGAAAGATTACTTTTAGCTCGAACGCCAAGCAAATCACTATAAACATGAGCAGAGAATCGAATGCCACGACTGATGAGAGCCATGCAGCATCCGAAGCAGACTGTGACTTTATTGCAGAGATCAGAGATTCATCCTTGTCATTGAATGATTCATGGACCCAAGAAATCCTCACACTCGAGGAGGACGTCGGCAGCACACTTACCCTAGGCTCCGATGATTCCTGGGAGACAGATTCTCAGATGCATGCGCATCTCTTTAATCATTCACTCCAGATCGAACATGATCAGCCTAGCGCAGAACCGTTCGGAACCTCATTAGGATCTCAACAGAATGATGAGGATGGCAGCCCCCTCAAGGAAGTACATCCCACCACCAGCATGGTGTCTAAAGTAACCAACAAGTTGGATAGATCAACACCAGAACTCAAGCGACTTCCTGCAGGCCTGAAGTATGCTTTTCTTGCAGGTGAAGAACAAATGTATCCGGTCATCATCAGCAGCAGGCTGAATCCGGATCAGGAATCTCGTCTTCTCGAGGTTCTAGAAAAGAACCGCAAGGCACTTTGTTGGTGCGTATCAGATCTCCGAGGGATAAATCCAGCTTTGTGCTCACACCACATCTATCTGGAAGAAGATGCCAAGCCGTCCCACGAATTCCAAAGAAGGCTGAACCCTAACCTCCGGGACGTTGTCATGAAAGAGATAACCAAATGGTGTGATGCAGGCTTCATCTATCCCATCTCCGACTCAAAATGGGTAAGCCCACTGCATGTAGTTCCAAAGAAATCTGGGCTTACCGTGGTTACAAATGACAAAGGAGAGGAAATATCTACTCGGGTACCAACGTCCTGGCGGGTGTGTGTTGACTACCGCCGTCTTAATGCAGCAACTAAGAAGGACCACTTCCCCTTGCCATTCATTGATCAAGTTTTGGAAAGACTAGTAGGCAAGGAGTTCTTCTGCTTTTTGGATGGGTATTTCGGGTACAACCAAGTGGCAATCACTCCTAAAGATCAAGAGAAGACTACCTTCACTTGCTCGTTCGACACCTACGCCTTCAAGAGAATGCCCTTTGGATTATGCAATGCACCTGCAACCTTCCAAAGATGCATGTTAGCAGTCTTCGCCGAGATGGTAGGCAGTTTTCTTGAGGTATTCATGGACGACTTCTCTGTCTATGGTGATAGTTTTGATTCTTGTCTTGAGCACCTAGACAGAGTGCTTCAGAAGTGTTGGGAAGTCAATTTAGTGCTTTCATGGGAAAAGAGCCACTTCATGGTCACCGAAGGCATCGTGCTGGGTCACGTCGTTTCCAAACGTGGCATGGAAGTCAACCTGGCGAAGGTGGATGTTATTGCAAATCTATAGCCACCTCAGACAGTGAAAAATGTAAGGTCAATCCTGGGGCATGTGGGATTTTACCGACAATTCATCAAGGATTTCAGCCGCATTTCCCGACCTTTGACAGAACTTCTGTGCAAGGAAACTGAGTTCAATGTAGATCAACGGGTTCTCCTTGCTTTCAATTAGCTGAAGGAGCTTATTACTCAGGCTCCGATCCTACAGCCGCCAGACTGGTCTCTTCCCTTTGAGATAATGACCGATGCGTCAGACTTTGCAGTCGGGGCTGTTCTTGGGCAGAGGAAAGAGAAAGCGCCCTATGCCATTCACTACGCCAGCAGAACATTAGATGAAGCACAGAGAAATTATACAGTGACAGAGAAAGAGTTGCTGGTTGTGGTTTTCGCCCTTGAGAAGTTCAGATCCTATTTTCTTGGATCAAAAGTTATAATTTTTACCGATCACTCTGCTATTCGGTACCTCCAGCGGAAGAAGGATGTCAAGCCGAGACTGATTCGATGGATCCTTCTCCTCTAGGAATTTGATCTGGAAATTAAGGACAAGCCTAGAGTTCAGAATGTGGTAGCAGCCCATCTCTCCAGAATTGAGCAACAAGAGCCTCCCCTGAACAGTGCACCCATTACAGATGCCTTTCCTGACGAATCAATCTTAGCAGTGGATTCTCTTCCTTGATATGCAGATATAGTCAACTACCTCGCCTCTGGGGTAACACCAGCGGATTGGACGAAAAATCAGAAGAACAAATTCATGTCGACCATCCGATTCTATCAATGGGAGGATCCTCTCTTATTCAGGGAAGGAGCGGATTGCATTTGGCACAGGTGCATCCCTCAGGAGGAGAAATCTAGTGTCCTCGAGCATTGTCACTCGCTCGAATCTGGTGGACATCACTCTGGAGATCGTACGGCAGCCAAAGTACTTTAGTATGGCTTCTGGTGGCCCACATTATTTAAGGATGCAGTAGAATTTGTCAAACGATGTATTGACTGTCAGAGATTGAAAGGTACACTCACTGCAAAAGATTCGATGCCCCTGAAAATCATTCAGATAGCAGACGTTTTCGATGCATGGGGCATTGACTTCATGGGACCTTTCCCTAGCAGTCAAGGTTTTGAGCACATCCTTCTTGCCGTCGATTACGTGAGTCGTTGGGTTGAAGCTATCCCTGCTCGAGCCGCCGACAGCCGAACAGTATGTCAGTTCTTGAAAAAGAATATCATCTCGCGGTTTGGGATACCGAAAATTCTCATATCAGACGGGGGTAGCCATTTCATTAACAAAGAGGTCAAGAAATTGATGAAGGAGTACGGCATCGATCATCGTGTCTCATCTCCTTACCATCCTCAAACCAATGGCATGGCAGAATTATCAAATAGAGAAATCAAGACTATCATGCAGAAACTTGTCAGGCCAAACTGAAAAGACTGGTCCCAACTCTTGGACTCGGTCCTATGGGCCTACAGAACCGCCTAAAAGTCTCCCTTGGGCATGCTGCCCTATCGTCTTGTATACGGGAAGCCGTGCCATTTGCCCGTCTAATTAATTCACAAGTCTTTATGGGCAGTTAACAGTTGCAATTTGGACTCACGCAAAAGTGGTCAGAAAAGAAAGGATGATCTGAATAGACTTTTGGAGTTCTGAGACTATGCATACGATAACACATTGATGTACAAAGAGAAGGTCAAACGCTGGTATGACTGGCACATCAGACGAAAGACCTTTGATGTTGGACAGAATGTGTGGTTATTTGATGCAAAGTTGCGGATCTTCCCGGACAAATTAAAGAGTAAGTGGACAGGGCCATTTCGAGTTTGTGAAGTGTGTGACAATGGAAGTATTGCTATATCAGAATTGTCTCCTGACGCACAGCCATTCATCGTCAACGGTCAACTCCTGAAGCCTTACCTCGAACCAGATACATTCTTGGTCGTTGTTGACTCCATTCAGCTCGTGCACCATGACGACATACCCACAACAGTGATAGCATCAGAAGATTCCGACGATGCACCCCAAAAGCTATTTATCTGAATTTCTTCTTTTCTTCTTTTCTTCTTTTCCTTTTCTATCTTCTTTTTGTATCAAAAAGGTGCCGCACTTTGTCCTAAGTATAGGGGGGATGTGCACCCCGAGTTTTTCATTTCATTTCGATCCTCTCCATTGTCTCCTCTTCTTGTCTATACTTAGGAGTACCTTACCCTAAGTATAGGGGGAGACAATCTGAGTATGATCTGTGTATTCCCACCCTTGACCCTCCCTGCTTTTTGTACAGTCTACTATACTTAGGATTATTTGATCCTAAGTATAGGGGGGACGGTCAACTTCTCATTCATTCATTTTTCATTCATATCTTCTTTAGACTTGTCTATACTCAGTACGAGTTATGTCTTATCTTTTCTCTTCGACCTATGAGGACATAGCTCAAGCTAAGTATAGGGGGGTCATATATACCATGTATATACTATAAGCCATAACTCATACTGAAAAATTAAACATCAACTCAATATAAAAAGTAATAAGTAACTCTATAATAATAAAAGATGATTGTGAGCTCCTCAGACTCTTTGTACTTGTATTGATTAATAAGTCAGGAAAAGCGTTTTGTGCAAAAAAATTTCTTTGAAAATTGCGTGAAAAATAGTATGTAGAAGTATTCAACCTTTGTAAAATAAGTTTCGTTTGTAAAATTTCTTTTCTTTGAGTGAAATAAAAATGTGTGAAAATTAGGGTACAAATGATTGAAAAAATTTGGTTGTCAAATTGCTTTGAAAAATCTATCTATCCTATGTGAAAAACCTTTGTAAAATCATTTTCAAATGCGTGAACATGATTGTCAAATTAGTTTGGACTATAGTTTTCAAAATCTTTTGAAAATGATTCTTTGAATAAGTCTGAGGAGTCTACACGAAAATAAGCAATAATCCCAAATAAAGCTATAAGAGCCTAAACCATGTTGTACAGCCAATACAGTTTTTCTTTGTATATACTGATTAATAAATCAGATTAAATACCTTTACAATATGATTTGAAAAATAATGTGAACTGTTTGGAAAAATTTGCTGTGAAATGTTTTCAACCTGTGTAAAATTGTTTTGTTTGAAAAACTTTGTCTTTGTGTGGAATAAAGGATTTGAAAAACCTATGTGCAAATGTTTTTGAAAAATGTTTGTCAAAACTATCGTGGAAAATGTATATATATATAGTGTGAAAAATCTTTGCAAAAATAGCTTTCAAATATGTGTAAATGATTGTGAAAATTATCGTGTACTATAGTTTGCAAAATTAGTTTTAAACTAGACCTGAGGAATAAAAGCATCATTACAAATACGTGTAAATCGTAAATAAAATACATAAAATTCTTTATGTACAAGATGAATAAATTACTTCATTAAAACCTGTAAAGTCTTTGAAAATCCATACCTTTTGTAAATAAAGCGGCACGCCCTTGTAAATAATTGTAAGTACTTTTTATATGTGTCAAGCTTCTTATTTGCAAAAAAACTTTGTGTAAAAAGATTCTTTGATTCTTGTAAATTCTTTGTGAAAAATTGCATCATTCATTGTGCATAGCATGAGCATACCATTCATATTCTTTTTGAGTGAGCTTGATGATTGAATCAGTCCAATAAAGTCTAAAATTGGAGCTTGGTTAGACCTTACCACACTTAACTGCACTGGAACCTCATGGGAACTAGGTTTAAGGCACTTCAGGTCCATGTAGACTTAATTCTTTGACAAATCAGGGATGGGTTCAAGTCACCTCAACGGACTAACTAGAACTTTTCGAGACACACGCATGACTCTTGCCGACCGTGACCTAACTTGGACACTTGCACCTTTCACTTGGCTCAACTCAGTTGGAGTGGTGAGGGGGTTGGATTTTCCAGTCTGAGACGCACACGGGTGGAAACATTCGTCCTCGTCTAGGGAGGGAAGTGCACCCCAACCTGGTTCAATGGCCATGAGGTTTAACGACAGGAGACTGTGGGTTGCAATAAAGCTTCAAAAGAGAGATAGTCTACTGGCTCAAGAGGAAAAACTCCTTATGTAAATGCTGCTGTGAACAGTATGTTGAAAAAAAATGGTTAGGCATGTACAAAAATAAAATGCCTGCAAAGTATGTACATATGTTGTAAAGCCAATAAGCAAGCTTGAGTTCCAAAGTCAAATATGTGAGCCTGCAGCTGGATGACTTGACTACACTGGTCTTGCATCCTAGGATAGGTAGCTACACTGGCTACCATCCATTCTTCTCTTCACCCCCTCCTCTTGAGCTGGTTGCCACTTGAACTTAGAAGGGAATACCCTGCTCCTCGAGGAAAGAGCTGTTGGATTGGGGAATCATTGGGTTGTCATTCTGGAGAAGTCAGTTCCTTTGTCATTTCAGTTGGGGAGGGCCACTATCACTTACACTGTACAAGTCAGCTTCATAGTTAAAAGGGTTTGCGTATGATGTAGACCAATTCTGACCAGGCTATTGAGGCGGGTTGAACCGAGTTCTGTGACTCTCGAAGGCTGTTGTATTTTAAAGCTGGTTCCCGATTAGGTTCCACACACATCTACACCGAAGGTCTGACAGGAGCTCCAAATTTAGATTTTATAAAAACATACATTGCACTGAAAGCACCCCTGTTCACTCTATCCTTCTTTAATTCTCTTTTCTTTATTCTTTTTGTACTTATTGCATAAGTATTTGCTAGGGACTAGCAAAGGCAAGTATAGGGGGGTGATGAATATCCATTTCATCACCTTTATTCTATTATTTTGGCCTTAAAAACCCTAGCAAATGCATGTAAATAGCATTAATTTGTCCATAAAAGCATTCATTATTTGTTGCATTCACTATACATAAATAAGGTTTTTAATGCCAAAATATAGAATAAAGAGAAGAAAATAAAAAGGAATAAAATATTGCAAATATTTTATGACCCGAACCCTGAGACCAAGGCCAGCATGGAATTGGTCGACAAGGAATAAAGTAGTGGGAGATAAGGGCCAACATTACAATAACTACCTCATTTATTTATTCATTTATTTATGCATTTTTGACACCTATTTTGTACATAATTATTCATTCATCAAATAAAGAAACTTTGTACATGAAAGTTGTAGATAATAATGTAAATAAAAATACAAAATTTAGTTTGTGTAAAAATAATACTCAGTGTACATTTTATACACAGAATAAAAAGCCAGAATCTCAACTTCACAGACCCATATCTTGCAAATAAAAACTCAAAATCCACCAAACTCACCTTTAATTGTATATAGCTTTCCAAGAACTATTTAATAAAATTGGTTTCATAATTTTGGAGTTTATCTGTGAAAGTTAGGTTTTTGGCCCCCCATTGTGCAATCTGCCTGATTAAAATAATCAATTTATTCCTTGTTCATTAATTTTTACAAAATTATATTTTTAGAATTTTGTAAATAATGTATACAATACATGTACATATTGAAATTAAAAGAAAACCAAAAAGAATTTGTAAAATAAAACAAGTCTATAAGATACATAGACAAAATATCTATGCTATCCATATGTATATAAAATAAAAGGGGATTTCATTATTCATCTATATATTTTTAATAATGTAAATATTACATATAACCCATTAAAAATACAAATCCAAAATAAAAACCAAGAAAATACATTAAATGAATTAAGTATATATAAAATATAGGTAAACTACCTATAGGTATACCTACATATTTACCTATAGGTATACCAACATATATATGTACCTATTTATTTAAATATGAAAATCAACTCATAAAAATTAAATAAAAATACCCTCACACTCACAAAAATAAATTATAAATTTATAAAATAAAACAATAAAATAATAAAATAAAATAAACAACATAAAAATAAAATATATAAAATACATGTAAATACACGCATACATACATTATTAAAATAAAACCATAATAAAATACACCAAAAAAGTAAATAAAAATCATAAATAAATACTACATGAATTAATACACATTTTTCATTTTATTAGAAAATTCTAATAAAATCATTTATTATGATAAATAATTCATTTTAGAATAAGGTCCCCTATTTTGTCCTCTAGCGTCCGAGGTGCACCAATGGGGCGCCAGCCTTTGTTGACCTCTGGTCAACTGTCCCATCGGGACCTGGCGCCTCTGAACCTTGCTGATCCCTTGACTTGCGCCATTTTTCTAGGGCGTCTCGTCCCCTATTCTCGTTCGCCGCCTTCACGAGATCTGTAGAGGGATCATCCATCTATCACGCATGCTTGTTGGATCGAGAAAACGATCATTGTACTCGCCGGAATACGCGGGCCAAGTAGGGCGGCCAGTCTGTCTATAAATAAGAGCCTTCGACCTCCTCCTCAAATTTGGCCAATTTCTATCCACCCAAAAGCCTCGATTTAGTTCCTGGGAGGTTCCTCGTGACAGGGGGAGCATCTCAGCAACGTGACGCGGCCGGAGGAGGGATCAATTTTGTCGCGACGGAGCTCCGGCGTCCGTCCTGCTCCCTGGTGGCCCCCAGGTATAAGAGCTGTCCTTTCGTGTTTTTTAGGTAGATTTTAATTCTAGCATTTCAATTCCGTTGTTAGTTTAGCTTTAAGATCCATAGCGCATCGTGAAATAGAAAAATCGAAGTTCGCCGGAGCTCCGCTCCGGCGACTTCTCCACCGTGACACCCACTGTCTCCGACCGCCCCAGTCACCTCACTTCGTTCCCCATCGCATGCTCCATCTCCCGATCACTTTTGTTCAACCAAGAACCCTCAGTCCTTGCGAATCGGAGCTCCACCTCCGCCTATCGCCGGAGCTCCTCCGCCTAACCTCATCTTGCACCAAAGCTTCACCAACCAGGGTCGAGGAGATAGCCCTCGTCCCCCTGGTTCTTCCTATGCAGGTCAAACGACGCAAGGAGCCCTTTGTACTCGATTCGAACCAGGAAGAGGCTCCTGGAGGTCCCACCCTTCATCGACCTCGCCTGAGCTCCTTGGACCTCCAGGAGCCATGAGAAGACCGCCGGCAGGTGCGGGACGCCTCCAGCGACGATCCGAATATCTCAGACACGAGGAAGAGGGCCGGAGGATCCCATGCTCCAAGATCAAAGCTCGCCGGGGGCGAGTTCCTTCCCTGTTCCTCCATACTCCTTCATCGCCGTCCGATCAGGAGGAGCGCCCCAGATTGAACAAGAACCGTCAGATGAAGCCCAGTCCTCACCGTCCGATCAGCGAGGCTGATCTAATCTCAGCCTTCATCTGCAAACCGGTACCAGCCGTTGGTTGCGCGACGCGTGTCCAAGTGAAATGATCAACGTCGTCCACCAGCGCGCACTTAGGGGTAAATTTCTTATTTAGCCACAGCCTTTTTGTATTTATCGTTCACCCCTGTAAATAAAAGTTGAAGTTCATTTTATTGTGTAAATTTTGCATGGACCTCCCTGTACCTTTATTATATTACTTTTAGGTCCAGTCCACGTCACCTCACGTGTCGTCCCACGTGAGGTGGCTAAATTGCACAAGACCCCCTGTACATTTGTATATTTCTATTTAGTCCATAAAATAAAAGTGAAAGTGTATTATTTTTGTGAAAATTGCAACTAGGACCCCGAACTTTTCTGAAATTACTTTTTGGTCCCTATGGGTGCGGGTCACGTGTAGTCCCACGTGATGGTCATTTTGCACTGGGGTCCCTGGCGGGTTTTGTATTTCATTTTAGCCCTTAAAATTGCAGATTACGTGTTATATTTTTGGTGTTTTTGCACTACAGCCCCTGTCTTTTTTTTATTTGCAAAAATGCCCCTGCCAGGCCATATATTTGTGCTTACTTGTTCCATTTAGTTTATGTATCATACGGACTTGAAAAATTCCACAAAAATTAATATAAGCTCATGTCAGCTTGCTCTTGCACGCCATATTTTTAGTTTTCATTTTTGTTCATTTTTGCATTTTTTAAAAATTAAAAACATGCATTTTGTCTACTGTCTAGCTTAGAAAATACCAAAAAAATAATAAACCACCTCGAAAAATTCCAAAAAAATTACCTATGGTCTATTTTATCATGTTTTAGTGTCAGTCCAAAAAATCACTAAAATCTCAAAAGAAAAACGTTAAAAATTCGAAAATACTCAAAAACTTCTAAAAAAATATAAAAAATTCTAGAAAACTCCAAAAATTGTAAACTCAAGGTTCTGTAGTTTCTATATTTTATCCTCTTTATTTTAAAAATAGTTTGGAAAAAAATTGTGGTTGTTTAACATTTTTAATTCCCAGTTTACCCCCAACCAGTAGCTAATTCCCTGTTTTCCTTTATTTTGCTATTTAAAAATACCAAAAACATTCTGAAAAATACCCAAAAATCACAAAAACAGTAAAAAAATTATAAAAAGACCAAAAATAGGTTATTTTTGCATTTTTGAGTATTTTTGTATATTTTTATAAATATTATATCACCCATCTCACTACATTGTATATACATCCCAATATTGAAAAAGAAAATTAAATATATATATATATATCTACATATATATATATATATTTATGTATAAAAATCTGAAAAAAAAATCAAATCAAAAAGAAAATTAATATATATATATATATAATCTATCTATATATGTATGTATTATATGCTCTATACATACCCTTTATGGGTGTATATCTTTATATATCTATATTCTATAAAATATATAAATATATATAATAAATTTATATAAATATATAATATTAAACAACATATATATTAATAAAAAATATATAATAAAAAAATCAAAAAAAAATAAAAAAGAAAAACCCACAAAAATAGGATTCATACAAGGATGACTCTGTTGTACATGAACATCATAGGCTGCTTCATTTTTGTATTGCTCTCTGTGGTTCGACCTCTACATGCTTGTTCACTATGCATTTTGTGGTAGAGTTAAATGTTAATTCACAAATTTTGGAACTTAATTAATTTATTCTTTCATGTGGGTTAATTGCTGATCAACTGGTGTTCTGTGAGCGGTCGCCTCAGCGACAAGATATTTTGACCCTTGCAAAATACGAGTTATCACTAGCCCATGGAACTTGGGTAATAACTGGATGGTCTGGGGGTAAAGCTCAAAGTCTCCTAGTCTCTGTTAGATGGATCCAGCAGTGGGTGAGGGTTGCACCAGGGTTGTGCAACTGCCTCATCGTTCGTGGCGGTCTTGCTAGATCCTACAGCTCCTCGGGTCATCCGTCTCCTCCTCCAGCTGTTGGTATCTCTCCACTGGTTGGTCTCTGTGGCTATGCTCTGTCGTCTCGCATATGCGTCAACTTTCGGCGCACCTCTGCCATAAACATTCTCTGGTCTCTTATCTATTGTTGCATGGTCTCCAAGGAGGCTAATAGTGTGTTGCTGATGGCGTCATGGTCAAGTACATATGTTGATCCTTGAGGCTGCTCATCGGTACGTCCCTCACTGCTGGCCATCTCTTGGGTCTCTGCAAAGGCAAAAGACCCCAACTCAGGTTCCATCAAGTGAACATATAAATGTGCTAGCCTCTGCTTTAGCACCTCAAGACTGGTATAAGGGTGGTCAAGGGGGAACATGGTGGTAGAGAACTCAGTTTTAGAGAGCTGGTCTGAGCTCTCTGAAGCTGCCCTAGACGAATGGAGAGGAGTGCTCGAAA
Source organism: Ottelia alismoides (assembly GCA_037367405.1). Classification (NCBI taxonomy): domain Eukaryota; kingdom Viridiplantae; phylum Streptophyta; class Magnoliopsida; order Alismatales; family Hydrocharitaceae; genus Ottelia; species Ottelia alismoides. Next base: position 223,908 of record JAZKJV010005841.1, read on the forward strand.
GCGGTGCTATCAAAGGCAGCCTAAGGGACCTCTTTCTCATCATCGTGATGTGGGGATTTATGAAGATTGGATCTAGAATGCAAACAAGATGTGAAGTCAAACCTCTTTTTCACCTACTCAACACTCGAGTTGATGACCATGAAAGATCGGTCTTTAATCTTGTCCAATTTTATTAAGGTGACAAATCAATCTATGAGAGATATTAAGTGAGCTGTTGGGAACCCAATGCTCCCAGGAGACTGGCCTGAATCTCGCAACTAGTTTTTCCCAGCCAGTATGGGTGCGGACCGTTTACCGGCTACCCGATGAAATCCTCATTGGAGAACAACTAGCTACAAGACCAGTAGTTTGAAAGGAGTTCGGGTATGGCTCTAGCCTAGTGTGTGGGTCTCTCTCTCGCTGTAGATAAATCAATCAATGAGGGGTGACTCTCCCCAAAACAAGAATTTTGAGGTGAAGTGTGTTTTTGGGTCAACTTTGCATTAACATTCCCAATTTTAATTTGTTTTCACTTTTTAGGTATTTTCCTGAAATAGTACAACGCTAACAGATTTTTCTGAAATAATATAATGCCTCATGAAATAATAAAACAAGGGGAGGAAGTTGAAAAAACCGATGCGCGATCAAACACAATGATGGATGCAGAGATAGAAATGCGTACCTAACTCTATCACTCTACATGCAGGGTGATCCACGCATAAAAGTAAAGACAGGAAATAAACTACATATATGATGCACAAGGAAATCGGCCTTAGACGAGCAATTTCTATTAATCGTGAAGTACAAATAGCTAACTACCGGGAAGAGAGATCGGAGTCCGGTCTTTGATACCAATCGGTGCCCACCACAATGGGTCATGCCAACACTGTATACGACCTCTCTCGGCACATGGTCTCTAATCCCAATAAGTTAACTTTTTAATTTTATTTTAGCTAGGTCCAATTACGATCTATAGGAACATATAAGCAATTAGGTGTGGGGCCTTAGTTAATTACGTCACAATCAACAAAAATTCCTAAGTCTAAGGGCTACATTTTCAAGAATCAAAGAAATAAAAGCAATAAAACAAAACCACAAAAAGACACGGTAGGTTCCCTCGAGTACATCGGTACTCGGCAAAACATACCCTGAAGTGTCTAAGTGTCCACACAAGTGTCCAAGAGTCTACAATTATTACAATAATCAAATATTTTGCAAAATTAAATCTATCTATCTAGTATAACTAATTCCTTATGCTCTTCTTCTCCTCCTCAGGTACGTGTTCCTCCACCAGAAGGCCGAAGTGTCCTCGGGTGGTTCCTCGTACAAAAAGCAAAATAGAAAAGATGTCAGAAATAGTTATAACCAATAGATAAGAAAAATAAGCAAAACTGAAAACTGACTGCTAAGCTGTGCTCCTCGGCAATGACGCCATTCTGATGAGCGGCCAACCAACTAGGGTTAAGTCTCAAAGTAAAACAAAGGTCGTTGCGACCCCAATCAATCGGTTGACTCAATCGAGAAAAAATAAAACCAATTGAGAAGATCAAACAAACAATAAAAGCATGTAAGTGGTCCACTATTTTATTTACCTCGGTACAGCCACCAGGATCAAACACAAGGAGCACGTAACAAATATGACGTAGTCAAATTTCAAATAAACAAATTTTTAGTGGTTTTAAATTTTTAGATTTTTAAATTTTTGAATAAAACACATAAGCAAAAAAATAAAAGAAGGCAAACACAATAATATTTTTCGATTTTTCTAAAAACCAAAAATAGTCAGAAAATTAAAGTAAAAATATTTTGGATTTTCTGAGTTTTAAAATATTTTTGGTAATTTTCTTGTATTTTTCAAAACTTTTATGATTTTATAAAAAATGCTCAAAACATCAAAACAGTGCACAATTAGGACCAAATTGCAAATTAAAATATTTAATATACCTAAATCCTGAATAGTAATTTTATCATAAAATAGAGATAAAATGCTACAAACAAGAACTAGAAATGGAATTTTTTTTAATTTTCTTTGATTTTATATGATTTTTATAAGATTTGGAATGTTTGTGGGTTTTTATGATGAATTTTCAAACATAAATAATACATAAGGTAAAGCAAGGAAAAAGGCACATATAAAAATTTTTATGGAATTTTTAAAGCTTTTTTGAATTTTTATAATTTTTATAAGGCAAATATGGACATTTTTAAGGGTTTTCAAATTTTTAAAAATAGAAAATGAAAATAAATCAATTCAAACAAAATTACAGTAAATATTACACACCAATAAGAGCCAATGGTATTTTTGTGTAGTTTTTTTGAATTAATTCAATATTTATTAAGTCCAAAACAAAGCCTACAATTAAGCACAGTTCACAGGGACCTTTATGTGAAGAAAATAGGTTTTAGACGCCAAACAATAACACAAAAATAAAGCTCAAGGCTAATCATGCAAATAATCCAACAAAAACGTGCACTTCAAGTGATCCAGGCTCACATGGACATAAGTGCAAATACTAAAACTTGGCATTCATTCAATAACCAGAAGAAAGTTCAAGAAATATAATGCAAATATCCTAGCAATCATGTGAACACACGCGTGCTTCAGATTCAGAAGGACTAAATTGCAAATACCATAAACTACGAGGTCCAGGTTACAATTGTTTTTAATTACAAATTTGAATTACGGGACAAAAGCCAAATACTAAAACATGCAAGGAGAATGGTGAAATATAACAAGTAGGCACGTGCGCGACGCATGGGAGCTCTGACGGTTCTGATCATTCCCTGGAAAGCATCTGACGGCTCAGACTTGATTGGAGACGTGTGTGTCATATGCAGTCTGCAAAGCTGATCTAACGGTCTGTAGGGGTTGCGTGTCGGATGGCTTAGATGAGGGTCCAGGTGGGATCCAAGAGTCAAGATAACACGCTAAAGGAGGGCTCAGATCACAACTGGGGCTCCACTCCAGATCGAACGGTGGCGACCATGGCTGGAAGAACATGGTCTGGGTGAACTTCAAATGAGCATGGAAGGTGGATCCAGTCCCCCGATGAAGCTCCTGAGAGGTCCAACGCGATCGTTGAAGTACTTCACGTCGAAGGGGTGGCTCAGATGGGAGAGTGAATGGTCAGATGAGCGGGTCGGAGATCCTCCACCTGGAGCTGCTCTGCCTGGACTAAAGGGGGGCCAACTAAACTCCTGTGCACATACGGGTACCTGCAAAAAGTAGGACTCGGGGGGCGATGCTCTGGTTTGGGTTACTGCATAAAGAGCTAAAAGAAGCGATGGGGGTAATACTAGACCTCCGGTGAAGGTGGGAGAAAATGGTCTAATCCTTAATCTCGACCTGATGGCCGATCCTAAGGTGGTTAGCGTCAGAAGGTGCAGGGTGATCTAGCGAGTCGATCCGTGCGGATGGGTGTCGAAGCGGTGCGACGGAGCAAAATGGAAAGATGGAATAACGTAGGGCAAAGTGAGGGATAAAGAAGCTACCTAAGGACTCTAACGATAGGCGAAGCAGAGGAGGAGGGTTATGGTCTCAACTCGGGTGTGGATGGCCAAGGAGGCTTCTCGCGGCGGCTCTCCGACGTCGCGATGAGCTTCTCTCAAGCGGATCGCCAAACAACGCTCCAAGGGTACTTTGGGAAGCTATCACCTTGATGAATCTACGTTTCATCATCTTTATTCTATCATTTTGGCCTTAAAAACCCTAGTAAATGCGTGTAAATACGGTTAATTTAGGCATTTTAGCATTCATGCGTAATTGTGTAAATATTGTATAAAATGCGGTTTTAAAGCCAAAATTATAGAATGAAGAAAAGAAAAGAATAAGAATAAAATATTGTGAATATTTTATGACCCAAAACCCTTAGACCTAGGTATCTTGATGACTAGGTCGACAAGGAATAAAGTAGGGGGAGATAAGGGCCAAAATACCAATAAAACACCTTTTATTTTATTCATTCTTTATTCATTTTGGGACCTATTTTGGTTCCACTTTTTATACCTTAAATAAAGAAATTTTGTACATGAAAGTTGTAGATAATGAAATAACTAAAAATACAAAATTTATTTCACTCAAAAATAATGTACAGATAAAAAGTTATGGTCTGAGTAAAATCCCAGAATCCCAACTTCCCAGACCTATATCTCGCAAATAAAAACTCCAAATGCATCAAACTCACTTTAATTGTATATAATTTAAAATAAGATATTTAATGGCGGTGGTTTCGCATTTGGCGGATCTACGGTTTGAAAGTTGAGTTTCGGACCCCCATTATATAATTGTACAGATTAAAATGATCATTTTATTATTTATTTATTATTTTTAATTTTATATTTTTATAATTTTGTAAATATTATTTATAATATATATGTATATTAAAATCAGAATAAAAATACAAAAGAAACACAAATAAAATACTTGTATATTTATAACACATAGGTATAAGACCTATATACATACCTATATTATTAATACTTTTATTTTATTAAATATACAAAACACTTTAGAAAAATAAAATAAAAATATTTTTAAGTTTTTAAAATATTCTATAAATTTATAAAATAATAAACAAAAATAAATTAATTAAATATACAAAATAAAAATAAAATACTTAAATATATAGATAAAGATACCTATAAAGGGTATAAAAGGTAACTTGTTATTTCATACCTCATAAAAATAATTAAAAATCATAATAAAATACCTTATAAAATAAAAAACATTTTTTATTTAATAATCAAAACTTAATAAAATAGTTATCTATTTTTAATTGAATTTACAAGATTTTTTCCCAGACTTTTTCTTGGTTGGTCCACGTGGACCAACTAGGGGGCAGCAAGAGTTGACCTCTGGTCAACTCTCTGCCTAATGTCTGGGCTGCGTCAGAAGTGAGTTTTTGTCCGCATTTGCAGATTTTTCGAGGCCACATCGTTCCTTATTTCACGATGTGGTCTTCACGACTTTTCTTCCTCATGATGTGGTGATTCACGCCCTATGCTTCTCTCGGGTTGTAAATCGTTGCATCGCCTGATGCACCTCAATCTTCACGCCTACTCATCAACCCTTTCAAAAGACCACCCGTCACTTCCATTGCCCTTTGAACCCCATTTTGACCTGTCTCTTGCTCCCTTACTTGAGCTCAGGACTGGAGGTGGTGACAGCACCACCTCCAGCCATCTAGGGCGGCGGTTGGCGGGTTTATATGGTCGTTCCACTACCTCCGGCGGGTCACCGTCGTCGAGTTGCCCATCTCTGGCTTTGCTAGCCATTGAGGTCTGTTTTTGCTGTATTTTTAATGCATTTCTTTGCTCGTTAGTTAGCTATAGGTTTAGCTTTGAGTCTACCTATTTATTGCGAATTTTATCTACCACCTTAGCAAAGCTTTTCATCCAGACACCTATTGCCAAAGCCCTTGAGCTCCGGCCACCACTGTTCCACCGCTCCCCCGCCTCCCTTCTGCCAATAAAAGTCGGGTCATGTTCCCTGTGTGCTGCTATATCTCTTTGTCATTTGTAGGACCCGAAGAGGGCTTTTGGGCCTCGAAGACCTTCAAGAAAAAGCCCTAAGGTCCGCCAGAACCTGCGAGATCTCCAGAGACCTTCCAAGGGTCTCTGGAGACTTTTGAAGGATCCTGGGGCTTCGCCGGAGGCGCGCGAGAACGCTCATGCTACCAGCGGGAATCGGGGAGGTCGGAAGCAGAAGTACCCTTGATTCCTAACTCGCACTGTTTGTCCACCTTCGTCGAGCGTTGTTGGATTTGGACCCGCTGCCCAGTTCGTACAGGAGCCATCAGATCTTATGAAGCCCCAGTCGTTCGATCAACATCAACAACCTAATCGGGGCCGCACAAGTGAATCGTTATCGCACGACCAGCGCGCGACACGTGGTAAAGTGAAAGGAGATCCGTCATCCGCCCGCGCAAAGGAGGAGGTATTTTGCATATCCACCCCCAACTTTTTGTAATTAATACTTCGTACTTAAACTTTCGACTGCAGCTATTTTTATTCTATAGATTTTGCAATTAGAACCTCAAACTTTTAGTATTCGCATTACGGTCCCCGTCCACGTCACCTCACGTGCCCGTGCGCGTGAGGTGCGGGAAATTTTGCGTGGGGACCCTCGCATTTTATTGTATTTCTATTAAGTCCAGAGCACTTTGTAACATAGTACATATTTGAGGATATTCTGCGCATTAGCCTTCCAGGTTTTAGGAAATTACATACAGGTCGCTGCCAAGTTCACGTGGCCCGTGCACGTGGCGTAGCACTTCTTGCAAGAAAGCCCTTGGTGGTTTACTTATTTCTTTTTAGTCGAAAAACATTTTGTTTGATATGTTATGAATTTTCTGGAAAATTGCTATTGTGCCCTTGAACTTTTCTATATTTGCAAAAACATCCCTGCCAGCATGTAGTTTCTTTATGTTTCCTTTAATTATTGCATGCATCTCTAAATCACTAAAAATCACCAAAAAATTACCTTGCATTCCTGTTGCAGTATTGATTCTCTCCATATTTTTATTTTGCATATTTATTACATTTTAATATTTATTAAAAATCAAAAACATGCATTTTCAGCACTGTTTGCATTATAAAATCCATAACAATTATAAAAACACATCAAAAAATCCCAAAAAATATATTTTGCATATTTTAGTGTGTTTTAACTCCAGACCAAAAATCACTAAAAAATATAAAACAAAACTCCTAAAAATTATAAAAACCCTAAAACCTTCCAAAAAATATTAAAAATTCCAGAAAAATCTTAAAAATACAAACTTTATTTCTGAATTTTCTTTATTTTGTTATCTTTAATTTAAAATTAATTTGAGAAATTTTTGTCACTGTTTACTATTTTTCATTTCCATTTTAATCCCAGCCCTTTACTTTATTCACTGTTTACTAGTATGTTTGACTTTAAAAATAGCAAAAAATTTCATAAAAATCTAGAAAAGACATAAAAACATTATAAAATGATAAAAAGACCAAAAATATTTTATTTTCAGAATTTTAGTTATTTTTATTTATTTTTATAAATACCTTAACTCTCTCTTTCCTTATTTGGTATATATACTTTATTTTATATTTTTAAAGAAAAAGAAAATATAAAAAATATAAAAATATAAAAAGAAAATATAAAATCAGAAAATTAAAAAATCAAAATACAAAAATATAAAATTAAAAATTAAATAAAAATATAAAATTAAAAACCCACAAAAACATAGCATAGATAGACAAATACATCACAATCACACTTTGTGCATTCATTTGCCCCGTTCTACCTGTCTGCTCCCTGTGTTCGACCTCTACACATACTTGCACCTATACACATCTTTGTTGTAGAGTTATAATAAATTTTAACTCAGCACCACTTTTCATTGCTTGATCTCTGTTGTGGGTTAATTGTTGTTTGAATTGCGGATTTTGCTGGAGGTCAACTCAGCGAGTGTTGGTTCGCCTTGTGAACCGACACGACCTCTCGATTTTTGCGTTCAACACACCTTCCTGAAGGAGATAGAAGTCTGTGGTGGCACGAGGAATAAGCTCCTGAGAATAGGAGGCAGAAGAGGCATTTTATAGCATGGCCAAGGGTCTGGAAAGATCGACGAATAGCTCAAAACCCTAGGCATATCCGATTGTGCCTAGGGATCCGTGAGGGTCCTGGATGTTCGGAGCATAATTGGGCACATAGATCGAGCCGAATATGGAGATTAGGTGCGATCGAGGAAATGGGGAGAAAAGGACTCCTACAATCAGAATCAGGTCGACCCAGCAAAGGAGAAGGCGTTGACTGAGATCAACATTCCAATGTGGACTAATAAGAATTAAGAATTTACAAAAATCAAAGAAAACAAGATTAAAAATAGTAAATGAATTTAAATTAAAAAGTGTATAAAATAAAAAAATGTTTGTTATTTTTCAAACTATTTTTATGTGATTTTTAATTATTTCTATGGAAAATAAAATAATGTACATACAATATATAGTATTATATACATGTATATTATACCTATGTATTACGTACAAGTATTTTTATTTTATTATTTTTACATAAATACCTTTATTTTATATTTTATTTATTTACAACATATATTTAGGAGTATAAAATAATTTTTTATTTTATTTTTATAGATTATTTAAGTGTATAGAATAAATAGTGGAATGGATATGTACATGTGTATTTTATACAAAGGTTTGATGATTTTATTTTTATTTCCTTTTATTTTTCTGATTTTTATTTTATTTTTATAATATTATCAAAACTCTATACAAGGGTATAAAAGAATAAAATAATTTGGTTTTATCAAAAATAAATAGATACATAATATGTACAAGTATAGGTGATATGTACAATACATAGTAGACCCTATCTCTCTCTACTTATTTTCTTTTGCGACCAGGTCAAGTTTTGACCTTCTCTTGGAGTTTAGGTCATTTTGTATGTATTCTAAATACATCATTCTTTTTCTTTTTTCCTTTATTCTTTTATTTTTGCAAAATACAAGCTAAATATGCAATATTAACAATGCCATGCAAAATGCTAGGTTATTATATTTACAGGTATTTACAGGGTGCTTTGCCAAAAAAGAAGAGCTACAAGAATAAAAAGTGAGAATCATGGATTCATAAGTGGACATCGTCAATTACCTCGTCACTTCCACATTACACGACGATTGGTCGAGACATAAGAAAGACAAAACCAAAGCCCAAGCCGATATTATCACTGAGATATCCCTCTACTCTTCAAAGAAGACATTGATTTGATATGGTGATGTTGTATCCCTGAATCTGAAGTCTCTAGTGCCCTATCTCACTGTCACACCTCTAGGTGTGGAGGACACCATTCGGGGAAGCGTACAACCTCTAAAGTACTACAATGTGCTTTCTATTGGCCTTCACTATTTAAAGATGCCATCATTTTGCTCAAGCATGTCCCGCATGTCAAACCAATGGAACGATGACCCGATGCAACATGATGCCCCTCCAACTAGTACATGTAGTCAAAATTTTCGGCACTTGGGGCATAGACTTCATGGGACCTTTCACCACATCACACGGCTGCCAACACATCCTTCTTGTTGTTGACTACGTCTCCCATTGGGTTGAAGCTATTCCCACTCGTGTTGCTGATAGCGCAACTATTGCCAAATTCCTGACCAACCTCTTGATGAATCCACATTTCATCATCTTTATTCTATCATTTTGGCACTAAAAACCCTAGCAAATGCCTGTAAATACCCTTAAATAGAGCATCTTAGCATTCATGCATGTGCATCATATTAGTGTATAAAATACTGTAATTAAGGCCAAAATTATAGAATAAATAAAGAAAAGAAAAAGAATAAAATATTGTAAATATTTTATGACTCAAAACCCCCAAGACCTAGGCATCTTGATGAATAGGTCGACAAGGAATAAAAGTAGGGGGAGATAAGGTCAGAAATACAGATAAAATACCTATTCATTTTTTTCATTCTTTATTCATTTTGGGACCTATTTTTGGTTCCACTTTTTATCCATCAAATAAAGAAACTTTGTACATGAAAATTGTAGATAATTTAATAAAGAAAAATACAAAATTGATTTCACAGAAAAAGAATACACAGATAAAAAGTTATGATCTGAATAAGAATCCAGAATCCCAACTTCCCAGACTCGTATCTCACAACTGACAACTCCAAATGTAGCAAACTCACCTTTAATTGTATATAGAATAAAATAATCTATCCAATGATGGTAGTTTCGCATTTGGCGAAGCTACGGTTTGAAAGTTGAGTTTTGGACCCACATTGTATAAGTGTACATATTAAAATATTGAATTTATTAATTATTTATTATTTTTATATTATTATAATGTTGTAAATATTGTTTATAATAATTGTGAATATTAAAATTAGAATAAAAATGTAAATAAAACTCAAAATAAAATACAAACATATTTGATACAAAGGCACTATACCTATATGCATACCTATACTTTCTATACTTATAATTTATTAAAGATACAAAACATATCAGAAAAATAAAATAAAAATATATTTGTATATATATATATAAAAGTGTTTTATAATTTTAGAAAATAAGATATGAAATTAATAAAAAATAAAATACATAAAATAAAAATCAAATACTTAAATACATAGGTATTATACCTATATAGGGTTAAAAAGGTAACTTGTAAAAATATAACTCATAAAAATAATTAAAAATCATAATAAAATACTACATAAAATAATGAATATTTTTTATTTTAAAATTATTATTTAATTCGGCTTATTTCTATTTTTAAATAATTTTTTTTAATCTTTTTCCAGGAGTTTTTCCTGGTTGGTCCACGTGGACCAACCAGGGGACCAGGAGAGTTGACCTCGGGTCAACTCCCTGGTCCTACTCCTGTAGCATTGTCAGAACAGGTTTGACCCGTTTTCAAGGATTTTTGGGCGTCGCACCTTTCACCCATTCTTGACGCACCCTTGACGAGATTTTTTCCTCGATCAGAGCTCTTATACGCCCAAGGCTCTCCTTGGGCTGTGGAGCTCTGAATCGAGCTGAACACCTCGGTCAAGGGGGCCCCGTCGTCAACCCCTTAAAACCACTTCTGATTCCCTTTTGAAAATTTGAACCGCGATTTCCCAGATTTCTTCCCCCTTTGGCCGTGCTCGAGACGCCTGGAGGTGACAGCTCCGCGCTCCGAGCTTCAAGGCTGTGGAAGACACTAAGATCTGAGCGAGTTCCAACCTCCGGTGAAGCTTCGTCGTTGAGGTAATCACCCTCTGGCCCCCAGACCATCGAGGCCGTTTTGTGTTTCTTTTTATCCCCTTATCGTTCATCATCTCCCTAAGATCACTCCGAGCATTTTCCCTCGTTGATTCGCTCATCTAATCACTCCATCTCACACCTCGCCGGAGCGCAACTCCGGCGAGCCCCCATCTCGCCTGTCGCACCTCATCGAGAGCCACCTGAGGTCGAGGCACTTTGCCCTCGACCTCCTTAAACTTTTTGTGCAGGTGCTGGTGTATATTGATGTGTCTGGAGCCCTTTTGATCCTTCGCTGGAGCACCTGGAGCACCGCATCTTCCGTGTCGCCGCTGAAGAGCTCCGCCGACCTCCACGCCACTCCATCACTTCCAGACGACAGAGGAGATCTCCAGCAACCTTTCGGGCCCATTTTGGAGCTCATTCATCGCCGGAGCGCGTCGCCACCACCGGGAGAAGGTCTCCACGGCGGTCCTTCTTCCCTGTTCTTCCATCAAGCCTCGCTGCCGTCCGATCAAGAGGAGGCCCCAGTTTTAACGTGGACCGTTCGATCGCCTTCATCTGCCGACGTCGGATCTCATCTGAGATTTAATCTCAGCGGTCCACGGGCGAACCGTCATCGCGCTCGGAGGAGATGCCACGTGGATAAGTGGCGTGCCCTACGCCGCTGGATCGCGCCTGAAGCCCAACCGTTGGATGTCCGCCACGCGTCATCGCCTTCGCCAACATCGTCGGATCGCCTATGCGAGGGTATATTGCAGTCAACCCCCGCTTATTTTGTAATTTCTATTTAGTCCAGAAACTTTATTGCGTAGTTTAAATATTTTTGTAATATTTGCACTAAGACCCCCAAACTCTCTATATTTGCATCCAGGTCCTTCGCCACGTCACCTCACGTGATCTGTACACGTGAGGTGTGGGCATTTTGCAGAGGGACCCTCGGCCTTTATTGTATTTTGTTTTAGTACCAAAACTTCACTTTCACGTGTTATATGTTTGTAAAAATTGCATGTAAGCCCCCAGGGTTTGGAATATTACATTTTCGTCCTCACCAGGCGCGTGCAAGTCACGCGCCCTGGTGGGAAAATTTCTAAGAGACCCAGGCGATTTTTTTAATTAGATTTTGGAGCTATAAATCGAATATTTAGTTTAAATATTTGTGGAAATTTGCATGTATGCCCCTGGATGTTTGAGAAATTGATAAATACCCTTGCCAGGCCTGTGTATTGATTGGATGCTTGTTGTATTTATTTAACCTACCAATTTAAATCCAAAAATTCCACAAAAAAGGGTTAAGCTCTTGGATACTTGTATTTCGACGCCCTAATTTTAGTTTTTGATTTTATTTTATTTTTATATTTATTAAAAATAAAAAACATGCTTTTTGCGTACTGTTTAGCTTAGAAAATGCCAAAACAATATTAAAACCCCTCCAAAAATTCTAAAAAAATTACCTACTGTCTATTTAATCCTATTTTAGTGTCAGTCCAAAAATCATTAAAAATCTCAAAAGAAAAACACTAAAAATTTAAAAACACTCTAAAACTTCAAAAAAATATATAAAATCAAGGACAACTCTAAAAAAATACAAACTCAGGTTCTGTTTGTTCCTCATTTTGTTCTTTTGATTTGAACATTATTTTGAAAAATTTTGAGTACTGGTGGCTATTTTTAAATCCCATTTTATTCACAGCCAGCCATTGTTTCACTGTTTTGACTTATTGCAGTGACTAAAAATACCAAAAACACCTCGAAAAATTCCCAAAAATCACAAAAATAGTAAAAAATCCTAAAAATATTAAAAACACTTTATTTCTGAATTTTTGGTAATTTTTGCTTATTTTTATAAAAAGTTTATCTTGCCTTTTACTACCTTGTCTTTAAATTTCAATATTGAAAAAGAAAAAAAAATATAAAATATAAAATTATAAAAATCAGAAAATTAAAAATCAAAATACAAAATTAAAAACTAAATTAAATTAAAAAAAATTAAAAAAAATTAAAAAAACCCACAAAAATTTATTTGCTTGCTTGCTTAGTGTAGACATATCACATACACACACTTGAGCACATTTTTGTGAACTACCTTGCTTGCTCCCTATGTTCGAACTCTCTACATACTTGCACCTATACATCTTTTATGTAGAGTTAAAAATAAATTTTAACTCCACATTAGTTCTAATTTATTGATCTTTAGTGTGGGTTAATTGTTGACTTTAATCGAGATTTGAGTGGTTGACACTTCGACTGAGTTCACGCTTTGTGTTGAACTTAAGACCACCCGATTTCGGTTAAATCAAATGGCGTCGTTGCCGGGGAGCAACAGCGAGTAGTTTATATTTTGCTTGTGTTGATTGTCTACCATAGCTTTAGTTTCTATCTCTTGCATTTGTGATATTGATTGATCGAGCTATCTGACCATTTCTTTTCTTGTCTTCTTGCGAGGGACCGCGGAGCAAGGTGGATCGCCTAGGTGACCCGAAGCAACCTTGGGAAGCGGAGCCGGCTATTCTTTAGCCAAGCCGGCAGGAGAGAGCAGGAGGAGTGAGAGAGTGGTAGTTTAGCTTGCATTTTTGTGAGAGAGTGATTTATTGAATTGTAATAATACAGGTACACTTGGACTTTCGGACACTTAGACTACCGAGCCTAATTTCCGGGTGTTTGTTCACCCGGGGGCTCACCGCGGTTTTTATCGCATTTTCATCGCTGTCATTTTCCGGTTTTGTTTTCCTTTTTCCTTTCTTTTGTGGATTGAGCTCTTAGATTAGGTCCTGCTTGATTCGATTAGCCTAGGTCCAAACACCCTAATAACTCTTGCATGTTCCTATAGTTCGTATTTGGACTTAGATTAATTAAGTAGTTGATCATTGGCTCTCGATCCGTGCGCCGCGAGCTCACTCCACACAAGCGCTTTCTCCTAAATGTGTTGAGCAGAGGAGGAGTGAGCCTAGACCGGACATTAGGATTGGGAGTTGACGGTTAACTTGTGGTTCTTCACGCTAGCAGTTGCCTGTTCTAGGACGACTTCCGCTTTACATATCGCCATGTAGTTTAGGTTTATAAATTCTGCTTTGCATCCCGCATGGAGAGAGCTGGGATTTGCTGTAAGTCTTCTTACTTTGCATGCATCATCTAGGCACAAAGTGAGATTTTCACCTTGGTGTCGACTTGCACGGCTTTTCCGACTCTATTCTCCCTCTGTTTTTGGAACAAAGTAGGATCAAGAAAACACAAAAACCGTTAGGCGCTTGTTTGAATCTACTCAAAAGAAGCGATAACACCAAAAAAATTAAAAAAGGGACTGCTAAGAAAACTTGACCAAAAATAAAATCGGTAATTGGATTCATTGCTTGGGGAGAGTAACACCCTCACTTGTATTCAGGTTACATGGGAAGGTATCCTTCCAAGTGAGGTGAGCGCTTCGTAAGGATTAGAGCCAAAAACCCAACTTGTGGCTGCCTTGTGTATCGCCTGGATTTCCGAAGTATTGGCGCTACTATCGTACGTAGTCGAGTAGGGCTTGGTCGCCATTGGTGACTCACTATTGTGTGAGCGCCGACCTTGTCCAAAGTACAGAGCTTAGGTCACGCCTTCACGGGTGTGTCTGTCTCACCGGTTGCGTCCGAGTAGGATCTTGCACGCTTACGGGTGATTCCGTTGCGAGCGAGGTCCGAAGTATCGGTTTCGCCTATCGGCTTCCTCCCTCTATTTCTTTGGCTGAGTAGGGATCCAGGAAGGGTTACAAGGACCTCAAAAAGCGCAAGTTACAGGTTACACAGGAGGAGGACAAGTACGGGGACACTTTCTTGGCAGTACTCTCGCTCTTATAGGCGTAGCTCTCTAAGGACTCGTGACAAGATAAATACCTAAAAACAAGCTAAAATTGACAAGATAAAAGCCGGACCTTCACGGCTTCACGTGTTGAGTTGGTGAATTCACCCCCGCTTTGTGTTTGATTTCTAGATTTATTTAGGTCAAGATCAAAAACACCGCACAATTGTGCACAATTTTGTTGCATCTCATATTATCTTCTTCTTCTCTTGCATTATCCCTGCTCTTCCCGAATAATCAAGATGATGGGACGGAGATCTCTTAGGCCGACTTTGTCGGTACCGCTGTCCAGCACTCCTCCTCATTCATCTAGGAATACCTCGGAGAGTCCGCTCTCCGAGCCCGAGTTTACATCCACCTTGTTCCCCCTCGACCACCCTTCCCATTCTCCTTCTCTCAGTCCAATTGTGTCAGAATTCAGTGCATCGTAGAGTTCGGCTCATTTGACAGCACCTGAGATGGCCTCTTTTGCTTTTTCAGAGAATCCAGCAATGGCAGACAGAGGCGAGCACCCAGATGACCACGATCACCCTCCATTCATAATTGATCAGGTGGCCATCAACAATTCCTTGCTAGCGTCCCTGGAGACTATGCAGAGACAGATCCGTGACCAAGGTACCTTCATGGGTGATCTGATGAGAGAGATAGCGCAGATGAGAGAGAACCGACCTGGGGGCGGTGGCGGTGGAGGAGGAGGAGGACCCGATGCAGGAGGAGGCGATCCAGACGCTGAGCGACCGCCACAGACTATCATGAGGGAACTGCACAACCCAGCTGCATCCCTCACTCACCGGTGGATCAGACTCCCGCCAATCCACGGAGATTTTGAGCTTCGGCCCCACACGATCCAGCTTCTACCCAAGTTTCACGGGCTGCCGACCGAAGAGCCGCACCTCCACCTCCAAGAGTTTGAAATGATTTGCAGCACTATCCATGATCGGTTGATGACCGAGGACACCATCAAGATGATCGCCTTTCCGTTCTCTTTGGTTGATAGAGCCGCATATTGGCTCAAACACCTTGGGCGATTCGTCGATACATGGGCAGATCTCCGGACCGCGTACCTGAAGAAGTACTACCCTCTCGGCCGGACCAACGCAGCTCGAGCCATGATCAGTAACCTCGTCATGATCCGAAATGAACAGTTCCATGAAGCCTGGGATCGATTTAGAGATCTCATCGACCGGTGTCCACATCATGACATCTCCAAGCCCAACCTCGTGCAGAGTTTCTTCTGTGGGCTGACACCGGAGCTGCAGGGGCTAGTGAACGCCTCTTGTGGTGGGTCTTATTTCTCCAAGGGAGAAGACGACGTTTGGGCCATCTACGAAGGCATGGCAGAAAACTCTACTGTGATGACTCAGGCCCGAGTCTACACACAGCAGAAGCCCCCGCAAGGAGCGGGATCATTTCAGAGGATCGCCCGCATCGATGCCGGTCCCAATACACCGTCGGTAGCCGCCGCCCAAGCCGAATCAGCAGCAGCCGACATGGGCATTATTAGTGAGAAGTTGGACCGCATGGAGATCCTCGAGAAGAAGCAGAACCAAGGTCTTGCTCAGATGGACCTTCTCACCAAAACCATGAGTGACCTGAAAACTCAAATCCTATGCATTCAGGAGGCACAAGCTCACTCCCAACAGCCTCCCAGGTCACGGGCTAACTCCAGCAGTAGCAGCTCCAACCAGCCTTCTACTTCATACCGACAGGTGAATCATATCCAGGCAGAGCCGGTTCCACTGCTACAGTACCATCCAGAGCAACCGCTGTCTCAGGAAACTCAGATGGTGGTCTATCAGCCAGAGCAGCCACTGGCAGTTCTTCCTCCATCCTCCTTCGAGTAGGAACCATTGATGGAAGTCAATGGGATTTGGTACGACCGGTACCCTCAGCCCGGGATTCGTCGGGATCACCCCGGATTCCGTTGGGGCAATAGTGGATCCTCTTCCCAGCAGCAGAACCCTGCCCAAGGACACCAGAACAGCCAGCCACAGCAGCATAACCAGCAGCCCCAGTATTCCCAGCCACATCAGTATCAGAGTGGTCCTCGTCCCGCCTATCAGGGACAACAGTGGAGGCAGCGCCAGCCGCCTCAGCAGTCTTATCACCAGCCTTCCCCCCAGTATCAGCACCAGCAACAGCAGCAGCAACCCCATTTCCAGCAGGGACAGACATCCGGTTCTCAGGGTCCCACCTTTGAGAATCCAGCCCTCGATGATCTTGCTCGCTTGCTATCTGAACAGCGGGCATCTTTCAGGCAAGAAATGGATGAATTCCGGCATGAAATGCGGGATATCATCAAAGGCAAGGCCGCCATACCCGCTTAGATCGAACCTAACCCTAATAACCTAAAAAGAAAATCTGAGCAAGTAGAGTTCACAGAGGACACCTCTCCTAATGACTATTTGAGTGACATGTCTTATTCGTATTATGATGCTGATTTTGTTACTACTAGGAGCGGTAGGATACCAGCCGACGGCGCCTCTTCTGAGCGACAACCAGATGCTGAACTAGGAGCGCCAGAGGAGCAGAGGAGTGGTGCTGATGCCGCTAATGATGATGTTGAAGACGGTGGTGCTGATGCCACCAATGATGGAGTCCAGGACGACGGTGCTGATGCCGTCGTGTTACCAGATGCAGACGGTGGTGCTGAAGCCACCATTTTGGATGATGAACCAGAGCGCGGTGTTGATGCCGCGAAGACCGGTGCTAGTGGTGGTGTTGAGGCCACCACATCTACTTTTGTTGAGCCACCATCTGTGATGTTGCCACATTTTGTACCTAGAGACTGTGGGAACAAAAACAAAAACAAAAATATGAATAAAGGAAAGGTTTCTGTTCAAATTGCGGATCCATATGTGATGAATGATGATGATTGTATGGGTTCCCCTTATTCACAGGCACAGGGACCGATTCCTAGTCCTCCATCTGAGGAGGCCCCTACCATCCCCTTCCCTGAGGCACTCCGCCGGGCGAAGGGAAATAAAAAAGAAAATCCCAAAAAGAGCCAACAGGTAGAGTTCGACAACGATATGATTGACAGATTTCACATTCAGCTGACTCTACGAGAAGCATTTGAGCATATCCCCTTCTTCAAGAAGAATTTGAAAGAGACAACTACTGTCCGAAGGAAGAAGAGGCACAGAGATCAAATCCATATGCTCACTCACGACACTTGCTGCGCCATTCAGAACACATTGCCAGCCAAGCGACCCGATACAGGAGCTTCCTATGTCAGATGCGAGATCCAGGAGCAGCGATTCGATCGTACTCTATTAGACAGTGGGTCTTCGATCAACCTCCTTCCGGCAGCCCTACTCAAGCAGTTCGAGTTTGGCCCTCTTCTTCGAAGTAGAACGGTCCTTCAGTTTGCTGATAGGTCGATTAAGAGGCCGAAGGGGTTGTTGAAGGACGTGGTCGTTACCATTTTGGGCCTGAAATTCCCAGTGGACTTTGTTGTATTGGACATGGAGATCCCTGAGTCGGTAACCGATGCCCCCATCATACTTGGACGCCCATTCTTGGCCACTGCCAAGGCGGTATCCGACCATGACAGTGGGACGGTATGTTTTCGCGTAGAGGGCGAAAGCATACAAATAGATACGATCGACCAGACCAGAGCGAGAGAGTTGGCGTGCTCAGAACAATCCAGCGAAGCCGAGCAGATGACAGAGGAGGAGCTAGACATCCACCAGGTTTGTGAGTTTGAGATGACTGATGATGAATCCAACTGGAAAGATCCCGTAGCACCGACCCTCGCCTTGCCCTCAGATTCACCATATCTCAAGCTTATGGCAGTCGAGAGCCGGGAGAGCACATCCCTGGATGAGGATATATCTGAAGCTGACAGTGTTGTGATGAGTGGTGCCGACGATTTTCATTCATGCTCATCTTCTTCTGATCCCTCAGATTCAGACATTGACTGGGATGACTTTGATGATTATTTGCCTTGTCTGATTCCTTCTGAGCCAACAGCCATGACAGAGTACGAGCCAGTGCAGTTTATTGATGATTCAGCAGGCCGCCCTTCGTCAGAAATTCATGCAGAGCGAGAGTTCTCCCATGCAGACCTGGTAGCATTTACACAGACATATCAGAAGCCAGATCTGCCACCTCCCAGTCGTCCAGAACAGAAACCTCTGCCGCAGTCAATGACATACAGATTCCTTGCGGGTGAGCCATGTATCCAGTCATTATCTCAGCAGATTTGACTGGAGAGCAAGAATCTCGTCTGATGGAGGTTCTTGAAAGAAACCGCAAGGCAATCGGTTGGAGTATAGCTGATCTCTAGGGGCTGAGCCCAAATCTTTGCTCCCACCAAATTTATCTTGAGGATAACGCTAAGCCGTCGCGTGAGTTCCAACGACGGCTGAACCCGAATCTTCGAGACGTAGTCATGAAAGAAATTTCAAGGTGGTGGAGCGCTGATTTCATCTATCCCATCTCCGACTCCAAATGGGTAAGTCCGCTACATGTGGTACCCAAGAAGACGGGTATCACTACAGTTGTCAATGACTCTGGAGAGGAGATCGCTACCAGAGTACCAACTTCTTGGAGGGTCTGTGTGGACTACAGACGATTGAATGAGGTCACCAAGAAGGATCACTTCCCGCTACCATTCATTGATCAGATTATCGAGCGGCTAGCTGGGAAGAGTCATTATTGCTTTCTTGACGGGTACTCTGGATATAATCAAGTGGCCATTGCGCCAGAAGACCAGGAGAAAACGACATTCACCTGTCCGTTTGGGACTTATGTTTTCAGACGGATGCCCTTTGGTCTATGTAACGCTCCGGCAACATTCCAAAGGTGCATGTTGTCCATCTTCTCGGACATGGTGGGTGACTGTTTAGAGGTCTTCATGGATGACTTCTCGGTCTATGGCGACGGGTTCGACGCTTGTCTTGACTGCCTAGACCGTGTGCTCAAGCGCTGCATTGAGGTCAATCTTGTCTTATCCTGGGAGAAGAGTCATTTCATGATGACTCAGGGGACGGTCCTTGGTCATATCGTCTCCAACAGGGGCATGGAGGTCGATCCGGCTAAGGTGGATATCATCAGAAAACTTAATCCGCCGTCCAACTTGCGTCAGTTACGGTCTTTTCTGGGGCATGTCGGTTTCTACCGACGGTTCATTCAGGACTTCAGTTGAATTGCCCGACCGCTCACTGACTTGCTCACCAAAGACACCGAGTTTTTTGTCAATGATAACTGTCTTGAATCATTTGAGACTCTCAAAAATATGGTTGTTTCAGCTCCTGTCCTACAGCCACCTGATTGGTCTCTCCCATTCGAGATCATGACGGATGCTTCCGATTTTGCCGTTGGGGCTGTGCTCGGACAGAGGAGGGATGGATTACCTTTTGCCATTCACTACGCCAGCCGGACTTTGGATGCCTCACAGTGGAATTACACTGTAACCGAGAAAGAGATGATGGCCGTAGTCTTCGCTCTTGATAAGTATCGATCATATATTCTCGGATCTAGGGTAACCATCTATACTGATCACACCGCCATCCGGTACTTAATGGCTAAGAAGGATGCCAAAGCACGTCTCACCAGATGGATCCTTCTACTCCAGGAATTTGATATTGAAATTAAGGATAAGCCTGGAGTAAAGAATGTGGTGGCGGATCATCTCTCCAGATTGGAGAATCTTGAGGAATCTGAGCCCAGCACACCTATCACAGAGACATTTCCAGATGAGGCGATCTTGGCTGTCACCTCGCTCCCGTGGTATGCTGACATTGTGAACTATCTTGTTGCCAAGACGGTCCCACAAGGTTGGCCCAGGCAGAAACTAGAGACCTTCCTGGCGAAGGCCAAGTTTTACCATTGGGAGGATCCCGTCCTTTATCATGAAGGAGGGGACAGTATCTGGAGGTGGTGCATTCCTCAAGAAGAGCATCATAGCGTCCTTACATACTGCCACAAGCTTGAGGCAGGAGGACATCATTCTGGAAAAAGAACAGCACAGAAGGTGCTTCAATCCGGTCTATGGTGGCCTACTCTCTTCAAGGATTCTGATGAGTTCGTGAAGAGATGTACTGACTGTCAGAAGATGGGAACCTGCGGACAGAGAGACATGATGCCCATGAAACCCATTCACTTTTGTGAGTTTTTGATGCATGGGGGATTGATTTCATGGGCCCATTTCCTAAGAGTCAGGGATTCGAGCATATTTTGCTCGTTGTGGATTATGTCAGCCAATGGGTTGAGGCCATCCCCGCCCGAGCCGCAGATGCTAAAACTGTTTGCAAATTTTTGAGGAAAAATATCATTTCACGGTTCGGGGTACCTAGAGTCCTGATTTCAGACGGGGGGTCTCATTTCATCAATGACAAAGTCAGGGCCCTTGCAGATGAGTTCGGCATTGATCATCGGGTTGCCACTCCTTATCACCCTCAGACTAATGGTCTTGCCGAAGTATCGAATCGGGAGATAAAGACGATCTTGCAGAAAGTTGTCCGCCCAGACCGAAAGGATTGTTCACAGCTTTTGGACTCGGTCCTGTGGGCTTATCGGACTTCTTTCAAAAATCCATTGGGGACATCTCCCTTTCGTCTCGTCTATGGCAAGCCGTGCCATTTGCCAGTGGAGATCAAGCACAAATCTTTTTGGGCAGTCACTGAGTTGCTTTTAGATCCCGAGAGTATAGGAGACCAGAGAAGAGCAGAATTGGCAGCCCTGGAAGAACTAAGAGATACAGCCTTTTCGAACAGCCTACAGTACAAAGAGAAAGTGAAGACATGGCACGATTCGCATATCAGCCATAAGCAGTTTGAGCCAGATCAGAGAGTATGGTTGTTTGATTCCAGGCTGAAATTATTCCCAGGGAAGTTGCAGAGCAAGTGGAAAGGTCCGTATGTGGTCAGGAAGGTACACGACAATGGCAGCATCGATATATCTGAACCGTCATCTGCCTCTACCTTCCGCGTCAATGGTCAACGCCTGAAACTATATCTTGATCATGATCCACCGACCATTGACGTTGCCCCCATTCTTCTGGTATGAGATGTGTCCTTTGATTCTGATCATCTGCATCTCATACATGGTAATCAACTTTATCCTCCGATGTACAGATCCATCTGTTCATATCACTCGGTCGTCTGTTGATTTATTTTCTTCTTTTCTTCTTTTCTTCTTTTCCTTTTCTATCTTCTTTATCTATCAAAAAGGTGCCGCCCTTGTAGACAGTTTTCCATACTTAGGACGTACTTTGTCCTAAGTATAGGGGGGTTGGCACCCCGAGTTTCTTTCATTTTCATTTCGATCCATTGTCTCCTCTTCTTGTCTATACTTAGGGATATCTTACCCTAAGTATAGGGGGAGACAATCTGAGTACGATCTATTCATTCCCACCCTTGACCCTCCCTGCGTTGTGTACAGTCTGCTATACTTAGGATTATTTGATCCTAAGTATAGGGGGGACGGTCAACTTCTCATTCATTGATTCATTCATTTATTTCTTTAGTCTTTAGACTTGTCTATACTTAGTCCGAGTTATGTCTTCTCTTTTCTCTCCGATCTATGAGGACATAGCTCACGCTAAGTATAGGGGGGTCGTATGTATTACGTATATACTTTAGCCATAACTCGTACTTTCGTATTTTCCTAATAATATGGCAAATAATTCTTTAAAATTCATTAAAAATCTTTAACAAAAAGGTGTTTTATTCCTCAAATTCTTTTAGTATTTACTGATTAATAAATCAGGTGAAAATGTTTTTTGCAAAATGTTTGAAAAATAGTTTGAAAATCTTTGTGTACATCTATTGAAAACTATTTTGAAAATGTTTTGTTACATGTTTTCAACCTGTGTAAAATGTGTGGATTGTAAAATTTCTTTTCTTTGTGTGAAATAAAATTTTTGAAAAATGATTTGCAAACGGTTTGAAAAATGGTTGCAAAAATATTTGAAAAACCTATATATACTGTTTTGAAAGCCTTTGCAAAATGATTTTCAAATGTGTGTACATGTTTGTAAAATGTTTGTAAAAATTATTTTGGACTATAGTTTTCAAAAATTGTGTGAAAAACTTGTGTCAAATAAATTTGAGGAATACTTACATCTCACCAAAAGCCACTATATAAACATATGTATAAAATTGACCACTTACCCCGTAAATTCTAAAATCCACTTCTTGTATATATAAGAAGCACTCCCGTGTACATATTTTCACCTAGTGTTCAGCCAAAATCTTTTTGTTTTCAAAAATTCCCAAAACCATTTGCAAAAAGTAAAATCCAAAAACATTTGAAAATTTCTTTGAAAAAGACAAAAAAATGCATATGCATTATCATCATCTTTTCAAAAAAATCCATAAAAAGTTCAGAACCTTTGAAAATTGCATCACAAAAATATTTCCTGCATTGCATTGCATAGCATTCGCATTTTTCGGATTGAGTTTGATAGTTGAACGAGTCTAAGTAAAATCCGGAGATTGGAGCTTGATTGGACCTTAAAATCTACCTAATAACAGGAACCTTACAGGAACTGGGTTTGAGGTACTTCAGGTCTAGTTGACTTAATTCTTTGAGGATCACGAGACTTGGTTCAATGGATTCTTGACTGCCTAAGTAGAGTATTTCGGAGCACACGCACGACTCTTGTTGATAATGACCTAACTTGGACACCTGCACCTTTCACATGGCTCAACTCAGTTGGAGTGGTGAGGGGATTGGATTTGCCGGTATGAGACGCACACAAGTGGAAACATTTGTCCTCCTCTAGGGAGGGAAGTGCACCCCAACCTGTCCAGTGATTAGGAAGTCTAAAGACAGGAGGCTGTGGGTTGCGATAAAGCTTCAAAAGAGGGATAGTCTACTGGCTCAAGAGGAAAAACTCCTTATGTAAATGCTGCTGTATATAGTATTCGAAAAAAAAAAGTTCAGGCATGTACAAAAATAAAAAGCCTGCAAGTATGTACAAAGTCAATAAGCAAGCTTGAGTTCCAAAGTCAAATATGTGAGCCTGCAGCAGGATGACTTGACTACACTGGTCTTGCATCCTAGGATAGGTAGCTACACTGGCTACTGTCCATTCTTCTCTTCACCCCCTCCTCTTGAGCTGGTTGCCACTTGAACTTAGAAGGGAATACCCCGCTCCTCGAGGATGGAGTTATTGGATTGGGGAATCATTGGGTTGTCGTACTGGAGAAGTCAGTTTCTTTGTCATTCTAGTTGGGGAGAGCCACCATCACTTACACTGAACAAGTCAGATTCATAGTCGTAAGAGTTTGCGTATGAATTGAGATATTTCTGACCTGGCTATTGAGGAGACTTGAGCAGAGTTTTGGGATTCTCAGGGACTGTTGGATTTCAAACACGGTTCTCACTAAGGTTCCGCCCGCACTAAAAGTCCAAAGGTCTGACTTAAGCTCCAAACTTTGATTTTGCGAAGACAAGTCTGATAATCAAATACAATCCAAGTTTCTTCTTTTTCTTTTCTTTTTGTTTCTTTTTGCACTTATTGCATAAGTGTTTGCTAGGGACTAGCAAAGGTAAAGTATAGGGGGATGATGAATCCACATTTCATCATCTTTATTCTATCATTTTGGCACTAAAAACCCTAGCAAATGCCTGTAAATACCCTTAAATAGAGCATCTTAGCATTCATGCATGTGCATCATATTAGTGTATAAAATACTGTAATGAAGGCCAAAATTATAGAATAAATAAAGAAAAGAAAACGAATAAAATATTGTAAATATTTTATGACTCAAAACCCCCGAGACCTAGGCATCTTGATGAATAGGTCGACAAGGAATAAAAGTAGGGGGAGATAAGGTCAGAAATACAGATAAAATACCTAATACATTTTATTCATTCTTTATTCATTTTGGGACCTATTTTTGGGTCCACTTTTTATCCATCAAATAAAGAAACTTTGTACATGAAAATTGTAGATAATTTAATAAAGAAAAATACAAAATTGATTTCACAGAAAAAGAATACACAGATAAAACGTTATGATCTGAATAAGAATCCAGAATCCCAACTTCCCAGACCCGTATCTCACAACTGACAACTCCAAATGTAGCAAACTCACCTTTAATTGTATATAGAATAAAATAATCTATCCAATGGTGGTGGTTTCGCA
This sequence comes from Ottelia alismoides, assembly GCA_037367405.1. Taxonomy (NCBI): domain Eukaryota; kingdom Viridiplantae; phylum Streptophyta; class Magnoliopsida; order Alismatales; family Hydrocharitaceae; genus Ottelia; species Ottelia alismoides. The sequence continues at coordinate 248,578 of JAZKJV010005841.1, forward strand.
TTTGGCGGAGCTACGGTTTGAAAGTTGAGTTTTGGACCCACATTGTATAAGTGTACATATTAAAATATTCAATTTATTAATTATTTATTATTTTTATATTATTATAATGTTGTAAATATTGTTTATAATAATTGTGAATATTAAAATTAGAATAAAAATGTAAATAAAACTCAAAATAAAATACAAACATATTTGATACATAGGTACTATACCTATATGCATACCTATACTTTCTATACTTATAATTTATTAAAGATACAAAACATATCAGAAAAATAAAATAAAAATATATTTGTATATATATAAAAGTGTTTTATAATTTTAGAAAATAAGAAATGAAATTAATAAAAAATAAAATACATAAAATAAAAATCAAATACTTAAATACATAGGTATTATACCTATATAGGGTTAAAAAGGTAACTTGTAAAAATATAACTCATAAAAATAATTAAAAATCATAATAAAATACTACATAAAATAATGAATATTTTTTATTTTAAAATTATTATTTAATTCGGCTTATTTCTATTTTTAAATAATTTTTTTTAATCTTTTTCCAGGAGTTTTTCCTGGTTGGTCCACGTGGACCAACCAGGGGACCAGGAGAGTTGACCTCGGGTCAACTCCCTGGTCCTACTCCTGTAGCATTGTCAGAACGGGTTTGACCCGTTTTCAAGGATTTTTGGGCGTCGCACCTTTCACCCATTCTTGACGCACCCTTGACGAGATTTTTTCCTCGATCAGAGCTCTTATACGCCCAAGGCTCTCCTTGGGCTGTGGAGCTCTGAATCGAGCTGAACACCTCGGTCAAGGGGGCCCCGTCGTCAACCCCTTAAAACCACTTCTGATTCCCTTTTGAAAATTTGAACTGCGATTTCCCAGATTTCTTCCCCCTTTGGCCGTGCTCGAGACGCCTGGAGGTGACAGCTCCGCGCTCCGAGCTTCAAGGCTGTGGAAGACACCAAGATCTGAGCGAGTTCCAACCTCCGGTGAAGCTTCACCGTTGAGGTAATCACCCTCTGGCCCCCCAGGCCATCGAGGCCATTTTGTGTTTCTTTTTATCCCCTTATCGTTCATCATCTCCCTAAGATCACTCCGAGCATTTTCCCTCGTTGATTCGCTCATCTAATCACTCCATCTCACACCTCGCCGGAGCGCAACTCCGGCGAGCCCCCATCTCGCCTGTCGCACCCCATCGAGAGCCACCTGAGGTCGAGGCACTTTGCCTCGACCTACTTAAACTTTTTGTGCAGGTGCTGGTGTATATTGATGCGTCTGGAGCCCTTTTGATCCTTCGCCGGAGCACCTGGAGCACCGTATCTTCCGTGTCGCCGCTGAAGAGCTCCGCCGACCTCCACGCCACTCCATCGCTTCCAGACGACAGAGGAGATCTCCAGCAACCTTCCGGGCCCATTTTGGAGCTCATTCATCGCCGGAGCGCGTCGCCACTGCCGGGAGAAGGTCGCCACGGCGGTCCTTCTTCCCTGTTCTTCCATCAAGCCTCGCTGCCGTCCGATCAAGAGGAGGCCCCAGTTTTAACGTGGACCGTTCGATCGCCTTCATCTGCCGACGTCGGATCTCATCTGAGATCTAATCTCAGCGGTCCACGGGCGAACCGTCATCGCGCCCGGAGGAGATGCCACGTGGATAAGTGGCGTGCCCTACGCCGCTGGATCGCGCCTGAAGCCCAACCGTTGGATGTCCGCCACGCGTCATCGCCTTCGCCAACATCGTCGGATCGCCTATGCGAGGGTATTTTGCAGTCAACCCCTGCTTATTTTGTAATTTCTATTTAGTCCAGAAACTTTATTACGTAGTTTAAATATTTTTGTAATATTTGCACTAAGACCCCCAAACTCTCTATATTTGCATCCAGGTCCTTCGCCACGTCACCTCACGTGATCTGTACACGTGAGGTGTGGGCATTTTGCAGAGGGACCCTCGGCCTTTATTGTATTTTGTTTTAGTACCAAAACTTCACTTTCACGTGTTATATGTTTGGAAAAATTGCATGTAAGCCCCCAGGGTTTGGAATATTACATTTTCGTCCTCGCCAGGCGTGTGCAAGTCACGCGCCCTGGTGGGAAAATTTCTAAGAGACCCAGGCGATTTTTGTAATTAGATTTTGGAGCTATAAATCGAATATTTAGTTTAAATATTTGTGGAAATTTGCATGTATGCCCCTGGATGTTTGAGAAATTGCATAAATACCCTTGTCAGGCCTGTGTATTGATTGGATGCTTGTTGTATTTATTTAACCTATCAGTTTAAATCCAAAAATTCCACAAAAATAGGGTTAAGCTCTTGGATACTTGTATTTCGATGCCCTAATTTTAGTTTTTGATTTTATTTTATTTTTATATTTATTAAAAATCAAAAACATGCTTTTTGTGTACTGTTTAGCTTAGAAAATGCCAAAAAAATATTAAAACCCCTCCAAAAATTCTAAAAAAATTACCTAGTGTCTATTTTATCCTATTTTAGTGTCAGTCTAAAAATCATTAAAAATCTCAAAAGAAAAACACTAAAAATTTAAAAACACTCTAAAACTTCAAAAAAATATATAAAATCAAGGAAAACTCTAAAAAAATACAAACTCAGGTTCTGTTTGTTCCTCATTTTGTTCTTTTGATTTGAAAATTATTTTGAAAAATTTTGAGTACTGGTGGCTATTTTTAAATCCCATTTTATTCACAGCCAGCCATTGTTTCACTGTTTTGACTTATTGTAGTGACTAAAAATACCAAAAACACCTCGAAAAATTCCCAAAAATCATAAAAATAGTAAAAAATCCTAAAAATATCAAAAACACTTTATTTCTGAATTTTTGGTAATTTTTGCTTATTTTTATAAAATGTTTATCTTGCCTTTTACTACCTTGTCTTTAAATTTCAATATTGAAAAATAAAAAAAATATAAAATATAAAATTATAAAAATCAGAAAATTAAAAATAAAAATACAAAATTAAAAATTAAATTAAATTAAAAAAATTAAAATAAATAAAAAACCCACAAAAATTTATTTGCTTGCTTGCTTAGTGTAGACATATCACATACACACACTTGAGCACATTTTTGTGAACTACCCTGCTTGCTCCCTGTGTTCGAACTCTCTACATACTTGCACCTATACATCTTTTATGTGGAGTTAAAAATAAATTTTAACTCCACATTAGTTCTAATTTGTTGATCTTTAGTGTGGGTTAATTGTTGACTTTAATCGAGATTTGAGTGGTTGACACTTCGACTGAGTTCACGCTTTGTGTTGAACTTAAGACCACCCGATTTCGGTTAAATCACCTCTTCTCTCGATTTGGATTACCTAAGGTGGTCATTAGTGATGGTGGAACCCAGTTTCTGAATGCATCGATGAAAAAGCTACTTAAAAAGAATGGAGTTGAACATCGTGTCTCGACCGCCTACCACCCACAAACAAATGGAATGACCGAGCTATCAAACTAAGAAATTAAAACCATACTCCAGAAATTTGTCCAATCCGATCATAAGGACTGGTCCCAACACTTGCCATCTGCTCTCTGGACCTATCGTACAGCCTTTCGTACACTTTTAGGAATGAGCTCGTACCGACTTGTCTATGGAAAATTGTGCCATTTACCTGTTGAGATCCACCATAATTTATGATGATGCTAGAAAAAGGAGATTATTAGATTTGGCTGAATTGGAAGAACTACGACCACAAGCCTATGACAACAAATTTATCTACAAGGAGAAAATCAAAATATGGCATGATGAAAATATTCCGAGGAAAACATTTCTGGAGAATCAAAGTGTAATTATTTGATGCAAAATTAAAACTATTTCCAGGAAAACTGAGATCAAAATGGAAAGGACCATACATTGTAACCCAAGTTTTTGACAATGGTTCAATAGAAATATATGACCCAAATACTAAAACCACTTCCAGCGTCAATGGTCAAAGATTGAAACCCATTGTTGAACCCTCTGGTCCCATGTCTATTTGTGCAACATACCTTCTACAGGAACAGTAAGCAGTACACCTCGTCGAGCTGAGGCGATAAACCATGCCTTCTTGTGAGTCTCTCCTCACATGTATCTTTTCTTCTTATTTCTCGTATGTTTATTTTTACTGCATTACACTAGATAAGTATGGGGGTATACGTCTATACTTAAAAGAAACCAACAAAAACACAAATACGTTTTCACATCACTCGCCCAAATCTGTTGGTCCTCTAAGTTATTGACTTCACCATGAGGACATGGCTTCAGATAAGCATGGGGGGTGTCTGCATATTTTTTTCAAAAATACATTTTTTATATTGAAAAATTTTTTCAAAAAAATATTTGCACATACAAAAATCAAATACAAAATTTGCAAAATTTCCTCAAAATATTCTTTTTTCAAAAAACACTAGCAAAAGTATTTTCCAGAAACCACCAAAAATATGTCCCTCCTTCCCATTTTTATCCTATTTTTGAGAAATCAAATCTTCATTGAATAGATCATAGACTGAAGCTGAGTAGACCCTAATCCATTTAATTCCGTCAGAATTTCACTAGGCATGAGTTTTAAGCTTTCTTCAGGTCCATATGGACTTTATTCTCTCAGTTCCGCTAACTCTACTGGTAAATGAACTTCTGTATCCAACTAGATCACCTAAGCAACTAGTAGCACTCTTAAACTCTTCATTGGATATTAAGCAACTGCACATTATACTTAGCTTGATTGAGTTTATTTTACGAGATACAGTTACAGTCTAGTTGAGGTGAGGAGTTGTCCTCTTGGTTGTGCCAATGCCTGAACCTTGTCTATGGTTAATGAAGGAACTTGAATAAGGAGAAACATAATCTCTCTAGTCTAAGTGTGTCAGCAAATAAGTCAGTATCGTACCTCCAAAGTCAATATTAAGCCGATACTACCTTGATGCCAAACCCAAAGCAAAAAGGCCACAAAAGACATATCATAATACAAATGAATGCCAAATACCACCATGCAAAGATGTGCAAAGCACAATAAAAGAAGATCTATCAAATAGCCCTATTCGACCAAAAAAGCTAAGGTAACAACCCATTGATGCTACCTAATCTCTTAAAAGAGGCCAAAGAGGCCCATGGTTATGCTCTGCAAAAAGGAAAAAATGAGAGCAACGGACCAAAGCGGTCTACGAAAAACCCCGAAAATTAAGTCTCATTCTCCATCCGAATTGCTCCCTATTTTTATGCTGACATACTTGGGTGAAAAGCGACTATGCCTGAATTCAAGTGAGGACTGAGACTATAGACACAAGGAATAATCAGGTACCTTGATAGATTGTATTATTATCTCTTTCTCTCGACTCATAAAAGCTACAACATCACTAATACTGTTTATATCCACTCAAGGTTAAAGAGAATACTTGTTGATTAGAATGATCTGACTTGATCGACTTTCTTAAACCATTTCGATTTTGTCGGAACGGAAAGGCTGTTGAAACTACAAACTCGAGTCAAGTCCATAATTTGAACAAATCTTTAATCCATGGGTCGACTGTACTGAAGTTTGTGTATTTGTATGGTTGGGAGCTGAAAACTCAAGACTTTGTGGGTGTCTGCTGCAAACCCTCACCGGTCCATCTTGATTATTTTCCTCATCATTCATTATTATTGCTCGAGACTATCAAGATTTAAGTATGGAGGTGTGATGATTACATCATATACTAGTATAATATAATCAAATTATGTGAAGAACTACTTTAATGTTTGATGTATACACTTCAATCTTGCATAATTCGCATGTTATTTATTCCATACACAGCGGAGAAAACCATCTTAAATACACAAGAATAAATTAAATCATAGAATAAATCAATAGATCATGGTTATATATGCGGGAAAAATGTTTTCAAAAATATCGATTTACATATTTATGAATTTTATGGTGAGATGATATTTAATACTAAGATTTATAAATCATCTACGACAATCACCAAAATATAACTTGAATTATTATCTATATAAACTAAACAAATCACACATATATATATATTATAGTAAGAGAGAAAATGAAACTGCATTGGGTTTATATCTATAGCATTGAATTTGACCAAATCCAACACATTATATTATTCAATGTGGCTCTATAATTACCACTCACATTTTATTGGAAAGAAAAGGGGAGGAAGGTTGGTGTAAAATTTCCACTCTTTATTCCCATGCATTGAGCCCACGTATATCTCATTTCTCCTGCAAAAACAAGAGCCACCCACGCATTCTCTTCCTCATGCACGTGGGCGGCCCTTCCCAAAACTAATAACTCTCTTTTATTGTTGGTTTTGCAGGGATCTGTCCACGCCTTTTACAAAAGGAATCATCTCTCGCACAGTAGGAAATCCTCTCTTTACGATTTCAGATTTCTCCCAGGCCCCTTCCTGAATAAGCATGATCCATTCCTCCTTCGCGTGCACTCCAGCCCGCATCTTCCTTCAAGTGCACTCAAGCTAAGAGTGCAACCTGTGACCTCTCCTCTTGCGCACGCACTCCAGCCGCGAGCGTGACTGGAGACCCCTCCTCCTTCGCGTGCACTCCAGCCCGCGTGATCAGTCTGCGCATCCTCATCTCCGTGCACGCCATCATCCCATACGCGTCAACCTTGTGACCATCTCCGCGCTCGTCTCGTACCCATCTCTGCACATCTGGTTCCATCATTGTCTTGCGACCTTATTGCCACCTAGAGAAGAATCCCTCCATCACTTTATTTGTTGCTTGCATTTTTGTTACCTTAGTTGATTTGTTTAAGTTGAATTTGAAAAAATCACTTTTATTGTGTAAGCTACTCTCAACTCTATTTTTTCTTGAAAGTATATGCATTGAAGTTTTATATTTCATTATTCTCTCTTGAAAAATTGTAAGTAAATCTCATTTTCCCATATTGAATTGCGATTCAACCCCCACTTCCTTACTATGTTGCACTCATACCAACAATTGCCTACTCTAAGTTCTAAGAAGTATTTTTAACATAGATTGTGTTCTCTCATAATTTTTCTTTCATCACAATAGATTAAAATTTGAATCAACTTTGAAAGAAGAATACAAATTACGAGTTTGCTTAGTCCCTATGGATACGAACCTCTACTTGTCGTGTACATTTTTTCTATAATCTGATCATGCTCGTAGTTGTAATCTTATTTGCTTGATTGTGTTTTTTTCATGGAACAACAATGACGTGGTTAAATCAACATTTTAAATCGCATAAATTCACATCAACAGGGGTCGAGATAAACTAAGATATGAATCGTAATTGTCATGATTAGGCACACATCTTTTGACCTAAGATAAATATGCATCTATAGGCACGAGTATGCCCATTTGACAGACCAATAGGTTGGTGACCTAACCAAGGTCCATATACCATCACGTTGGTGTGCATATGAAGTCATATGAGTGAAGGATATGGTTAGATCCTCAAGCGCATCACGGAAGCGTGAGCATCGTATCGAATACGACGAGGAGCAGCTAGTCGCACTAGTTGCTCGATACAGCGGAATTTAAAAATTTTCATACAGCGAAACCACTTGATCCAAGAACACTTCTCGGATAGTTTCATCTAAACCACAAACAAGTAAAAGGATTACCTCTTGAAGCGTGGTTGCGATCAAGTCTCTAAACGAAGAGACCTCCTGTCTCAAGTCCGATCCGACGGAGGAGATGCTTGCGAGCGCGGAGATGAACCACGTGCTTCTCGCAATCCATGTTGATGATCCAAGTGACGGATCTCCTGATCTCGACACACGATATCCGACGTCTTCTTCACGAGCGAGGCGCACCAATGTAGACGGAGATCCACGAGCAGACGATCGGGCAGCATAACGACGACGCTACGACGATGGAGAACCTCTCTAGGGCATCCATGGTGGACGACCACATGAGAGGGAGAGAGGAAGTAGGCATGAGGAGAAAGGGAGAGAGAGATGTGCTACAATAGCATCTATATTGTGTAAAGAGAGAGCATGGGTATGCCTCTCTATTTATAGGGTTTTGGGATCCATGGATCTCAATCCATGGGACAGATAAAATCAATGAATGAGATTGATTTATGTCAATCCTATGGTCAAGATTGTTGTTGGTAAAAGCCAACAATTTGTGATTTCATTTAGAGGAGAGAATATACATGGAGATTACATCGCCATGTACATCCAAGGGGGGACGGCCACCCATTCCATATAGGAATTGGGTGCCGCCCACCTCTTTCCTAAAGGAGGCAATCTCATGGATTTCCATGAGATTGCATGCCTCCTTGATTTTATCTCTTATTTATTTCCAATAACTTTTTGTTGGGATTTTATTCATCAAAAATAATTCACAATTATATTTGAGAATATTACAGTCTTGACATTGGAAAATTGTGAATCACATTCACAACCCAAAACAACATATAATTTATATTATCAATTAATTTGACAATGTGTATCCAATACATATTAATAATTAATCAACAAATATAAATTATAATTAGCTCTCTCTAATACATTATAAATCACATTTATAATATATTGTGAATAATTGGATATTACTATCCACATTATTCTTATCCATAATAATTAAATCACATTTAATTATATTGGATAACATATTCTCATGTACTCAAATAATATGAATCACATTCACATTATTTACATCTTTGATAATCAAATCACATTTAATTATTCAAGATAACTCTCCTTATAATATGAATGAAATTCATATTATTCATGATAATTAATTCACATTTAATTATCCATTTTCTCAATGCTCGGATACATATATCAACAATAGAATTATCCATGAACTCTTTCAAGGATAATGCGCTTTCTCCGTGAATACTTGGAGATAAGGACAGGGCAATTGTATTATTCCACGTATAGTGACATGGATATTGAGATTATATCTCAAATCCAGATCGTGGGCCTCTCATAGATGCTTGATTAAATCAAGACCACAAATCTAATCTTCTCATTGCATCTGAATCACATTCAGATCAATGTCCAACATTTGGACTAAGATCAGATTACTTCTCTACTGAGAGGAGTCACTAAAATCCAGACATGTTTCATCACTCCCTAGGAATGGAAGCGTCATGGTTATACAATCGTTTATGATGACATCACCCTCAGGTATTCCCAACACATGTACATTCTGCATACTGGAAGACTCAGAATAAACCCGAAGTATTTGATCAACTTTACACTGTCTACTTCAGGGTTCTATCAGTAGGTTTCTCATTTGATCATTGGGAGTCGGTGTTGATCATATACTTTCCAAAAGCATATATCATACCTAGGTCTTGATCATATACTTTCCAAAAGTATATATCAAACCTACAAATTCAGTCAAGCTTCCAAAGCGAGACGACCATGCGCGTGGAATTTGATTCTTCCCAATATCTCATGAGTGAGCTCATGTCTTCCGATTCAGTAACTGAACCTGTATGATCCTTTTGAGAGATCGTATTACTCATATGCCCTTATATGCACACCAGCGCGCCGGTGTATAGACCTTGGTTAGGTCATCAACCTATTGGTCTGCCAAATGTACATACTTAGACATATAGTAACACATCTGTCTCCGGTCAGAGGATGCGTGCCTATATCATGACAGCATACGATATAGGACTTTAGTTATCTCGATCTCGTTAAGTCAACTCTTTGACCTAACTAATCTGACACCTCTGATTCTCTATTCCTATGTAGAGGACATGTATCAAGAGGTCGATCAGATATCATCCTAAATGAGAAAGGATTGCCATCTCCTACTCAGACTGGAGATCATCTCTTAACAATCATTTGACGGTGCTTGATGAGTCCTCAATCTAACCCTTTAGATATTCATCCAAGCACCAGCCTCTATGATTCAATAGTTGAATCAACAGCTGTATAATCATCAAGATGGCCATGGTACATAACCCTAATTGTATTACGGGATCTATTATGCAAATTATTCATTCTTCATTTCAGATCAGGGAATGATATTCGCAATAACATTTATTGCATAATGGCTCGCCGTGGGCTCGCATGTCCAACAATCTCCCACTAGCCCAAAGAGCCATTAATGGGCTAATCATTTAAACCCTCATTCATGTGACAATCATAGGTTATTTAGAAAATAGCTAGGTAAGCTGATCAGTCACTCTGTTCCCGCGAGACTAAGGCAATTCCTTTTATGGTACTTGCATATCCCCAGTAACAGTGCTTGCATCTAATGTGAATGTTGCATCTCATGCAACCAATACTCAATCTTGTTAAAGCTATTATAGAGTCCTTGACACTATAGCTCAATAATAGTTATAACCAGTATTTCCATAATCCTTGTCAGAATACCTTTATTCCTGGAGATCACTATCTCTAAAGGTATCCAAAGTTAAGACCTTTTAGATCACTATCTATAAAGTCTTAAGTACTTGAAGATAAGACTTTGAGATCACTATCTCAAAAAAAACTTATCACCTATGAAGATTTTGTTATTACTGCAATCAAGTGTTTTATCTCCACAGTAGGATTAGTAACAGTTTACTACTCCCACTGCATGGCAGACATCTGGTATTCGTACACATCCAGCATACACTCAGCTTCTCATAACTGATGCACAAGTGCAAGCAGTTCTAGCATTCACTTCCTCAACTCTTTGAGGTGCTATCCCTTTAGATAGGTCAGTACCATATCTTAAGGGAAGGAAGCCTTTCTTGAAATTTTCCAGAAAATGGAATAAGTCCAAGGTGTACTACTAATGTGTTAGTCCCAATATCCTCTTTTCTTTGCTTCTGAACATCTTCAGAACCAGGATCTAAGAGGTATTCTTAAGATCATATCTCAAGGTATGGAACAACCAAATCATAAAACACTTACCAGTATCATCCTTAGATCATTCCAAATGATTAGGATATTATCTACATTTAGCACGATGAACACAAATGCACTCCCACTAAGCTTCATACGGTTCATCAAGATTCTATCTGAAATCATAACATTTATAATTTCATCAAATCTTATGTTCCAACTATGAGAAGCTTATTTGAGTGTAGCTATGGTTAGCAATATTCTGATGGGTTAAAGCAAGGTCATTGGAGAGCATGTCTCATCGCAAGCGATGTCTTCTCTTTGGTGCGTTGCTCATAGCTACGAATCGTGCTTTGAAGGTCTCTACCTTCTCATCAGGTTCCCTCTTTCTCTTGAAGATCCATCTACACCTTAATGGGTTTTACCCATACAGGTGGATCCTCGAGGGTCCATATACAACACTTGTATATGAAATCTACATTAGACTTTTATTGCTAACATCCATCTTTCCATGTCATGATCCTCAGGAACTTCATCACATGAAGTCCGATCATTTTCACATGGAATACATCCTCAAACTTATTTGAAGAAGTATTAGTGTTTCATCTTCAATTATTCTTTTAGTTTCCAATTTTAGGAACCTCATTATCATCTCAAGATTAAATGAGTTCCTTTACTTCATTTTTATCTTGATTCTCAAGAGAGTCATCCTCTAAGAATCATATTCTCAGAGATGAGATACTTTAAGAATCTCAAGGTCATAAAGTAGGTATCTAATACCATCCTTTATTTTATTAATGAAGTAGCACTCTCTAGTGCTAGATTCCAGCTCACATGCATGGAACCTTATTAAGTATATAATGTAGTCTCTACTACATATATACCTTGGAAACTAAGAGATAATTATGCTAGGATTAATCATTGATTAAATCATGTCACACATGATCAATTGTATCTCCCTACAACTTCATTGAGTTAAGGTTCATTAGGAGGATTGAGATAGGAATGATATTCATATCTCCATAAGGTATTTCTTGAATTCATCTAATAGGTACATGCTACCTTGGTTAGATCAAATTCATTTCATCTTCCTTTAAACTTTGGTTCTAAACCAAAATTGCTAAATCTTTGAACATTTCAAAGTTTTCTAAGTGAAGAGAAGATATCTCATATCACAAATAATTACTAATAGATATCACATATCCATAATGTTTATTCTGATATAGATGATTCACATACATCAATATGTATGAGATCTTGAATACCTTAACATCTTACACCTTTCCCAAAGAAGGGTGCATTGGACATTTTTACTTTGAATACAATATTCACAAGTATGTGAGATTTGAATCTTTAGACAATCTAAAGTTTCATGTCTTACTAGTCCATTGATCTCATCAACAGACGTATGTACAAAACTTGATGCCAGATCATTGTCAAATGATCTTTATCCTCCCATTGATCTTTAAAGGTTTAATTTTCAGCATTAGAAATCTTAATGAACCATTCATTAATTTTCTAATTTAGTAGAGTCCACTAGATTTTTTATTACTATCTGAAATATCTCCATCATAACTCTTTATGACAGATTTATTACAGAATTCATGTTTATATCCAACAATTAGAAATAAACAATGAGTGTATTCTAATATCTAGGTCATAGAGACATTCTCTAAGACTAAGGGCTCCCATGAAAATATGAAGTCTATTGATCCAATGGAAATTGTTGTAACACTTGCATCACTTTCAACATGGATGACCAATAAACTTTAAGATCAAATTTCTAATATTCTAATACATATGCAACCAATTGTAAGTGTCATCAGAAGATTGAGATACAATTATTAGACTTTACCTTATCAAATAAGTAAGTCAATTTCAATGATTATATGTAGGTTATTCTGATGTATTATCTGATTCCTTCTCTAAGGATTCTAGATAGATTTGATAGTCAACACATCAACATATTGCAGTATTGGAATTCATCCAACTCTTTGGATGTCATGTGGAAGTCACAGAAGTACAGTCAACTCTTTGATTATACTTCTTTCTTGGGTCCAACCCATGCTTCCATTGCGCTCCCTTTATCTATAAACAACCATTGCTTAAGACTAAGGATCTCTTATGTTAAATTCAAAAGAATTTAATATAAGAGCATTTCGAAATTTATACATGCTTCACCCAATTCATACAATATGAATATTATGAAGCTTCATGAATGACTAGAGTATAGACAGTAGAATGATGATACTCATCATCTACATCCATCTAAACTTTTAAAAACATAGGTTCAGATAGGTACTCAAACAATTTGAATACATCATCTCTTATAGAGCCACCATTCTGCATAATGCAGAGAACCGTATCATTCATGATTATATGTCGAGAGCACATGTGTATGCCAGAACATCTTCTTAGATTTTATAAGGATTATTTGATAATTACGATCATTATCGACATGTCACTTCAAAAGTACATTTGATGAGATCAAGACTTATAGAGACTTACAAACCCTAGGGTTTTAGTCCTATTGTCTATTTAATTATCATTCCTCATTATTATGAGGAAACTTGCACATTTCAACCACATACATTATGTGTCCTATTGCAGGTATAATATTTGGATCAAGGGTCCAATCCATGATATTTTACTGGTTATTATTGAGTATAATATTGAGTGGGTTTAATGAAGGATTATCTGAAATAAGAAATTTGCATAAATATATATTTTACTTTGATTTAGGAATTTTACATCAAAGTTGTCTTGCTATGTCAACAATGAAAGTTCATTCCCTTAATCACTTTCAATGTAAGAGATATACTTACCATTATATCTCAAGCAAGATCTGGGATCTCCTTCCTTATCTTTGTTGCATCCCAATAATATGAGAACCTACAACTCGGATAAAAAGAAGCGGGAACACATTCCGCCTTGCAAGTCCAACTTGCATCTCCCAATTCGGTCTTTAACACCCGGGCCCACCACCCCTAAGGTGATGTTGACCTGTCATTAATTGAACCAACCGTCAACAGGAATACAACTCGCTATGTGCAATCCAATATCGCCCCAATAATATGAGGACCCGATATTGGGTTCACTACGCATACGTCCTTACTCTTTTGAAAAGCAACGAGCCTGATCCAAATGGATTGTATGCAGGAGCTGTCACTTCGGACAGGTGTCTCCCACATACAATATCTGACAACGGAACCCTTCGTCTTGACGGGAGATCATGGATGTCACTTATGTGATCCTCCATCTCTTATTCAAATTTAATTAATTACTATGAATCACATTCATACAATTAATTCTTCCAAGGGAATTATTAACTCTAATCATATTAGAGTATTTTTATTGGATAATTAACTTAATCATATTAAATTAATTATCAATCCAATTCAATCGATCAAACTTGATTGTTATACTTGAATATATATGGTATTATTCTCAAAGTACGTATTAATTTGTATTTTAATAATTAGAAAAATACAACTTAAACCCTCAGACATTATCCCGGCCCTACCCGCTGTCATGGCCAGTGCAGGCGAGAGTGGGACGGACCACATACGTTGCAACCCGCTACCCCAGCGATCTCCGACTAGTCACCATATCCGCCTCGGGAAAGAATAATGCCAAATTGATCAATTTGTACTTGACATGATCATCGGTTCTTCAACGGAAATTATACCATACAGTAATCAAAACAATTTTTGATTATAAGGAAATTTGCTAGACAAATTCCCAATCCTATTCAAGTAAGGAGTTTGATGATTGTGTTTCCAATTATGATCTAAATCAAATCTAATCAATTAATTGGTTGAGGTCAAGTCAATTAAGGAAATAATCATCTTCCAATATTTCTCAAATATTTTCCATAATTATTTCTTGAAATTAACAATTAATTTCATTAATTGACAATCACATGGTTCTTGATTAGGACTGTAATTTCAACAGTGACCCCTACTTAATAAAATTAGCATATCTCAATCATATTAAATCCAAATTAAACAAAATCAATTTTTATATATTGCTAATTTGATTTAGGACAGAATCCAAGTGATGTTTCACACATTTCGAGACAAGTCTAAATAGTAATTAACATTTTAATCACGTTCAGATCTACAGTTCCCGCAACAGTGCATACATGTTCATTAAAACAACCATATCTCGAACATACGAAATTCGATTTACGCAAACTCAGATCCTATGGTTTCCTTATTTAATGAGGAACAAAATCCAAGTATTAAATTCGTGTTTAAACAATTTAAACAGTGCCGAATTTATTTACTAAACAGATCTGCGAAATCAAATGCGATAAAAAACTTTCGCGACCTTAACGAACCCAAGTCGTCCTCGGTTTGCGAATCATATTCGAAACCGTCGACCTAAGGCTCTGATACCACTTGAAGGATATGGTTAGATCCTCAAACGCATCACAGAAGTGTGAGCATCGTATCGAATACGACGAGGAGCGGCTAGTCGCACTAGTTGCTCAATGCAGCGGAATTTAAAAATTTTCATACAACGAAACCACTTGATCCAAGAACACTTCTCGGATCGTTTCGTCTAAACCACAAACAAGTAATAGGATTACCTCTTGAAGCGTGGTTGCGATCAAGTCTCTAAATGAAGAGACCTCCTGTCTCAAGTCCGATACGACGGAGGAGACGCTTGCGAGCGCGGGGATGAACCGCGTGCTTCTCGCAATCCATGTTGATGATCCAAGCGACGAATCTCCTGATCTTGACACACGAGATCCGACGTCTTCTTCACGAGCGAGGCGCACCGAAGTAGACGGAGATCCACGAGCAGACGATCGGGCAGCTAACGACGACGCTGCGGCGATGGAGAACCTCTCTAGGGCATCCATGGTGGACGACCACATGAGAGGGAGAGAGGAAGTAGGCGTGTAGAGAAAGGGAGAGAGATATGTGCTACAATAGCATATATATTGTGTAAAGAGAGAGCATGGGT
This sequence comes from Ottelia alismoides, assembly GCA_037367405.1. Classification (NCBI taxonomy): domain Eukaryota; kingdom Viridiplantae; phylum Streptophyta; class Magnoliopsida; order Alismatales; family Hydrocharitaceae; genus Ottelia; species Ottelia alismoides. Next base: position 264,321 of record JAZKJV010005841.1, read on the forward strand.
ATGCCTCTCTATTTATAGGGTTTTGGGATCCATGGATCTCAATCCATGGGACAGATAAAATCAATGAATGAGATTGATTTATGTCAATCCAATGGTCAAGATTGTTGTTGGTAAAAGCCAACAATTTGTGATTTCATTTAGATTAAAATATATTTGACAAAATCAAATATAAATCAATCCCAAATCACATAAATATATAAGGAGAGAATATACATGGAGATTACATCTCCATGTACATCCAAGGGGGGGACGGCCACCCATTCCATATAGGAATTGGGTGCCGCACACCTCTTTCCTAAAGGAGGCAATCTCATGGATTTCCATGAGATTGCATGCCTCCTTGATTTTCTCTCTTATTTATTTCCAACAACTTTTTGTTGGGATTTTATTCATCAACAATAATTCACAATTATATTTGAAAATATTGCAGTCTTGACATTGGAAAACTGTGAATCACATTCACAACCCAAAACAACATATAATTTATATTATCAATTAATTAGACAATGTGTATCCAATACTTATTAATAATTAATCAACAAATATAAATTATAATTAGCTCTCTCTAATACATTATAAATCACATCTATAATATATTGTGAATAATTGGATATTACTATCCACATTATTCTTATCCATAATAATTAAATCACATTTAATTATATTGGATAACATATTCTCATGTGCTCAAATAATATGAATCACATTCACATTATTTACATCTTTGATAATCAAATCACATTTAATTATTCAAGATAACTCTTCTTATAATATGAATCAAATTCATATTATTCATGGTAATTAAATCACATTTAATTATCCATTTTCTCAATGCTCGGATACATATATCAACAATAGAATTATCCATGAATTCTTTCAAGGATAATGCTCTTTCTCCGCGAATACTTGGAGATAAGGACAGGGCGATTGTATTGTTCCACGTATAGTGACATGGATATTGAGATCATATCTCAAATCCAGATCGTGGGCCTCTCATAGATGCTTGATTAAATCAAGACCGCAAATCTAATCTTCTCATTGCATCTGAATCACATTCAGATCAATGTCCAACATTTGGACTAAGATCAGATTACTTCTCTACTGAGAGGAGTCACTAAAATCCAGACCTGTTTTATCACTCCCTAGGAATGGAAGCGTCATGGTTATACAATCGTTTATGATCACATCATTCTCAGGTATTCCCAACACCTGTACATCCTGCATACTGGAAGACTCAGAATAAACCCGAAGTATTAGATCAACTTTACATTGTCTACTTCAGGGTTCTATCAGTAAATTTCTCATTTGATCATTGGGAGTCGGTGTTGATCATATACTTTCCAAAAGCATATATCATACCTAGATCTTGATCATATACTTTCCAAAAGTATATATCAAACCTACAAATTCAGTCAAGCTTCCAAAGCGAGACGACCATGCGCATGGAATTTGATTCTTCCCAATATCTCATGAGTGAGCTCATGTCTTCCAGTTCAGTAACTGAACCTGTATGATCCTTTTGAGAGATCATATTACTCATATGCCCTTATATGCACACCTGCGCGCCGGTGTATAGACCTTGGTTAGGTCATCAACCTATTGGTCTGCCAAATGTACATACTTAGACATATAGTAACACATCTGTCTCCGGTCAGAGGATGCGTGCCTATATCATGACAGCATACGATATAGGACATTGGTTATCTCGGTCTCGTTAAGTCAACTCTTTGACCTAACTAATCTGACACCTCCGATTCTTTATTCCTATGCAGAGGACATGCATCAAGAGGTCGATCAGATATCAGCCTAAATGAGAAAGGATTGCCATCTCCTACTCATGCTGGAGATCATCTCTTAACAATCATTTGACGGTGCTTGATGAGTCCTCAATCTAACCCTTTAGATATTCATCCAAGCATCAGCCTCTGTGATTCAATAGTTGAATCAACAGCTGTATGATCATCAAGATGGCCATGGTACATAACCCTAATTGTACTAAGGGACCTATTATGCAAATTATTCATTCTTCATTTCAGATCAGGGAATGATATTCGCAATAACATTTATTGCATAATGGCTCGCCGTGGGCTCGCATGTCCAACAATGAGATGTATGATCTATCGAAGGAATCATACAGGTTCATAATTGATGAACCGAGAGACAGAGCTCACTCATGAGATTTTTTGGGATCAAAATGAATTTCATGCATGGTTATCTTGTTTATAAAATAAGACATGAATTCGAGATAATATATGATTTGTAAAGTATATGATTAATATTATCGTCCAATTATCAAATGAAAAATCTATAGATACATTCAGAAGAAGACAATCAAACCATGGTTTGCACTTCGAATTTATCAATGTCTTCCCGTGTAAAGGATGAATAAGTATTGAGAATACTCAGGGTTACATCTGGTGTAATAGATCATCTGCCATGCCACTTCCATTCTGAGAGAGTGATTAAACATGATGGATTTTAGTGGTTCCATTTAGCTATATGATTTGTGATATAATTGTATTAAATCACAATTCATTTGAATCAAATTTTCTAATCCAATTCTAATTTCAATGTTCAAATGTTGAAAACAGAAATGATCATGGAAATGGAAATATACAGCTCCTTGATCTCATTTCTTAGCTCCAAATGGTTTGTACTATGATTAGAAATGGTCAAGGAAGTTGGATTCAGTTCATGGAGAGTGTGATGCATTTCATTGAGCTCAATGAGAGTGTAAAATGTTACAGCTTAAGCTCAATATTTGTTGGTGACATATTTTTGCGAAATGGTATAAATCCTGAAATTGGATAGTTATCGTCATTTCAAGTCACTATACATGTATAGTATGATCTCCCTCACATTATTCCCAAGTATTTGCCTTTGTATCTCATGAGTCCTAATTGGATTAGTAATCATACCTATTGGTATCGATATTGTAATAATAATAATTATTATTATATTAGTTTATAAGGGTAATTTTTTAAATAAGATTCACAAATATATGTCATTAATTAATGTGAATAGTGATTCATAATAATTAATATTTATATCGATATGATATAAATATTTATGTAAATACGATTTACATAATATTTACAAGGCAGGAAATTATGTGAATTTAATTCACATTAATTGTGTAGATGTAAATTGAATTTACATTTAATTTGGGACTCATGAATACGATTCATAAGATTTGAGGATTAATTTCATCTTTTCTCCAATTTTTATAAGGGGATTATCAAGTTAATTAATTAACATATAAAAAGGCGATAACAATAACTACAATTAGTTAAGCTATCGTTGTTGTCTATTTATTGTTATAAAAAGGAGATAATCCTTAGATTAATTCCATAATTTCTCCAATTTTGTAATGGAATTATCAAGTTAAAAATTAATACATAAAAGGCAACAACCTTAACTAATTTTAGTTAAGCTAAGTTGTAGCTTATTAATTTATAATTAGTTCAAATTAATTGGCAATAAAAAGAGATAATCTTTATTGAATTAGGACTTGATATAAGCACTTGATTTAAAATCCATGTGATTACAACACACATGTTGGACACGTGGTGTAAGTATAAAAGAAGGGAATGGCCCTCTCTTTTGCAACACAATTTTGGAGAGCAAAAGTCCTTAGAAATTTCGTGCCCTGTGAGATGTAGAAGAGTCTTGAGAGTATCCATCTCTCACACTCCTTTTCTTGTTGCTCTGGTCGACATCCGGGTTCGTGGGAAGTAAAACAGTTCATCTCCGCGCCCATGATAGAGTCTTTTGCAAATCGGACTTGATTCAGAAGGTTTCTTCATATAGAAACTCATACTTCAAGAGGTAACTCTGATCTATCTCTTTATTCATTGTGAATATCAAAGATTACTTTAAAAATTGTTTCCTTAGTGTTTTATAATTTCTGAATGTACAAATTGTTGTGCTACATTTTTTAATTAATATAATAAATCAAGATTGTTTTGACATAATGTTTGCTAAATATTCCGTGTTTCCGTGATGCGTAGTAAATAATTTTTTTTATTTGCTTCAAATATTTTCAGGAAGTTGAAGTGAAATAGTTTGTCAATCTTCTCTAATGGGGGTAATCAGAGGTAAGGGTTCAACATTCACAATTGTTATCATTATTTTAAAATAAAAAAAATTAGAATTGTGATTTGTGGTTCAATTTTATTTTAATTAGATTAAATAGAATTGCAGGTGATCAATTCAATCGATAGTCGGATAAAAAAAGACATCGAATAAACCCGATTAAAACGGACCGGTCTAGGACCAATTCGCGAGCCGAGCAGTCCCGTCCGGACTCGATAACGTTGGTTCTGGTTAGTCGGAGTTAAGAGTGAACTTCAGCCTCACTTTCCTCCCCTGAAAGCAAGAAGAGCATCCACCAACAAGTCAAGGAGCTGATATATCAAGTCTCGATCCCTCCACTGCCATCACAGTCCCTCCATTGTCACACAGCAACATCCAAGTCTCTACAACCGCAATGGTGGATTGCCACCGCTGCCATCGATCCGAGAAGCGGCTTCTGCCCTTCCACGAGGACCTTCCACAGCATCCGTCCTCACGTGGCTCTGCCCCCTCCGAGCGAGCCCTTGTCCGTCACGAGCTTCTCCCTCTCCCTCCTCCACTCGCTCTCGCTGCCCCCGTCCCACCCGCTCTTCATCGACGCCTCCTCCGCCACCCCACTCCCCATCCACATCTTCCTCTCCCGCCTCCGCTCCCTCTCCTCCGCCCTCCGCTCCCCTCCCTTCAACCTCTCCAAGGGACGCGTGGCCTTCATCCTCTCCCCCTCCCGCCTCGAGATCCCCCTCCTCTACCTCTCCCTCCTCTCCCTCGGCGTCGCCGTCTGCCCCTCCAACCCCGCCTGCACCCCACGTGAGATCTCACGTCAGCTCCGCCTCGCCTCCCCCTCCATCGCCTTCGTCACGTCGGCCACCGCCCACCTTCTCCCCGAAGAGATCCCGACTGTCCTCCTCGACTCCCCATCGTTCCAGTCCATCCTCTGTGCTGGACACAGCGACGACGAGTTGCCTGAAGTCCATCAGGACGACACTGCAGTTATCCTCTTCTCTTCGGGGACCACGGGGCCGCCCAAGGCCGCGGCGGCGTCGCATCGCAACTACATCGCCATGATCGCTGGGTTCTTCGAGGAGAGACGGCTAAGGAGTGGGGTTGCGGTACGAAATGAGGCAATGCTGTTGACGGCCCCGATGTTCCACTCGCTGGGGTTCTTCTTCGCGGTGAAGGGGGTAGCACTGGGAGAGACGTTGGTGGTGATGGACAGGCCGAGGCTCGGGGATATGCTGAGTGCGGCGGAGCGGTACGGGGTGGGGACGATGACGGCGGCGCCGCCGGTGATAGTGGCAATGGGGAGGTGGGAGGGGGTGGCGGATCTGCGGAGGCTGGGGAGCGTGATATGCGGGGGGGCGCCTGTGAAGGCGGCGGAGGCGGAAAGGTTCAAGCGGAAGTTTCCGTGGGTGGCTTTGCAGCAGGTACGCTTTCCTTTTCATCTTTGACATGAGCTGCTCATGTATGCCATGAAAATAAAAGACATTTTTAGAAAATATAGTAGGTGCTTTACTAAAATAATATATAGTCGATGGAAGACGAGGGGGGTGCCTCTGTTAGGTGGAAAAGTTTGTTAGTGGAACCGGTCCCCTCCTTTTTCCAGGGCTTTGTCCATCGCGGCATGCTTTTCCCTTTCTTAGATCTAGGGTGCAAACCCGTGCTCCGCAGCTTGATTTTTTTTTATTGAAAAGTTTGGAAGATATCTGTAAAGTGAAATCAATAATCTGGGAGCATAATGAAATAGAGTAAAGTAGTAAAATATCTAATAAAAATTGAAGAAGTAGGAAATTTTGGTAAGACAAAAGAAGAAATATTAATAGATTCGAAAAAGTTGCAGAAACAAATTTATTAGTGTAATATTTATGCACTATATCTCAAAGTGGAATTGATATAAGATAAAACAAATAAATAACGGTACCGCTTGTGGGTTCTACTGCAGTTGCTTTTCAACAAACCTTTGTTTTTTCACGTTAGGCTCTGTTTTAAAAAAGAAAGGAAGGAAAACTATGTTACATAAGAAGGAATGAGTAATGATAAAAAGCGAAGCAAAATTAGAGGGAACTAAAGGATAAACACTCATGTTACAATAATAAATAAAGAACAAAAGGAAAAAAAACAATAGATATAAATTTCTGTTGGCATTGATGCCAAAATGACTATGGAGAAAACGATCTTTTAGTTTAGAAGATTTTTTTTAAAAAATAATCATCTATAAACAAATTAGTGGGAAAATTAACATGACAAATATATCAATAAAGTATTTTTTGAGTTAATAAGGTGCCTAACTTTTTCTGATAAAGAAGGAGAAATCTTGTGCTAAGCGTACTTATGAGTTGAGTAGTATGTAATGTAAAATTATCATCAATATATCAAAAAACTATTCCAACCAAAAACCTACTTATTAACACAGATATTCTAAGAAAGATCTGTAGGAGAAAACATGCTCAAAATTACCCTTAATCACAATTGTCGTATTCTAGTTACTCAAAGAGTGCAAGATAGTTTACCGAAAGGCATCCCTTCTTATACACGACCATTTGCATCGTATCAAAAACATACACAATATGGAGTTCTTAAAGACATCGTAAACTGTGATAATATTTTGATCATTTCTAAAGGTTAAACTCATCAAAGTATTTGTACATAAATAGCAACAATTTCTTATAGATTCAAGCTAAATTGGAAAAAAATACATTACCTGCAATAACTTCAACGTTAGAACAGAAAATGATTTATACAAAAACAAACATGCAAGTTAAAATTACACAACTAGATTAATTACAATATATATTTTTTTATTCAATGTTAACAGCTAATCATGGATTACTTGGAAACTATCAGCCAATGATATGATTTGATCTACACGAAAAAATGCATAAAAGATGAAAGCATAGGATAATTTTAACACATCATCATATCTTGATTGTTCTTGAAGATTTACCCTATCACATGACCTATAAATAAATATCAACACCTTGCATGGGATTCAATATTTAAAAAATGATATTTACTTGAAATAACTCCTAACTAACATTAGAATTTGATCCCTGAGAAAACAAACATGCATAGGAAGCAGAAACATTAAGTAAACCCAATAAGATTATAATTTTAACACATTCTTCATATCTTGATTATTCCTGAAGATTTGTTCTCTGACAGAACCTATAAATAAATACAGACACTTTATCATAGATTCAATATTTATCAGTCTGTTTTAAAAAAGCGATATGTTACTTGCAATAACTCTTACCTAGCATCATAATTTGATCCATGTGAAAACAAACACGCCAAGTAAACCCAAGAAGATTATAATTTTAATACATTCTTCATATCTTGATTATTCCTGAGGATTTATTCTATCACAGAACCCATAAATAAATACCAACATTTTATCATAGATTCAATATTTAACAATCTGTTTTAAAAAAGTGATATTTTACCTACAATAACTCTTAACATCATAATTTAATACTTATGAAAACAAGCATGCATAGGCGGAACCTTTTCATTCATGTATTTTTGTTCTTTGTCCTCGTTGCTTGAGCCAAGAATCCCATCACCCCCACATGTTCAACTTTCATGCATGCTTTTGCGGTTTGACAATTTCTGGGCAGATATTCACAATAAGAAAGGGATGCTTTTTCTGAAGGGCCGTCATATCCCCATCGACATACATGAAGTAGAAACATTGAGTAACCCATATAAGATCATAATTTACACACTTTTTATAACGTCAAAAAAAAATAATTAAGTTGTTATGCCATGCTATCGCTAATGCCATCTGCATCTAAACAATGATGAAGACTGCCTCATTCCCCAAGGGTTGATATAATATAAGAAACATACTTATAAGTCGGCTTGTGTCGTTCTTTATTGATATCAAAATTTAAAATACAGGGATTTCTGCAACGAAATCATGATTAATTATGTCTTATTATCTTCACGTTCCCTTTATAGTTAATAATATTATTATTGGTTCATTCCTGCATTATAGCTAGAGAAGTAAAAAAAATAGACAATTGTGGATACATGCATCCCATCTCAATAACAAAGGTGAAAACCATATAAAAATTATTATAGATTCTGCAAAGCATCAATTCATATTTTTGTTGAATGACTCATAAAATTAGTGAACTCAACTACCTGAGATAACGCTCAGTCAAGCTGTCAGCGGTCATTGATTTACTATCATATGAAATTACATAGTTTAAAAATACGAATATTAACTGCATAAAAGCAAACTGCAGCATACTAACAATATATGTAGTTCCAAGCAAATCAAATTTGCAGCAAAAATAAAGTTACATTAGAATGAGTGAGCATTTCTGTGTTGGTGCTTATATGTACACAAAGATAAAAATATCCATAGCATCTAAAAGTGATAACTGCAGCAAAAAATGAAGAATAATCAATCTTGATAAAATAAAAGAAATGTACCTTCCGTGCAGTCTCCATCAAACTTCAGTGAATAGCATTGGAAAACATATTTCTTTTAAGTGTCATTTGATGGACCATAAAATTGGATGGAGAATTTTATATAATTAATACAAACTACAAAGTAGTCACACTAATAACTTGCTAATCAGAATATATAATTGCAAGGAAAGGAGCCTGTCTACTTTTACATGTCACCTAAAGAACCTTTTTTAGCTCAATCACAATGAAGCGGTTCACATGATAGAAACTCCAGTAACATGGATACATACACCTGATGAATCCTATGTGATTCTTGCGCATACCACAAGTTACAAGTGTCACATAGTTGATCTTATTAGGACTCCAACTTGAAAACATACAACAATAGGACTTCACAGAGAGTAAATTTATTTTGGGCATTTGACTGTTAAGTTATATAGACGTGGATATTTGGAGTAACACTATCCTCTATTTCACATTCCACTTAAATCTAATTAATAAATACATGATGATATTGAAGAGTATATTCATCGGACGATAACAAATTAGGTTTGAACTTCCCATCGATACATGATGAATTTAAAGACTATCTTTATGGAATCACTGATCTAGACATGTCACATGTCAGAATATATCAAGTATAACTGTGCTGATAAGATTGAACTTCCCATCAATACATGACACCTGATAGCATAATCAATCCAGAATGCATGATTACTGCCGAAATTCACAAAAAGATCACAACATGTATCGATTGAAAACCCACCTCCCATCTTCTATGAACACATCAACAATGCATACATCATCAAAATACACAACAAGTTAATGAGAGAAGTAGATTTAGAAACTACTATCTAACTTAGTCAACATAAAGAAAGCTTGAACCAAAACACCAATGCTCACATTATTCCAACTAAAATGTTCTGTCAGGAATCTAAAATGCCTATCAATAAACATACTGAATCGAGTTCCATCGATCACATGTCAAATTCAACACAACAACATGGCATACTAATTGGCATACTAATTTACATATATACCAGTTCAAGGAGGCAAAGTACATAAGCAACATATGGAACATAGTAAGCAGATACAACAACAACAAAGCCTTTTCCTATAGCAAGCAGAAATAGTGAAAAAAATTGGACCTTCATCTTTTCTTCAAATGGTTGACGACCATGGACACAACAATGATTAAGATGACGATGATCAAGATTTTTTCTTTGTCTATAAAGGGCAGAGGCGAAGTATAATGTTGGTCCCCAACTGGTTGTGCTGATGGTTTAAATGCAAATGAGTTGTCGAGTCAGATTTGGGGATTTTAGATCGAAATTATGAAGAAGAAATGAAGGGGATGTTGAGGAAGAAGAAGATATCAAGGATGAGATTAGAGACGTTACCTGGAGTGGGTCTCGCTGGAAAAGAAGGTTGCTCATGGAATCACTGATGAATCTCAGAAACATCATGATAAAATCCATGTATTATTCTCCTAGCGCTAGTATTATATGTACATACTTTGTGTATAATTAACCTATATATATATAACCATATTTTATTGTATTTAATTACTAACCCTTTTTCTTATTTTCTATTTTATTAAAAGCCCCTAAAAATTAGGTTAATTATTGTATATATATTTATTGTGGTTTTTAAAAAAAATTAAAATACAAAAAAATCAAACCCTTCAAAATCAGTGTTTTTAACTTATTAGAAAGGCTTCCAAAATACACCTTTGTACAAATGTCCTTGTTTGACTTTTTGGCCAACATGAAACTTGTAGATCTCATTGAGATCCACAGCTTTCATGTTTTGATCTTTTCTAATTCAGCCTCCTTCTATTTCTTTTTGACTTTCTTTAATTTCTTATTTACTGAGTTTATGGAGCGGCCACGTGGCACCCTCTGGGCCGCCCACGTGGTCGCACCTCTCTCAGCCACCCGACCTCCTCTATGCCCTTGAATCTCCTCCCACCCGCTCACATACTCAACCGTACATCTCCAGATTGATCTTCAGCCGTCTAATCTCCCCCTGATCTGATCATATCCGCATAATTCCGCTCTCTTCTAGACCACACGATCTCCCTCCTATCCTACGGTTCCGCCCTCGCCACGTCTCCCCTTTATCCTTAGCCCTTAGATCTTCCCATCCATCTCACCCTAGCCATTACCCAATGCTCGTCCCCTAGCTGTTCGATTAGATCCTAAGGATCTGATCTCCGCCCTCCTTCAGCACCCCTACTTGGACCGTTGGATCGCAAGATCCAACGGCTATCCACTCGCCGTCTACCTCCTAACACCCCTGCCCCTAGGCGTTATGCCTCACAGACACTCCGCCCCCTTCCATTTTTAGCATCGCCCTCCTATCACCTCGCATCTACATAACGCTCCTCCTCCATGGTTGTTACCTCTATCTTCTTCGCTCACCCATTATTGTCTCAGATCACAAACCCTAGCTCCTTCATTAGCCCATTCAAAATCTTCACTCCTCCACCTGTAACGGCCACCCCCACCACTATAAATACCCCCTTCTTCCCTTCATTCGGGTCTACCAATTGCGAGGCATTGGCCCAGCTTCCACCGCCCCTTCGGTGACAGCGGAGAGGAGGATCGTCGAGGTGATGATGTCCATACGCTTCCGGTGTTGACCCATGGTCCCCTGACCATGTCGCAGCGGCTCCGCCACTGTTGAGCACCTTGCCACGGATGGGCGAGTTGTCTGAAAACCTCGAGCATCTCCGGATGCTCAGCCTAAGCCTCCCCCGTCGCCGTTCGTTCTCCTCCAATCCTGCTGGCCTGCTTCCTAATTTTTCTCTTATTTTCTCGACTTGTTTCCACCGCCTACAACCATCCTCGCCATCACCCGACCACCCGTTGACCTCCACCACACATCGACCGCCTTTGTCGACCTCCCCGTTCGCCCCCTTCCATTCTCCAGGACCCCGACCACATCACCCATCTTCACCTCTGCTTCACCAGAGGAGAAGACCATTGGTCCCCCGCTCCTTCACCTCCACGGACCCCCATTTCACCCACAACCCATTTGCACGGCACGCTTCAGCTACACTCTAACGCTTGCAGGTGCCCACATCTTCATTGGCTAGAGTTTGGCAGGAGGCACATTCTACAGCTCTGCCTCCGGCGTAGCTTGGTTGTCAGCAACTTCCAGTCGTCGCCTTGCCTCCCCCGTAATTCCAGGTCCTTGGCCTGCACTTCAGCGACGTTCTACGATCCTCAGCGGTGCTCCGAGAGCAAGGTGGAGTGGCAGGACACTCGCTGGAGCACAGCCTCCTCCAACGAAGGAGGCGGAGCTATGAAGAGACAACTACCGTCCGATCATCTAGATCGGACGGTCTAGATGAAGCCCAGGCCTCATGCTAATCCCCCAGGTCCGTGATGACCACACTGGTCGAAGCTATGAACAGATGCCACGTGGCCCAAGCTTGGGCTATCTTCCAAGCTTATCCCCTCAGGACACGTGAGGGGCTGGGTAAATTGCATCGAAGACCTAGTAACTTCCAGAAATTACATATAGGTCCCCCAGGCGCATGCCTTACATGCGTGCTTGGGGTATTTTACAAAGAGGCACTGACGTTTTTATTTAATTACTATTATGCCCCTATAAGCAATGGAGAGTTTATAGAAGGGCCCCACCAGTTTGCTAAATTGCTATAGGTCCCTCCAGGGGCCTATTTATGATTATTTATCTTTTATTTCCATGCATTTTTATTACATTTATGCTCAAATTGAGTGATTTCAGTTTCATTTTGATGCTTGTTTCATTGTCTTTCTAATGGCATGATTAATTTCTTGATTTGACACTTAATTAATGGAGCTAATTTTTGATGATTTATAGTGTCTCATGTTCTTTGATTTAAACACCATTAATCATCTTTAATGCTTGATTTGACTCTGAAATTAACCCTTAATCAATTGCTCATGGATGTGATTAATTTAGGGCATAGTTGTATGTTTTGTATTGCATGCATTTATTTGCATTCCATTAATTTTGTACACGCATTTCATCTCTTTTAATTACGTCTAAAAATCAAATAAAAATTACACGCAACACTTGTCTTTGCATTGTTTTATCTGCATTGCATATCACATCTGCATAAGGACCTAAGACTAGAAAATAGTAACTCTTGAATTAAACAATAATCTTCGAATAAACGAAGATGCTCGTGTCTCTGAGGTCGACCTTGGTATACTTGCCAAGTAAAATAACTTCCACATATTCGAAGGTGTGGATTTTGCCGATTCAAATTTGTCTCCTATACTACGATAATTCCTTAATTATTAAAGAGGCAAATTTAAGGTTCATCAATCACCTCAGCTATGGACGAAGCTTTGCTATGATCGAGGGCACAATAGCACGGGGAGGCAGGATCTTGTCGAATCTGGGAGCTATGGTCATCACCGTACTCAACAACTCACGACCTGCTGTCACAGGAAACAGCTGGAGGTTAGTGGCTCTACGCTCTCTCAGAAGGTGGATGAAGATGATAGGGGCGAGGCATGAGTTTTGATTGATGGGAGCATTAGGGTTTCACGAAGGATCGCTGAGCCATCACTTAGGCATTGAAAAGGTTGGCGAGGACGTGGACACATCCAAGGTCGGAGACTGTGAGATGCTCGTCGTTGACGACTGGCATTTCGATTAAAGAGAAGGGGAGAGACCTGATGCTCGGAGAGGGAGAGAGAGAGAGAGATACGTGGGAGGAAGCGCTGAATGGGAGAGCCACATGGCAGCGACTCGGGAATTGCGTTCCGTTCGGGGCAAGAAATTGGGAATAGAGGGGGATGCGAGGTTAAAGCGCCACGTGACTATAGCTAAGGTAAAAACCCAGCTTTAGTATATGTTATAGATCATCACTATATAGTGAATTTAAGAATATTATTTTTATTTATTTATTTTTAAAATTGTCATTTTTGATCTGATATTTAAATCTATTTATCTTAAAAGCTATATAAAAAGTCGACGTCTATGACACTTAATTTAAAAGGGTTTGTATCACTTGTGTCCTTTTAACTTCTGCAATGTCAGTTATACCTTTACCTTTTTCGGATATCAATTGTATCCCTTACCTCTTACAAAATCCATAATTTTACCCTTTTGTAATATACCTTATTATCGAACTCGAGTTTTGAACTTGTTCATATAAATAGATTTTAATTAAGTTAAATTATTAATGAACTATTATCGAACCGAACTCAAACGTTCATTTTTTAAACGAACTCGAACATATCCTATCGAACATTTATCGAAAGAACTCGAACTTTCGAATCTTTATCAAACCGAACTCGAACATAGGTTCGTTTGTTACCGTTCGATCTGATTAACATCCTAAATACCAGCCTCTTGTAACGGATAAGAACGCAACTGTTTATTAAAAGGGCCCAATAATAATCACATGGATGTGGATTATTATCAAAATAATGTATGGGTCGTAATTTAATATTTAGAAAACAATTTGTTTAAATAATATTTTACGATGTATCTTCATGGAACTACCTTGACAATATAATACGAAATGATTAGTTTAAAAAACTTATAGTGAAAATAATTGACATAGGGGTTGGGCGGGGAAATAACTTAGGGAGAGGTTGAGATTAGGTTATAAAGAGAAGATTACGAATATTTTTTAATTTAATTACTATAAGTAAATTAATATATTTATATTATATCCATGTAAATATATAATATAAATATATACTTGTTAGCGAGTAAAAATGGAGTTGTGGAAATGTTATATATAAGTAATTGTAGCTAATCACTTTATATTCTTTGATCTTTTATCTAATGATGTAAAAAAAAGTATACCCCCGCTGTCATCTTTTTTATTATTGCATACTTGTATTTTTTGTTGTAAAATATCGTTTCATTAAATTTGAGAAGACTTTCCTTTCTCCTCTCTTGTACAACAACACACATATTATCTTATTTATGCACCTACCTATCAGTGAATATACTGTATTTTGATTTTTTTTGACATCCTTAGTCCTCCAGTATAAATATATAGCATTTTTTTGACTGTAATTCATAAAGACATTTGCTGGCTTCCTTCTCGTCCTAGTGACAATTATTGTTCTGTTGAAGTTACATAGAAATTGATGGGAGACGGGCAACAAGCTGCGCCGCCATTTGTTGAAGTTACAGACAACATAGACATAGCATGTCTCTTAATTTTATAACATGGAGAAGCGAAAATAGTTGAAAGAATGAAAAATAGAATGGAGGAATGGTAAAATAGTAGATGGGGGCAAAAAAAAGTTACATCCCGCCCTTTGATCGAGTACTTATTCCAAAACATCCAATCGTTAGGACTTGTTGGGTTTGAGAAACCGATAAAAAGTCTCAACCACTTGTAAATATCGGGATATAATTGGATGTGCAATCAACCACCGCAACAAAATTGTGTGAATAATAATATAAAATGATGTAACTATGGTTGGTCATCTTTTGCAATCACTCGAAAAAAAGCATTATGAAAAAGAACAAGCACAGCTCTCCATGCTCTCTTTTTTTTATTGTCACTCGTGTGGTTATTGGTGTTGACACCACCCAGTTTTTCTTATTGACCTAATCATAATCATAGATTGGTTGTAAGAATCAATATCTATCATGCAAGATCCCAAATAACAAAAGTCCCAGTCCATCTCGACTAATCAAAATCTAGATTATAATGCGATATGATCACATGTAATTAAAATTCCTTCAATGAATATATGAAATCTCATTCAATTATATTAAGATTATATTTTCCCAATCCTAATAATCTCCAACTTAAGTTGAAAATCCACCACTGTCTTCACGTCGCCATGATTTTGCATCAAACAATTCTCATTATTTTCAAGTTTTTTTGCAAAATTGTCACAACTTTTGTTGGATGCCCCAGCGTTTCTCCTGTGGGCACGCTCGCACAATTATCTGTTTGGCAACACACTTTTCTCATGTATTGATATGCCTTAGACTCTTTTATTCATTTTACCGAATTCAGTTGAAGAGCCGTTTGATGTCCGCCTCGTGCCATTATATCCTACTAGTACGGTTGAAGAACCATCTGGATGTTCGGATCCGTATGTATTCAGGGTTTGTTTGTATGAGAGTAGTATACTCCCTATGGTTAGGGCTCTCAGTATCCTTTGCATTCTTTTTTCTCCACATAATGTAAACCGATCGTCACTGCCCAAGGACATAACCCAATTATATAGGAACCTTGTAAATCCGCGTGTCTTCATTCTTGCTTGATTGATCGTGTTTGTGTGTGATTTCTTCCTCTATTTGCAACATTGTTACTAGATATTGGCATCATTCTTTGATAATGTGAACCGTACTCGCTTTTCCTTGTTGCATGTTTTTGCAAAAGAGATGTCGATAGCATGTTGTTATGTTACCTTAATGCAATTTTTGAGAATAATCGAGGCTCCATCATGTGTGATGACCCTTCCTTGAGCCTATATACCATGTTTGGCATCCTCATTCCCTATTAGCTGCTAAATGCCTTAGTTAATTCATGGTAATTACGTATTGTAGTCAGGAAAATTGAGATTTGTCAAAAACCACTTAAGTTAATATTAATTCAGTGCGATTATATATATTTTTACTTGCGCAAGCCCAAGATTGAACACAGGGAGGGAACTGCCAACTTAAGATTAAATTTTAGATCATTAAGTAATTAAAGTTTCAAGAAGAATATTTTTTTCGAATTTTTGAATGTAATCATAAGAATATGCAAATGCAGCCAAGTTCAGGGGTACTTTCACAAAATCTCAGCCAAATCAACTCCAAATATTATGGAACTTTGCCGGAATATAAAATAATGCAAATCTAAGTTACTGTTAATTTTCGAGATTTTTTATTTGAAATGATATTATTAGATATCGAAATGTTGATTATGCGTAATTTAATTTAATAAATAACAAAGTTAATTATTTCAAGAATCAAAGTTATTCTAGATGTCTTTAATTAAGAGGAATCCGGAACAACTTTAAAATCCAAAAAATACTAAGTGATGGTCCAGTTAAAAATCAATTATAAATTTCACAAAATAAATTATTTAGATCCCAATATGCATGCAATTGAAATGATTTTTGGACACAATGCAAAGGAATATTTAATTTTCCAGAATTTTCAGAGCAATTGTGATTCACGATTATTTATCAAGCACAAAATGGATAAACAAAAGCTAGTTTTACCACTTAAACTGAAATAAATCATGTACAGAGCATAAAATTCCACAAAATTGTCAACAATAGAAAGAATTAGTTACACTACACATGCTTTTTTTTAATTTGAAAAAAATGAATAATTATTGTCAGAATGTAAGCTCAATCCCATGGTTGTAATTGCAAATAAAAATAAAAATATCAAAACTTGAAATAGCACAGACCGCACTTCTTTAAATTACCAAAATAAGATGGGTGAGCCTCACAATTTTCCCAGGCTGCATGTTAATCATGTGAGGTCCCTGATCTTCTCCTTCGTTGTTCATAGATGTAAGAGAATGCTTTGATCCCTCGGATGCTGTGCGAGCAGAGGTCGAATGTACTGATATAACCTCGAGCTTCAACGGATGGGGTCGGGAGATGGGGTTCGACGCACTCCTGCTTCAGTACCACAACCAATCCGCTGTTGGGTCTGGTGTTCGTGCGGCTACTGTCCGGTGGTGCGAGGTGGTGCGTGGCTCCTAGTAGTTTGGTAATGGACGCTGGACGAAGACCAAGGGAGGAGCTCTACCTCTGGACTCTGCCCTTGCTACTGTCATATAGTCTTTTCTTCTCTCCTTGCTTCAGGGGTGGAGATTCACACGATGGGAATGTTGAGTGGCTCAAAGGATGGCGGCGAGGGGAGACCTGCATAGTTGTTGGAGGGTGAAGGAGTGCTGGAGCTCTCTGGATGATTCTCGGTGGTGGTTGATTCCGCTCGAACAGAGGAGGGGGTCGATGAGTTGTACACAGCGATGCTCAACTACATATAGTTTCTGCTCCGGCGATGGAGGCTCACTTCTGCTTGAATTACAACTCCTTGGAATACGCAAAAAGGATGCCGCTTGGAGATGGTCTCCTATATTGCAGACGACGACGACGGGGGTTTTGAAGGTGGCATCCCACGGAATGAAGCTCATATACATCCATCCTCTCGTCATTCAACTAGATGAAGTCCAGGTCATGTCTTCTGTGGCTGAAGGCGAAGGGGGAGTCTTGCTCGAGCTATTCGAGGGAGAACTCTGGATCTGCTGGAAGTACCTTCAATTAAGGGTAATCTCTCGAGCAAAGGAGCTCAGAGCTTTGGTAGATGAAAGTGATCAACATGGTTCCTGTGTATGCGCGAATGGAAAGGGTACCTAAGCTCCGATCGTGAAGGAAGCTCACGAGCATCGCGTTCGAGTGGTGGCCCTAAAGCTCCAGATGTATGCTCTGATGTGGGTTACAGAGTTGTGAGTGAGGCTCGTTGTGGGGGATGGATTGGAGCGTACAACTCCGATTTATGTGATCGGATGGGAGACGGATATGGAGAGATAGCAGAGAATCGAGAGGAATACAGGAGATGGAGATGGACTGATTGAGGGTGCTGGGTTTCATACGGAGAGTAAGAAGTTGGCGTGGGCAAAAGATGATAATAGCAACAAAAGAACGAATAGAAGGAATGGATTGGAAGGAGTACCTATAGGTGGTGGGCAGAATTCGCCTGGGGAAGAACCTCGTAGGTTCTTGGTCCTCGCTCTAAGTCCCGACGACGAAGATTGAGCTTCACAGCAGCTGGGAACTATTGTAGCAAGGCTTGGAGAGGCTTGGATCTCTCCTGGAGCTTGGGTCGTCGTTGCACGGTCTGAGGACCTTTTGCTGTCATCGGAAGGAGGAAGGTGCTGAGCTCTCTCGAAAATGGCGGATAACACCGTGTTATCTCACCTACGAGGTTGTAGTCGCTCGACTCGTTGTCTTCAGTTGTCACCTGAGATTTGGAGGAGCTCGACCTCTCTTCTCTCAAATCTATGGATCCCCGAGAAAGGGGGCGGAGATGGCGTTTTGTGAGAGGAGGGTTATGGGTGGTGTGACTTGTGGAGGGGGCGAAGAGTGGAGGAGGTGGGAAGGAGAAAGTGGTGGCCGTTGGGCGGAGGAAGCGGGCTGGTGGTCGTTGAGTGGAGGGATGCGTGGTGGAGGTGCATGGCTCGGTTGAGAGAGGCAGAGGAAGGAGACAGAGTCTCGATCGTTTGATAGGTCGAGATTGAACGACCGAGAAAGCGACACGTGGAAAAAAAAGAGGCGGAAGATAATAAAAGAAATATAATATAATAAAAATGAATAAAACAAATATTGTGGTTGTTGGATGAAGGGGCTACATGCAACGACGCAAATAAAGGAGGCTAAGGGGTTTAAGTGGAGGGGCGCATGATGACTCCCGGAGCTGCCACGTGTCCCCTCCACACAAACCAGACCCACAAATCAAAGGAAATTCAAATTAAAATAACAAATGAACTTAAATAAAAAATTCTTCAAGAAATCATTCTTCTGGATGAGATCTATAATTTTCATGAATGGACCAAGACTAAAAGACGTCATTTGTACGGACTAATTTTTTGGTGTTATTTTATGTATGTAAAATACCATATTTTACTTTTGGGACTTTTTGTGAGTTTTAATTAAGATAAAAATGAAAAATAAAATCAACTAAAATTAAAGAGATGTATTTACACATAATCTAAATTTTTGGTTTAATAATCAAGAAAATAAAGAAATAGAATAAAAGAAACTTATTTATAGACCCTATATACAGACTTAAAACAACTCATTTTCTTTGATTTTCTTAGTATTTTGAAATTAGATTTTTTCACACTTTATTAAACACAAATCAGAGAAAATAAATAAAAGAGAAAAAAATTGAAAATAGTTAGTTATGAAAATAAAACGATAAATCAAAATTATTACATTTGTACAATATACAATGGGGAACCTAAAATCCAAGTTTGCCATATAAACTCCGATTCTTTTGAATTTAGTCTTGATTTGTAGATAACTGAATCTAACATTAATTCAAAAGGGAGTACAAAGATTGTATGCGAGTAATATTTGACCTTGCAACCTTTTTGTCTCCAAATTATGTTTTGGTATTATTTCACACACACACATAGGCTAGTATTTTTCTATGATTTTTCCTTTGTTAGTGTTAGTTATGTACACAATGGATAGGTCAATATACACGTGAATATATACATAATTAAGATGGAGCTTTTATTAGAAATTTAAATACAACAATTATCCCTAATTATATACAACATATCAATTGTTTATTTATGTCTTTTAAGGGGTTTATTGATTGAATGCCTTGTAAAGTAAGGTAAGATTAATGAATAAGGTAGATGAATTGTGGATTTATCACTCTCCTATACTTACCATTGCTCATTCCTGAGCAATTAATTATTTAAAAGCACAACTCTGGTTAAATCCCTGACTGTGTAAGTGACAAAACAAGGCTTAATGATCGGGCACAAATTTAAGATGACTCTATAACTCTAAGTCCCTATCAATTCTTTCCCAAAAGGAACTCAACTTCTCCGATTTTTTAGAATCTCCACAAGTACATATAATATGACAGGTATGCCATTAATTGTCGATTGTAGCTTCAAACGTACAATCTTTGTCTCACCCAAAGTTCTAGTCTAAGAGGCTAGTTTAGGAACCCCTTCACCGGTATTTTCTAAGTCAGATTTCACCTCAATCCACCATTTCTTTAGTTGTCAGACTAAAAAATGTAAATATGGAAGGCCAGATCTGTATCACGTAGGCCTTATTCTTCTCTCCTCTCATTGAACAAAGGAATCACTCAGGTGCCGAACACACACATGTATTTTTTTGTTGTAGATCAATATGTCCCTCAAGAAGGTCGAACCGTCTACAATTATTTTTCTGAGATGCACTGGGGTGTGACTTTTCTGAGTACCTATTGTACCTTCTACTCCCAGGCTTGTAGAATTTACGATGCAGGGCCCTTTTTGTGCTCACACAGCTCTTATTTGGTGGCCTAATGGCATCGAGAAGAGGTGATATTGTGGTTTACTTCCGCTTGGTCCAAGTGGACTCTCAAAAGGTTGGGAGCGCTCACAAGTTATTCTCAAGCTCTCTTTTTTATGGAATGTTTTTGGAATGTTTGGGCTTTTTCTTTGCTAACATGATAATGGGTCTGGCTAGCTCCTTAGCTCCTACCAAGTAGGTGCATACTGATCCACAAATTATTAGATTTTTACACACACTAGCCCTAGGTAAAATCAAGGTAGTACAAAGATCCTTGTCCCCATACTGGCTAGGTGACAACATGTGTGTTTCATGAGGTGATTTTCGACTCCTTCTCATCATCAAGTGTCTTAAAATCAAGTCCCAATTTAAGTTCTCATCCTAGTACTTTAGACAAAACGATGGTTCATCATGAGAAGTATGCAATCATGCATGTGTAGTGCAAGTCATATTATTTTAAGCCTAGAGATTCTACGTGTGATATATCATGTATATCTTCAAACCTGAGAGTTTGAGTAAATAAGTCATTAGACCATAATAAATCAGAATGAAGATGCCCGATTCAAGAGTCGCTCCAAATCAAGCAGCCGGATACACAAGTAGGGATGAGCATTGGGCTGGGCCGGCCCAGCCCAGCCCGAAGCCCAGCCCAAAAAGCCTGGCCCGGCCCAAGCCCAAACGAACATTGGGCCGGGCTTGGGCCTAATTTTTAGGCTCGAATTTTTTTTGGGCCGGGCTCGGGCTTGGCTTGGCCCAGCCCGACCCGGCCCACGGGCCCGACCCGAAGAGGGTCCGAACCCTTCCCATATCCTATACGTATGGAAACTCTCACCTGTCATGCATACTCTATTCATGTATCCTATCTTCATACAATGTTTATAAATCAAGAAAGTCAGGTGTGTGACATATGAGTTGATGATCATTGTATTTCATTTCAGAATTAATTTTTCTTAATTAGTCTATGTCTTAGATTCTGGTGGTTGTTCTTGATTTTTTTAGTGTTTATTTTTTCCATTAGAATATTTTCTATTATTTAACCTTTACCCAATACGAGCATTATGCCCATTTTTTTAACATGTAGTGCCCGGTGCACATGTTGTTGTTAACTGTGTAAACTTGGTTCACTCTTTCAATTTCTGTAACGAGAGACGTTTATGGTATATAACATTGAGTGGACTTGTATAAAATGAGAAATCATCTCCGGTAGAATTGAGTTTGAGTTGTTTCACAAGTATTATGGCATATGTTTTAAACAATTTTAGCTCGTCTAACTTGAATTGAGATTGACTTTAAACACAAACTCAAAGTTAATAATATATAATGGGTTAACATGGGCCGGCTCGGCCCAAGCCCGACCCATAGGATTTGGGCTGGGCCTGGGCTTGGGCCGAATCAAAAATAATTTTGCGGGCCCAAGCCCGGCCCAAGGCCCGAAGTTTTTAAGTGGGCTTGGGCCTGGGCCCTTCAGGGCATGGCCCAGCCTGGCCCATGCTCATACCTATACACAAGTCTTGTGTGAAGTGCATGTGTTAGAGATAAAACCTCAATTCAAAATTTGTTTATTTTCAAAGAGTTTTTTTCAAATTTTTTGTTATACCCCTTATTTTTTGACAAAAATATACAAAACTAGTATTTTATTTTTATATATGTTGTTATACACATTTAACACAATTTTACGAAAGAGTTTTCTACAAGGATTAAAAATTATACATATTATTCAAGTATTTTACATATTGTACACATTTTTATAAAATTTACAAGTAATTACCCAATACCCACTATTATTTACAAATTAGTGAAAATTACAAGCTATGGCTAAAGTATATATCACTTATACATACATCCCATGTACTTGGCTTGTGCTATATCCTCATGATACTAGGTGACAAAAAGATATAACACGTACTAAGTATAAGTGGGTGAAAGGAATAGAAATCAACTTGCCCCCCCATACTTAAGTCTTGGAAAGCCTATGTATAGAAGAAGACAGAAATGAGGCGATCGAAGTCAAGATATAAATGAGGAAAAGAAATGGAGTATACACAACGTGCATTGGCCCCCTTATACTTAGGTTCTGGTCATCTTAAGTATGAAAGTGTGGGAGTGGTGGTCTGATGAGATATGGAGAATGCACAATGGGATAACATGGATCTTTTTTATGATGTTGATGGCTAGAGATCACTGTTACAAGGTCTCAGTCGTGGTTGTAGGTGTGTCTTCTAAATCTGTCCCGCACATGAATACAATCTCCTACATGTGGACCAACTGCTCATTTGTCTCAACAAAGTACGTTAGTAGTTGTCCATTCACTAGGAATGTATATGCTCCATCTATAAGATCTGAAATCTCAACGCTACCGTTGTCGTGCACAACCACAGACTGGATATGGGCCCATCCACTTGGACTTGAGTTTCCCTTAGAAAAGCATCAACTTTGCATTAAACAACCACATCTTTTATCTAGGAACGAAGATCTTTCATCTAATAATAGTATCATGCTAATGAATAACCTTGTCATTGTACATCAAACCTGGGATTGGTGGTACGGACAAATGATATTAGACTAAACCTGCTGATGTCTGCTATTATGGGTCAGTTGCGCTTCATTACTCCATACGACGTTCACCTCCTGAATTTGGGTCGGAGGTGGGAATAACATCTCTACAAAAGATGGTTGGGGCTTAGGGTGGTACACAATCATTTGTTGTTGCAGTTGTAATAACAGCAGTGCCTAGTCAAGTGCATGCATGTAAAATATGTGTTGGACGGATGCCAGTTTCCCTGGACTCTACGTTGATGGTGATTCCTTCGGCTCGACAGAATTCGTGGTGGATATACTGCAGATTGGTAGGAATTGGTGGTGCTCACCAAGAGTTCTAGATGCTTAGTGATCTGGTCCAGTTTGTCCAAGTTCTTTATTCTCTATTCGATCACATCTAACTTCTCAAGGTCCTGTGATCATTTTTGATAATGTCCACTTTGGATAGGTGGCTCCTATGATACTCAAGTTGTCCTCATCATGAAATGTTGCCTTGCTGATGGACTTGTGGTGGATCTGAGGATGCTTTTGGTATGTACATGATGAAGATAACACGTCCTCTCATTCGATCATTTATTCAAATATAGGTCAAACTACGTTTTCATCCTTATTGAATGAGAGCCACCACATGCGGCATCGATCAACCTCTGACTTTTTTGTGTGAGGTTCCCAAAGAAGCATTTGACCAGGTTGGTCCTAGGGATGTCATGGTGGGGCACTTCTCTTGTAAATCTTTTAACCTCTCTAATGAATATCCATTTCATCACCTTTATCCTTTCATTTTGGCCTTATATCCCTAGTTAAATGTGTGTATATATCATTAATTTGTCCAAATAAAACACAATTAATATTGTATAAATATTGTATTTATGTCAAAATAAAAAGATAAAGAAAATTAAAAAAAAGAATGAGGTGTCAAAGACATCGAGTGACAGTAGCCCCTGAGACCCAGTCATCAAGATGCCTTGATCGACAAGGAATAAAGTAGGGGAGGATAGGGCGACCAATTGTACAGAGAATACAATCAAAGACCCTGATTTTATAGGTCAATAAGTACATTTTGAGACCTATTATATTTTCTCATTCTTACACATCAAATCAATAAACTTTAAACATCAATATTGTACATAAAAATACAAAGAAAAATAAAAAAAATTATTTCACTAAAAAATAATGCACAGTGTGCTCAGGACACACAAAATAAAAACCCGTAAAGAAAACTTTACAGACTCGTATCTTCTCCGTACTGTATCAAAATTACCAAACTCATCTTTATTGTTCATAAAATAAAAAAAGCTATTTAATGATTCAATTTGGAGCTAAGATGCAAAAGTTAGGTTTTAGTCCCTCATTGTGCAGTATACTTATATATTTTATTCAATATATTTATTCTTTATAATTTCCAATTTTTTTATTTTTATAAATTTGTAAATATTATTTAAAACATATGTCTATACTTATATTAAAATAAAACCATTCAAAATAAAAAACATACTTTATATACAGATGAATTATACTTGTAAGTACCTATATAATAAATATGCATATTTAATTAAGTTTTGTAAACAACAAATAAAAGTGTAATGAAGAGTGGTGATGATGATGTGATTTGTGTGATTATGATAGTGGTGGTGTTTTTTATGTAGTGGTGGTGATGGTGATTTGATGAAGATGAGACAACAAGGGAAAATTTTTGTTAGATAAATAAATTATCAAGGAGAAGGAAAGGGATACTTACATGTGAGGATCGTCGAATTTTGGAGGAGCTATGTTGCACTCCTGCCGTCGCTTCGAGAAGGATGGAGGAGTCCTTCGAAGCTAAGCGAGCCTGCTTGGAAGCTTGAAACACGGCAACATGGTGCCGTGGATCTCGCCTGAAAGGTTGTCGTCACTCAACTTGTCTCCTTCAGCTGTCACCTGTAGGTTAAAGGGGCCCGACCTCTTTTCTCTCGAATCGGCGGATGGGAAAAATGATGGAGGGGAAGAGGAAAAAAAGGAGGAGGGAGTTAGAAAAGAAGTGGAAAAAGTGAATGAAATGGGAAGTTGATGACTTGGAGCAGGGAACAAGTAAAGAAGTAAGAGAGGTTAAAAATAAAATAGAAAAATAAATAAATTAAATAGACTACTAATAATAAAGAAGAGAAAAGAAATAAAAGTAGATGAAAAAATGAAAAATAATTAAATGTAAATAAATAATTAATTAAAATAAATAATAAATAAATAAAATTAAATTATGAAAATAAAAAAGAAAAAGAAAAAAAGAAAAAGAAAAATAAGAAAATGAAAATGAGCTGACACGTGGTGGCTCCAGGAGCGACCACGTGTCGCTCCTAGAAAATTCACAAATTAAATGTATAGAAAAATAAAAAATAATAAAAAGGGTCAAATCAGAAAGTGGTCAACATAAAAGTTGCTCGTCTCGACGAGATCTACAACTTTTATGAAGGATCGAAAATCAAAATAAGCCATATGTACAAAGTGCATTTTTGGGTGGTATCTTATAAGTATAAAATACCACATTTTTGTTTTTTGCATTTTTTTGTCATTTTTCAATAATAAAAATCAAATAAAATCAGGAAAAATATGTAACAAATATTTACAACTTATTCTATTTTTTGGATTTTTAATAATCAAGAAACTGAAGAAATAAAATATTAGGGCAAAAGGTCAATATGTACAATGTAATAGGGGCCCAAAACCCAAGTTTTACATACGATCTCCGATTTTTATGAAATTAGTCTTATTTTGAAGGTCTTTGAATGCATATTAATTTAAACGTGAGTAGACCTAAATCAGACAATGTATGAGCGAGATATGTACATTTTAAAGCTCCTAGTTTCAAACTTGGACTTGTGTTTTATTGGACAATTTTGTAAGTTAGTATTTTTTTGATATTTTTTCTTTATTAGTGTTAGTAATATATACATTATAGAGTTGGTTTTATTGGATTTGAAGTTAGTATGAAATATATACATATGGGGTATTTAGAGGTGATTTTTACAAGTGGATTGAGCTTCTTGGTTAATGCAAACATGAATGGTAAAATGCAGATATTATTTACATATGCATGAATGTTAATTATGCAATAAACGTGGAAATATGCAGCTAATTACTCGGGAATAAAGCTCTATTTTCAACTTTTAGAGTGATGAATCACAGATTCATCAACGGATATTTTGCTCAGAAACCCCTGTATTCCTGGAAATTCATGTCGTAGCCCGCATCTGCAACATCACGTGTAACACAACCCCCTGCATGGAACATTTGCACAAATACCCGTTCGGGTATAGGTAATTGCATCTAAGTCCTGACAGCATATTTTTTTATCAATTTTATTTCTGTAATTGCATTTAGGCCCAGTGTTTGAACCTTAATTTAAACCTTCATTTAGCATCTTTTTTATCATTCTAAAAATTGCATAGTGTAGAACAACTTATGCTCTATCATTATGTATACTGAATTTATTTTTGAAATTGTGTTTTATTTAATATAATATTTTGGTGAAAAATTATCTAATTTACCCACTATGTGCTATTTAACTCATATTAAATTAATCTCTGCTCCAAAAATTCTTAAAAGTTTGTAGTAGCTAGATTTTAGTGTCTTTTTCATTGTGCCTGAATTTCATGTCATTTGCACATATATCGAGGTATGAATAAAATGAATAGTGATTTCCTTAATTGATTTTTAATAAACTGAAAAATAATTATCTTTAGGGTTTAGAATTTTTCCTGGATATCTCTCACATATACTTATTTTGGATAATTTTATTTCCAAGAAATAAACTGGTTTGATATTTATTAAAATTAGTTTTCTTAAAATCACCTAGTCTGCATATTTTATTCATAATTAATTCACTTACATCCAAAAATTCCAAAAAAATTGCAGTAGCTTATTTTTGCATTCATACACATTCTGGTTAAGTTCATTGGATTTATAGTTCATTTGATTAAATATGCAATTTAGCCCTTGAAATTTGTCGAATTTGCATTTCATTCATTGTGTTTAAAATAAAAAAAATACCTCTTTGAAAACCTGATTTTAGATTGACTATAAATCAACCTAAGGAGACAGTGGTCTCTCTGAGTTCGACCTTGGGCTTGCTCAAGTAAAAAATTGACCGCTCGCTTTAATTGGATAATTAATTAATTTAGTGGTTTTTTATTAATCCGAATTATCTGCCTACAATGTTCACATTAAACATTAATTCCACATAATTAGTGAGGGTAAACATGGGTTCATCAGATGGCACTGTTATCGGAGAGGTACGGCTTAGGTTAATTTTTAGAAAATCTAGATTTTAGGTTTTCCACCCCCGGGTATTCTGAACCCTGATTTTTCTTGTTTATTTTTCTGCATTTATTTATTTATTTTCTTTATTTTATTTTATTTTATTTTATTGAGTATGTCTCTCTTACCATCATCTTAATTTTTTGTGTGAGGGACCCGACGCGACGGAGTGACTGCTTAGGTGGCCGAGCAACTCAAAGCATTAGAGGACAACTTTTTTGGGAAATTAGCCGACTGAAGGATCCACATAAATTTAATTGAGTCGAGTCATGAGAGAGTGTAGAGTCCTTAGGATTTTATTTTTCTGCATTTATTTTATTTAGTAATAATTGCATTTTTCCAACGGATTCCGTTTGGAATCTCGCGTGTGTATTTGGACTTTCTCTTGTGTGTGTCGAGACCTGTTACACTCTCTGGTGAGGGTGTGGCTCGACTTGAGTGGTGAAATTAGGATAGGCATATGTAATTTAATTTCAAATTTGTATGCGTCATTCGTAGTTTAGGCCACATATCTTATAAGATTCACTGTCTTTTAAGATCCTTAATGAGACATACATAGACACGTATTACTTAGCCAAATTAAACTCAATTCTTCCCCGCTAATAGTATATTGTGTAGATGTAGTTTTCTCGATCTGCATGCATTTAGTGTAAAAAAATTCAGTTTTGCATAATGCATGGAGAGTGCTGGGAGTCACTGTAAGTATATCTTCTTCTGATGCATCATCATTTCATGTTTGCATTCTGATTTCTGATTTCTCCCTTGTTTTACAACATATGATTAAAAAAGAAATTGGGACTGAACGGTAGACGTACTTTGTTGTGTTCCGATTAAATTTCAAGTGATAACCTAACTCTAAAATTGGGACTGAATTGAGCAGATTGATTAAACAAAATTGGAATAAAAAAACTTGTTTTACTGGTGCATAAAGCCCTCATTATTTGAATTTGCTTGCAAGTGAGAGAGATATAATACTAGTATAGAGCCAAGCCATGATTTTCATATAGACTATTGCTTCTACAAAAACGATTAACTACTTCTCAGTGAGGAAATAGGGTAGCCGGTAAATGGTCTGGATTTCCTTAGTAGAGTGGGTGGTTTAGAGCATACTGCATAAGGTTCCATCCTCAAGTAACGGTTAGTCATATTTTTACGATCCATACTTACTCCCGTACTGGCTAAAAGTGGGTGCAACTAGTCGTAAGAATCGGGCCAGTCTGTAGGGAAATACATACACCTAACAACTCGTTAACTCTTTCAAAGTTTGCATTTGTCACCAACTAAAACTGATAAGATAATTCAGCCGAACCTTTACGGCCCTCATGTGTAGAGTTGGTGAATTTGGGGATTGCATTGCGTTTGTATTATGTGAATATTCTATGCACATTCAAGTGCACTGTAGAACTAGAGCCTCATTGAATATATTGTTTTGATCAGTTCTTTTACCATTGGTGACTTATTGGGAGGATATTTATTTGGACTTCATGAATCTCTCGTTGAACCCTCCAAGAAGTTCATCTTCAAAGGTCCAAACACAATTCGGACCAACCTGGACTCATGACCCTCTTGAGTTCAGGATCACTCACTCTCGGGATGGTCACTCACAAACCATTCCCTTTCTCTCCTCCCACCTCACCAAGGAAGAAATTCATCTTGGTGCGGATATCTTCATTCCTAAACCCTCTTCTAATCAAGTCCGCATTGTTGACTCAAGCTCTAAAGAAGATTCGAGTAAAATGCCTCCGAAAAAAGAAGAAGATAAAGAAGAACACCCAGAGGACCCCATGAGGATGATACTAGCCAGACTTGCTGCATCTGAGCAGCAAAAGCCTTACTTCGAGCTCAGCTAGGACAGCTCAATAATGGGGTTGAACAACCAATGGATGTGACGTACAACCTCGGATAGTACCAAATTCGGAATTATTTAAGTCCGACCGAACTTGGAGTTGATTTTGAGTTGAAGCCGCAGTTCCTGAACCTATTACCACACTTTGATGGGAATGCTTATGAGGATCCATATACATTCCTAAGGGACTTCGAGCTTGTTTGCACTAACCTTAGAAATCCTAATGTTAGCCAAGATTATATTAGGCTCACAATGAAGGATATGGGATTATCCTCAAGTGCATCACGGAAGCGTGTGCATCGTATCGTATACGATGAAGAGCGACTAGTCGCACTAGTTGCTCATTGCAGTGGAATTTAAAAAAATTTCTACGATGAAACCACATGATCCAAGAACATTTCTCGGATCGTTTCATCTAACCACAAACAAGATATAGGAATACATCTTGGAGCGTGGTTGCGATCGAGCCTCTAAGTGAATAGACCTCCTGTCTCAAGTTCGATTCGTCGGAGGAGACACTTGCGAGCGCGGGGATGAGTCGAGTGCTCCTCGCAATCCAAGTCATTGATCCAAGCGATGGATCTTCTGATCTCGTCTCACGAGATCGAACGCCTTCTTCACGAGCGCCACACATCAAAGAAGATGGAGAACCAAGATTCGTTGAAGCGGGTACGACGATGAAGACGATCTTCTCTTTATGAGAGTGGACGGCCACTCAAAGAGAGAAGACTCGGAGTGTGCGTGAGAATGAGAGGAAGAGAGAGAGAGAGAGACTTTGTCAAGATGGTGTAAGTCGAAGAGCAATGCATGCCTCTTCTTATATAGGGTTTTGGGAGTCGATGGATCTTAATCCATGGAGAACACACAATTAACGTATGAGATTGATTTGTGTTCTTTTCACCGGCTAGGATGTTGTTGTAAAATCACAACAAAAGTGATTTAATTTAAATTAACTAATACTGATAAATCAATATAATTAATCTCAAATTAAATCACATTTGACTAGAGATGGGATAATGAGAAGACCAAGGTCCATCCCTAAAATAGAGGGGACGGCTAATTCTCTCCACATGGAGAGTTGTAACCGTCCTCTCTTCTTAGAGAGGACTTGGTCAATCTCTAAAATATCATGAGATCTCATTATCTCATGATATATCCTATAACTCTTGTCGAAAATAATTTTCACAAAATAATTCCAAATTATCTTGTGGAAAAAAATATCAACCAAGCCACTGAAATTATGTGAATCTCATTCACAACACAAAACTAAATGTAATTATATTTTCAATTAATTATTCAATGTGAATCTAATTCACATTAACAATTAATCAATAAATATAAATCACATGAGTCTCTCTCTAATATATTATAAATCGTATTTATAATATACATGGATAATTGGATAGTGTTATACACATTATCCATATCCACATTAATTAAATCACATTTAATTACATTGGATACTCATTCTCATGCATTTAGATAATGTGAATCAAATTTACATTATTCATGATAATTAAATCATATTTAACTATCCATCTCACAATGCTCAGATATAATTCAACCTTGGAATTATTCTTTAACTCTTTCAAGAACAATGCACTTTCTCTGCAGATATTTGGTGATAAGGACATGGAGATTGTATTGTTCCACGTATAATGACTTAGATATTGAGATCACATCTCAGATCCAGATCTCACGTACGTTCAGAGATGCTTGATTTAATCAAGACCGCAAATCTAATCTTCTCACTTCGTTTGAATCTCATTCAGATCAGTGTCCAACATTTGGACCAAGATCAGATTACTTCTCTACTAAGAGGAGTCACTAAAATCCATACCTATTTCATAACTCCCTCGGAATGGAAGCGTCATGCTTATACAATTGATTATTGATCACATCACCCTCAGGTATTTCCAATACCTGTACATCCTGCATACTGGAAGACCTGTGATGAACCCGAAGATATAGATCAATTTTACACTATCATCTTCAAGGTTTCATCAACAAGTTTCTAAATCTTGTTCATTGGGATTTGGTATTGATCACATGCTTTCCAAAAGCATATATCATACCTTCAAATTCGTGTCATGTTTCTAAAGCACGACGACCATGCATGGAATTTGATCGGTCCCAATACCTCATGAGTGAGCTCATATCTTCCGGTTCAGAAGTGAACATGTATGATCCCTTTGAGAGATCGTATTACTCATATGACCTTATATGCATACCAGCTCGACGGTGTATAGATCTTGGTTAGATCATCAACCTATTGGTCTGTCAAATGTACATACTCAGGCATATAGTAATACATATGTCTCCGATCAGAGGATGCGTGCCTATATCGTGACAGTATTCAACATAGGACTTTGGTTATCTCGATCTCGTTAAGACAACCCTTTGACTTAACTAATCTGACACCTCTGAATCTCTATTCCTATGCAGAGGACCTGCATCAAGAGGTCGGTCAGATATCAGCCTATATGAGAAAGGATTGCCATCTCCTACTCAGGCTGGAGATCATCTCTTAACAATCATTTGACGGTGTTTGATAAGTCCTCAATCCAACTCCTTAGATATTCATCCAAATACCAGCCTCTATGATTCAATTATTGAATCAACAGCTGTATGATTATTAAGATGGCCATGGTATATAACCCTAATTGTACAGAGGGACATTATAGTGCATTCATTCACTTAATCTCAGAAAGGGAGTGAAAATAAATCAATGACTTTTATTGATAAATCAAACATTACAATAACATTTATTGTTGGAATGGTTCGCTTCGGGCTCACATTGCTAACAATCTCCAACTAGCCCTCAGAACCATTCAGGAATAATCCTTAAACCCATACTCATTACATGTTGGTCGAAAACCTTCTGTGTCAGAGGTTTGGTAAGAGGATCTGCAACGTTGTCGGCAGAGGCCACCTTGGTGATGATGATGTCACCACGCTTTTGAATCTCTCGAATGATGTGGTATTTCCTTTCCACATGTTTGCTCTTTTGATGCCATCTGGGTTCCTTCGCCTGGGCAATGGCTCCCGAGGTATCGCAAAGTAACGGGATGGGAGTATTAGAGGAAACTACGCCAAGTTCCAAGATGAACTTGTGCAACCACACCGCATCCTTTGCAGCATCCGATGCGGCAATGTACTCATCTTCTGTTGTTGAATCTGTCGTAGTGTCTTGCTTCTCCAGCTTACAGCACCACCGTTCAACAGGAACACAAACCTTGATGTCAACTTTTGATCATCAATATCCGACTGGAAGTCTGAATCTGTATATCCCAAGACTTGGAGATCACCATCTCCATAGACCAAGATGTAATCTTGCATCCGTCTTAGATACTTGAAAATGTTCTTTACTGCATTCCAGTGTTGTTCTCCATAGCAAGACTAGTAACGACTTATCACTCCCACTACATGGCAGATATCTGGCCTAGTACACATCATGGCATACATTAAGCTTCCTACGGCTGATGCATAGGGGCATCCAGCCATGGCCTTCTTTTCCTCAACAGTTTGAGGAGCCATCCCTTTAGACAGGTGAATACCATGGCTTAAGGGGAGAAAACTTTTCTTAGAACTATCCATACGGAAACGTTCAAGAATCTTTTTAATGTACCCATGTTGTGATAATTCCAACATCCTCTCTTCTCGGTTTCTGAACAGCTTCAGGCCTAAGATGTAAGAGGCTTCTCCAAGACCTTTCATCTCGAAGGTATGAGATAGCCAAATCTTAACACTGGTCATCGTCCCTGTATCATTCCCAATGATAAGGATGTCATCTACGTAAAGCACGATGAACACAATAGTGCTCCCACTAAGCTTCTTGTACACACAAGGTTCATCAGGATTCTACACAAAATCACAACTCTTTATGGTTTCGTCAAATCTGATGTTCCAGCTACGAGAAGCTTGTTTGAGCCCATAGATGGATTTCTTCAGCTTGCATATTTTACCTTCCTCAGTTATGAAGCCTTGGAGCTGCTCCATATAGATATCCTCCTCGAGGTATCCATTGAGAAAATTGTCTTGACATCCATATGCCAGATGTCGTAGTCAAGAGATGCAGCTATAGCTAGTAGTGTCCTGATGGACTTAAGCATAGCCACATGAGAGAATGTCTCATCGTAGTCGTTGCCTTCTCTCTGTGTATAGCCTTTGGCTACGAGCCATGCTTTGAAAGTCTTTACTTTCCCATCAGGTGCCCTTTTCCTCTTGAAGATCCATTTACACCCTATGGGTTTTACCCCTTCAGGTGGATCCTCTAGGGTCCATACACCATTCTTATGCATGGAGTCAATCTCTGACTTCATTGCTAGCATCCATCTATCCATGTCATGATCCATGAGTGCTTCATCAAATGAAGTAGGATCATTATCAGTCTCTCCTGACACATGGAATCCATACCTTTCAGGTGGTGCAACCACCCTCGAACTCCTTTGAAGAGGTATGGGTGCTTCATCTTTATTTATCTCTTCAGTTTCTGGTTCAGGAATCTCAAAATCCTCAGGGAATTCTACGAGTTCCTCTACTTCATCTTTGTCTTGACCTTTAAGGAAATCATCCTCCAGAAATCTAACATCTCTAGACACGAAAATCTTTTGGGTCTCACGGTCATAAAATTGATATCCAATACCATGTTTAACATGCCTAATGAAGTAGCACTCTCGAGTGAGAGATTCTAGATTACTTGCATCCATGTTCTTCACGTGGACCAAGCAACCCCAAACCCTCGAGTGATTAACACTTGGTTTGGTTCCATACCATAGCTCATGAGGAGTCTTAGGCACATATTTGCTAGGAATCTTGTTTATGATATATATTACAGTCTCTACTGCATATCCCCAGAAATTAATGGTAAATGTGCTTTGCTTCTCATTGAACGGACCATATTCATGATGGTCCTGTTGCATCTTTCAACAACACCATTAAGTTGGGGGGTTCCAAGAGGAGTGAGATTGGAGACAATTCCATTCTCTTTAAGGTATTTCTTAAATTCATCTGAGAGGTACTCACCGCCTCGGTCAAATCGAATCCGTTTAATCTTCCTATCAGTTTGGTTCTTAACCAAAGCCTTGAACTCTTTGAACTTTTCAAAGGTTTCAGATTTATTACGTAATAGGAAGATAAAACCGTATCGCGAATGGTCATCAATAAACGTCAAGTAATATCGATATCTATTTTGGGTCGCGATACTGAAAGGACCACATACATCAGTATGTATAAGGTCAAGAATACCTTCGCATCTTGTAACCTTGTTACTAAAAGGCATCCTGGTCATTTTACCTCGAATGCAATGTTCACAGGTAGGCAAAGGTTGAACCTTTCTATTGATCCTATCAACGGATAAATGATCACGCCTTTGATTCCAAATCATGTTTGAATCCATTATCCCTGGATCTTTTAGGGTTTTTCTTAGTGGCAGTAACATTCATGACATGCTCATCAATGCACAACTCATAGAGTCCATCAGAAGTCAAAAAACCATCCGCAATATATTTATCATAATGACTTATGACTACTTTATTATAGAAAAGGAATGAATATCTGCATCTAACAAGCTTAGATACAGATATTAAATTGCTTCTGATTTCGGGTACATAAAGACACTCTTTAAGTACTAGGACTCTTCCACTAGATAATGATAGTCGGCAGGTCCTGACGGCGACCGCTGCAACACTTGCATCAGATCCCATCTGGATGATTATCTCCCCCTTTATCAAGACTCAGTTTCCTGAATCAGATGCAACAAATTTCATACATGTACAGAAGCACTAGAATCTACAATCCAACTTCCTTCTCGTCCAATGAGAAAACTAATTTCAATGATGTAAGTAGATTCATACCTGTTGGGGCTTTACCTTTGTCGACCGACTTCAGGTAATCAAGATAATTACGCTTCCAGTGCCCCGGCTTCTTGCAGTGATGACAGACATCATTTTTCTTTGATGCTATCAGATTGGATGCGTTGGTAGAAGAGCCAACTCCTTGACCCTTCTTCTTTCTCTTCTGGGCCGGACCCTTCCGAGAACCATTCTTCCGACCGCACTTTCCTCTGACTTGTGCAACCATTGCACTGCCAGAGGGGCTATCCTTCTTCATTACGTCCTCAGCGGACTTCAATGCAGCTAACAACCTAGCGTTACTAAAATCAACTTTGCTCATGTGATATGTAACCACGAAGTTGTTGAAAGACTTAGGGAGCGACAGCAGAATGAAGTTAGCTTGCATGTCTGCGTCCATGTCATCTCCCAGGGTTTCCAGCTCAGAGAGGTACCCAAACATTTTGAGCATATGTTCTCTGACAGAGGTCCCTCCTTCTTCTTGCAGCGAATAAGTTCTCTGATTATATTGTAATGATGTATGTGGTTTACATCACCGAACATATCTTTTAGATTCAGCATGATCTCTTGGCAATGCTCATTTCCATATGCTGCTTCTGAAGCACATTGGAAAATGTACCCAGAATATAACATCTTGCTAGATTGTCAGAGACTCTCCACACCTCCACTCCATTGGTTCAGAGACTCTCCACACCTCCACTCCACCAACTACTTGCACCACAGCCATGACAGCTTCTAAAGAAAACTCACGACCTGAAGCTATCATTAAGTCGGATACGACTTTTGCTGATTGCCTTGACCATTTTGATGATCTGACACAAGAGCCCAATAATGCCAAGCCAACTGTGATCACTAGCACCTTCCCGAGACGTGCGTTGAGCCTGCAGGAATATTACAATCTATATGTTGACTCGTCTGAGGAGGAACCCATGGTCAGCACCGCACCACATCCCGGACCTTCTAAGGAAACACCCAAGACTAAATTGATCTCACACAAAAACAGTGTTGCTCCCTCCTCTAGCCGGTTATCTAGTGAGAGGAAGTCAAGAAATGATTCCTCAAGGAGTTCCCCTGAACCCCTCAAGGCGCGGTGCTCTCCACTCCCTCTCAATGATTTAGGTTCTAGAAAACCAACTAAGAAAGTCTCCTTCAACATACCAGGGAAGGAATTTTCTGAGGAGTCCTCATCAGGTCCGGATGAAGTGATTTATATGAGTGAGCTCAGTTCAGTTGTTCTCAAGCCTTATCTAAGCAAGCAGCCGTGTATCGACCCGTATGGGACGATCCCTATACCTCATTATTATTCATCTGAGGATGATTCCGACAGCAACACATATGTAAATTACCCACCCCCTCGCTCCCGCAAGAAGGTTCGTCACAAACCTTCTTGATCCTTGTATATTCTCACTCCTCCTTGTATATATTTCTTTCCCTCCCTTCCCTGTGATTCGAATCACGCGCCCCAGCTCCATATCGTTTCATTTTATGGCTATAATTAGGATGTGCCTAGATCCTAAGTATAGGGGGTGAGTGACCCAAGTCTCGTCATCATTCTCTGTACATTCTCTAGATCTCATCGGTTCTCACACTTAATCATGTCCTATACATAGGCTGACCAGAGCCTAAGTATAGGGGGAACCAATGCCCATCATGTATATATACTCATCCATTTCCCCTCTTAACCTCGCTCACCCCATTTTTGATATTCTTCTACACTTAGGCTGCTAGAGCCTAAGTATAGGGGGGCAGAGTGACTTCTATACATTTTGTTATTTTAACTCTCCTACGCTTAGCATGAGCTATGTCCTTTTCCTCGCTTCTCGTGCTCTGAGGACATAGCACACGCTAAGTATAGGGGGCGTGTATATATTACATATATACTTACCCATAGCTCGTACTTTCACGTATTTGTGTATATATTATGCAATAATTACAGGGTGGGTAAAAATTGGAAAAAAAATTGTAAAATACATGTATACTAGCATGCATATTGTATAATACTTGTATAAAAATTTGTAAAATTCTTGTAAAAACATACTCTTGTAAAATAGGGGTATACCAGAAAATAAAGAAAATGAAAAAAATAAAGGCTTCTTATTTATTCTTGCATGATGAATGGGCACCTGCTATGCCATGTTCTATTAACGATGTTGAACTTTACTTAACTGCTACAGTCTCAAGTGACCATAGCGCATCGACATCAATCATATACTTTTCACAGTCATATATCAATATATTCAAAATTGTATCATGATTCATAAATAGGATGAGCACTGGTAAAATTCACTATTAGCCCAATATCTAATAAGTGAACTCTTGTGCTCTATTTTATTGAGTGTAAACTTTTATGATTCCTTTAAGAAATTGCATATCCCATGTGTCCTTATATGCACATCCGCTTGCCAATTTATAGACCACATCAACTATCAACTTAATGATTTACAACTTTTTTTCACTTAGATATATTGGTATATATGTATCTCAGATCAAAGGATGAGTGCACATCTCCTGAAAACCTTTGATAAGGGTTACTATATCGATATTGTCATGTTAATTCTTTAACTTGATTTGCCTGACACTTTGGAATCTCTATTCCTATTCATAGAACTTGCATCAAGAGTATCAATCAAACATCAGTCTATGTAGAAGATTGCCATCTGTTTGCAATTGGAGATCCTCTTTGGAACATCATACTATATGACTTAAGTCCTCGATCTCACTCCTTATTGCAACAACTCTATATCATCTTATATGATCTAACTTCTTATCGAACGTGGCCATGGTATGCATCCCGATTCATATAGAGAGATCTTGCATAATAAATTTTTTTGAGTCCAGAAAAGGGGGAAATACGTGTTGGTGTCCACCCCATTTAATTAAAAAATATAATTATAACAACCAGAATTCGAGGAGAGTCCAGGCATGGTGGACCACATTTTCAACATAAAACCTCTCTGAGCGGAAAATTACACCATTCCTGGCAAGCCATAATGCCCATAAACTCACAATCGGCACTAGTTTCTCCACATTTGGACAGAACCGAGACTTAAGTAGGGATTCCCAGAAAGATGACATATTGTTATGATCAATCCAAGCCACATCCAGTGCCTGCCAAAAATCTTTCACCCTCTCACAACCAAGAAACAAGTGCTTAGCGAATTCTACCAACGACCTGCAAAAAATGCATGTGTTATCCTCTGAGTGGTAGATGCGAGCTCGTCGCTCCCTTTGAGTAGTCTCCCATGTCTCAGGAGCCACAGAAGTACTTTAATGCGTGACAGAATCTTTAACTCCCAAATTATACTGCATCCCATAACCAAATTCTCTTCAAACGGTTTCGTTCCCTTGATCAAAGATTGTAGGCCTTCTTTACAGAGAAGACGCCTTCTCTCTACGTCCAATGGTCACTACCAGAAGTGGGGCCCTCGATCCTAAATAGAGCTTCCATTAATTGCAGAAAGTCTTACATACGACGTTCAGAAATACCACCTGTGAAGGCAAGCATCCAGACATCACTAATTCAAGAATTTGCAACCCGAGCATTTATGTCCTTCGCCAAAGCAAATAAACGAGGGAAGCAGGAAGCCAGAGGTCCTCTCACCCAATCGTTAGTATAGAAGAAAAAATTCTTGCCACCACCACCAAGACACGGATGGAATAAATGGGGAAGATCAGGTAGAATCGCACGAATACCCTTCCACAATGCCGAGTCTAACCGCACGGGACGAAAACCACTAACAAAGTGTGCATCGACCCTATAGATATTGTGAATCAGTTTACGACAAATGTCCTCCTTGTCACCCCAAATTCTCGCAGCCCACTTGATTATAAGTGCACGGTTCATCAACTCCAATCTCGGCACCCCGAGTCCCCCAGCCTCCTTGGGTAGAGTAACAGTCTCCCAATCCATAAGATGCATAGTGCGTCCATCCATACCTGTCCTGCCCCAAAAAAACCTCCTCATAATCTTTTCTAGCTTATTGCGAACCCCCACTGGAAGAATTCTCGTTGACATAAAGAAGGTTGGAATTGCTGCCAAGACTGCCTTCACCAGAATCAAACGCCCACTATATGAAAGTAAGGAGCCCTTCCAACCTGCTAGCTTCTTTTCCAGTTTCTCCACAACTGGAAGCCCATCCAAAATACGAGGCGACCATGACCCAACGGTAGACCCAAGTATCTAATAGGCCTCGGACTGCAAGAGCAACGTGTTGAACCGAATTTTGCAGAGTTTGTGTCGATTCACAAGGCGAATCAACAGTCGCTGAGTTGACCTCACGCGAAATCCCAATTCAAACAACAATTAACCCATAACAAGAATCAAACATTGAGAAGCATTGCAGAGTTAAAATTTATTATAACTCTATAAAGGATGTGTATAGTGTGCAAGCAGTGTAGAGGTCGAACACAGGGAGCTGACATGTAGAACGGGGCAATAATGCACAAAAGTGACTGCGATGATTTGTCTATTTATGCTATTTTTTGTGGGTTTTTGATTATTTATTTATTTTTTTTAATTTTATATTTTTATAATTTGATTTTTAATTTTTCTGATTTTATATTTTCTTTTTATATTTTATATTTTTTATATTTTCTTTTTCTTTAAAAAGATATATATATACAATATAAGAGAGGAGAGAAATGAGTATTTATAACAAAAAAGGTAAAAATAAGGAAAATTCAAGAAATAAAATATTTTTAGGCTTTTTATATTTGTCTAATGTTTTTGTGATTTTTCTATATTTTTCCTATTTTTTTGTCTTTTTAAAGTCAAAAATACTAAAAACAGTGAAGAAATAAAGGACTGAAATAAAAATGGGGATGAAAAATAGTAAATAGTGACAAAAATTCCCCAAACTAATTTTAATTGAAAGATAATAATTCATAGAAAATTCAGAGACCAAATTATCTATTTATAATTTTTTATGAATTTTTAGTATTTTATGAAGATTTTTGGAGTTTTATAATTTTTAGGAGTTTTCTTTTGTATTTTTTAATGATTTTTGGAGAGAAGTTAAAACACACTAAAATACACAAAATCTATTTTTTTGGGAATTTTTCAAGAAGTTTTTTAAATTTTTAGTGATTTTATAATGTAAACAATAGATAAATTGCTTGTTTTTGAATTTTCATAAATATTAAAATGCAATAAAAATGCAAAACAAAAATATGGCATGAAACTACAATGCAACAGGAACTTATGATATTTTTTGGTAATTTTTCGGATTTTATAGATGCATGAAACAAATAAAAGAAATAAAAAGAAAAATCATTCCTGGCAAGGGTATTATCGTAATTAGCAAAACATCCAGGGGCGAAAATGTAATTTGTCTAGAAAATATACAACTAGTTACTGGAATTAAAGGACTAATTTCAAATGTGCAAAGCCTCCAGGGTGTAATTGCAAAATGCCCAGGTACGCACGTGCTACGCACGTGCCTGGGGAGGACTGAATCGCAAATACAAAAAATCCGAGGGGCCATTATGCAAATGTCAGAAAAGTTTTTAATGGTCGATGAAAGATTTAATACTAAGCATTAAATACAAAATTTGGCGTGGTTGACTTGCAAAATGCCCAACCTTAGGCGCGATCGAACGGCTGACGCGGGGCCACTAATACACGTGTCAACGATCTGACGGCCGGTACCCCTTCGCTCCCAACGGCCGGGATTAGACGGGCTTCATCGATCGAATGGCATGGATTGCGTAAGATCCAATGGTGGTTGCTAGTTCTAGCATTCCTCTTGGATCGGACGACAGAGACCTCCCCTGCAAGAACATGGATGAGCTCCGCCCCTCGCGAACTTCGATTGGCGCACTGGCGTTGCTCCGACCACTGTCTTGGCCGCAGAAGGCTTCCAAAGATGCCTGGAAGAATCCCGACCCTCCAACGGAGCCAAAATGGCTCGAATAGCACCAATGCTCTGCGGCGGAGTCGAGGACGGAGATGGGGGTCCAGGTACCCCTTGCTTCCCAGAATCGACCCTTCCCAGGAGGGTCCTTGTCCTCCTGCGACCTGCAAAAAATGTCAAGGGAGGCTAGGGCAAAGTGCCTTGCCCCACCTACCAGCAGAAGAAGGTGAACAATGGCAAGGGAGGAGCTCGCCGGAGCAAGCTCCGGTGAGGTGATGGCGGAGGTGAGCTGGATGAATCTCAAGCGAAATGGAAGGTGGGAGATGGATGGTAATGCTATTAGGAATAAAAATATACAAGAAAAACAGAATAAAACGATAACCTCAAAGGCAAAAAGCCCAAGATAGGTACCTTGATGGCAACTGGCCGGAGATGAAATGGAGCCCCTCCTCGGCCACACGAGGCGCTCCCAGGTCGGCTGGACTATGCCCTGTCACGGCCTTTGGTCCTGAGCACGAGAGAAGAGGCCAAGCTAGGTCAAAAGAGGGTTCAAAGAACTCAAGGAAGGTGACGGGTATTTTTGAAGGGTGACGACGTGGGATGTACAAGGGAGGATCACGGGTGCTGCAATGATCCTAATCTCGAAAAAACCCTAGGGCGTGTAAGCCCATTCGTCTAGGAGCAAAAGTCGTGAAGACCACATCATGAAAGGAGGAACGATGTGGCCTCGAAAAATCCATAAAAGCGGACAAAAAATCAGGTCTGACAGAGCTACATGAGCCAGGGTCAGAGAGTTGACCCACCGGTCAACTCTCCAGACGTCCTTGTTGGTCCACGTGGACCAACCAAGAAAAATCCTGGAAAAAATCTTTGTAAATTTAATTAAAAATAGAAAACGAATTTATTAATTTTTTATTACTGAATAAAAAATGTTTATTATTTTCTAAATTATTTTATTATGATTTTTATTTATTTTTATGAGGTTTATAATTACAAGTTACCTTTTTAGGCCTATATAGGTATATTTATCTATATGTTTTAATATTTTATTTTTATTTTGTGAATTTAACTTTATTTATTTTGTGTATTATTTTATAAATTTAGAAAATATTTTTATACACTTAAATATATTTTTATTGTATTTTTCTGAAGTGTTTTGTACACTTAATAAAATATAAGTATTAATTATATAGGTATATATATACATGTATTATACCTAGGTATGTTATATATACAAGTACTTTATTTTGTATTTTCTTTGAGTTTTTATTCTGATTTTAATATAAACATTTATTATAAATAATATTTACAAAATTATAAAAATATAAAATTAAAAAAAAGAAAGAAATAAAAAAATGAATATTTTAATATGTACAAGTATACAATAGGGTTCCAAAACTCAACATTCAAACCGTAGCTCTGCCAAATGCGAAACCACCTTCATTAAATAGCTTATTTAAAATTATATACAATTAAAGTGAGTTTGACGTGTTTCGAGTTTTTATTTGCGAGATACAGGTCTGGGAAGTTGAGATTCTGGAATTTTATTCAGATCATAACTTTTTATCGGTACAAGATTTTTGAGTGAAATCAATTTTGTATTTTTCTATATTTAATTATATACAACTTTCATGTACAAAGTTTCTTTATTTGAGGTATAAAAAGTGGAACCAAAAATAGGTCCCAAAATGAATAAAGAATGGATGAAATAAAAGGTATTTTGGCCCTTATCTCCCCATACTTTATTCCTTGTCGACCTAGTCATCGAGATACCTAGGTCTCGGGGTTTCGGGTCATAAAATATTTACAATATTTTATTCTTTTTCTTTTCTTTTCTTTATTCTATAATTTTGGCATTAAAAACAATGTTTTATACACTATTTACACAATGATGCATGGATGATAAAATGCTTGAATTAAGCCTATTTACACGCATTTACTAGGGTTTTTAAGACCAAAATGATAGAATAAAGATGATGAAACGTAGATTCATCATCCCCCTATACTTGCCTTTGCTAGTCCCTAGCTAACACTTATGCAATAAGTGCAGATAAGAAAAACAAAGAAAAGAAAAAGAAGAAATGTGGATTAAATTTAATTATCGAACTCGTCTTCACAAAATCAAAGTTTGGAGCTTAAGTCGGACCTTTGAAATTTTAGTGCGAGCGGAACCTTAATGAGAACCGGATTTGAAATCCAACAATCCCTGAGAATCCCAAAACTCTGCTCAAGTCTCCTCAATAGCCAGGTCAGAAATAGTTCAACTCATAAGCAAACCCTTATGACTATGAATCTGACTCGTATAGTGTAAGTGATGGTGGCTCTCCCCAACTGAAATGACAAAGAGACTGACTTCTCTAGTATGACAACCCAATGATTCCCCAATCCAGTAACTCCTTCCTTGAGGAGCGGGGTATTCCCTTCTAAGTTCAAGTGGAAACCAACTCAAGAGGAGGGGGTGAAGAGAAGAATGGACGGTAGCCAGTGTAGCTACCTATCCTAGGATGCAAGACCAGTGTAGTCAAGTCATCTAGCTGCAGGCTCACATATTTGACTTTGGAACTCAAGCTTGCTTATTTTCTCTACAACATATTCACATACTATTGCAGGCATTTTATTTTTGTACAGGCCTGTCTCTTCTTCTTTTTTTGAAGTACTATTTACAGCAGCATTTACATAAGGAGTTTTTCCTCTTGAGCCAGTAGACTATCCCTCTTTTGAAGCTTTATCACAACCCACACTCTTCTGTCTTTAGAATTCCTCATCACTGGACGGGTTGGGGTGCACTTCCCTCCCTAGAGGAGGACAAATGTTTCCACTTGTGTGCGTCTCATACCAGCAAATCCAATCCCCTCACCACTCCAACTGAGTTGAGCCAAGTGAAGGGTGCATGTGTCCAAGTTAGGTCATTATC
This sequence comes from Ottelia alismoides, assembly GCA_037367405.1. Lineage (NCBI taxonomy): Eukaryota > Viridiplantae > Streptophyta > Magnoliopsida > Alismatales > Hydrocharitaceae > Ottelia > Ottelia alismoides. The sequence goes on from JAZKJV010005841.1 coordinate 308,111, forward strand.
AACAAGAGTCGTGTGTGTGCTCCGAAATGCTCTACTTAGACAGTCAAGAATTCATTGAACTAAGTCTAGTGATCCTCAAAGAATTAAGTCAACTAGACCTGAAGTACCTCAATTCCAGCTCCTATAAGGTTCCTGTTATTAGGTAGATTTTAAGGTCCAACCAAGCTCCAATCTCCAGATTTTACTTAGACTCGTTCAACGATCAAACTCAATCCGAAAAATGCTAATGCTATGCAGATGCTATGCAGAATGCAGAAAATATTTTTGCGATGCAATTTTCGAGATTTTGAACTTTTTATGGATTTTTGAAAAGATGATGATGCATATGCATTTTTTTTGTATTTTCAAAAGATGTTTCAAATGTTTTTGGATTTTAGTTTTGCAACTTTTTTTGGGATTTTTGAAAACAAAAAGATTTTGGATAAAAACTAGGTACAAATATTTACAGGGGGACGCTTCTTATATTTACAAGAAATAGATTTTAAGAATTTACAAAGGTAAGTGGTCAATTTTATAATATATACAATAAAGAATTTTAGGTATTATGTATGTATTCCTCAAACTTATTTGAAAAGGTTTTTGAAACAGTTTTGAAAACTATAGTCCAAAATAATTTGTACAAACATTTTTACAAACATGTATACACATTTTAAAATCATTTTGCAAAGGTTTTTCAAACAGTATAGATAGGTTTTTCAAAATATTTTTGCAACCATTTTCAAACCATTTGCAAATTATTTTTCAAACATTTTATTTCACACAAAGAAAAGAAAATAAAATTTTCAAAACAAACATTTTTACAAAGGTTGAAAACATGTAACAAAACAATTTCCAAATAGTTTTCAAAAGATTTCCACAACTATTTTTCAAACATTTTGCAAAAAAACATTTTCACCTGATTTATTAATCAGTAAGTACAAAAAGAATTTGAGGAATGATCAACATCTTTTACTACGGTTTTTAATGAATTTTAATAGTATTATTAGGAAAATACGAAAGTACGAGTTATGGCTTAAGTATATACACAGTATATACGACCCCCCTATACTTAGCTTGAGCTATGTCCTCATAGATCGGAGAGAAAAGAGAAGACATAACTCGTACTGAGCATAGACAAGTCTAAAGAATAATGAACGAATGAAGGAATGAACGAATGAGAAGTCGACCGTCCCCCCATACTTAGGATCAAATAATCCTAAGTATAGCAGACTGTACACAAAACAAGGAGGGTCAAGGGTGGGAATGAACATATCGTACTCAGATTATCTCCCCCTATACTTAGGGTAAGATATCCCTAAGTATAGGCAAGAAGAGGAGACAATGGAGAGGATCAAAGAATAGAATAACTCGGGGTGTACAGCCCCTATACTTAGGAAAAAGTACATCCTAAGTATCGAAGACTGACAAAAAGGGGCAACACATTTCTGATAGATAAAGAGGATAGAAAAGGAAAAGAAGAAAAGAAGAAAAGAGATATGAAGATGGAAGAAGATAGAGATGGATGTACACATCACTCCCTCTATACTTTGGGTAAAAGAAGACCTAAGTATAGGCAACAATAGGAGTAATGAAACGGAACAATGAAAGAACACTTGGCTCATCGACCCCCCCTATACTTAGGACAAAGTACGTCTTAAGCAAGGCAAACACGAGAATGGGTGGATGAGCAAAACGGGAGATGGACAGAGATGAACAGAAGAGGATGTACAATAGAGATGGATGTACATGGGATCAAGAAGGTAGAAAGCGAACCTTCTTACGGGACCGCTGAGGAATGGATCTGGTGTGGTGTAGGTCGACATCGGGGTCCACAGTAGAAAGAAGCTGATCAGGGATCGACAGAGTGAAGATCCTCAGGGGCCCTAGAGTGTGAAGGCACAAATGGGTGAGTGGAAGAAGTACGGCTAGGTCCGGCCTTGGGAGTCTCGTTGATATCAAAGTGGAATGGGACAGACTCATCATCATCGGAAGTAGTGTAATCAGTGTCGTCCTGCGAGGTCTTGTCCAGGTCAAAACCAAAAGGCACGAACTCATCAGTGGAAGTAGTCGAACTCTGTTCGTCCTCTATAATCTCAACCGGATCATCTTCTCATTAAAAGGCCTGAATTTTCGAATAAAAGCAACCAAATCAAATTCGGCCTTGATCTCATCTGAATCTAAATGAACAGGAGTGGACCCATCGGTGAAAGTAGTCAAATCATGTCCATCATGTCTAGTCTCTACATCTGCCCTCTGCTCTAAGGTGTCAATCGTGTAAATCCCGTGGATGTCATCAACACATCGCCAATAACAGGAAGCGGAAACACCAAGGTATATGCTCTCGGGGTCTTCCTCCTTGGAGAGGAATTCTTGGGTCTCATCATAGGTCATATAGAAAGTCTCTCTGATATCCTCATATAGGTCATAGACCTCAGGGTCATCCAAGACAGGTGAAGGCACATCAGGTGCAGGGCTCTGGTCAACTGTGGGTGCGGTGATCGACACTTCGCTCTCGTTAGCAGGACGGAAGAGAATCTCTCTTGATCCATAATCAATAACGACCCTTGCAGAAGCGAGGAATGGTCGTCCTAGGATGATTGGAGAGTGCTCCCCAGTGGAGGTCTCCATGGGAAATACGACAAAATCAACATTGTATCTCGTGCCCTGAATTGAGATGACGGCATTTTCAAGGATACCCTTCGGCCTCTTTATAGATCCATCAGCAAACTGAACGATCATCCTGATTTTCTTGAGAGGCCCTAAGTGAAGAGATTGTACCAACGAGAAGGGTAAGATGCTAATCGAAGCACCGACGTCTAGGAGAGTGTTATCGCATGTATGGTCAGAGATGGTGCAGCTAATGAAAGGTGTGGCAGTGTTCCTCTTCCTAGGAATGGGGCGGTGTGTGATGGCATGGGCAGTGTCCATGGTCAAGATATGACGCTCAGATCTGCTCCTCCGCTTTCTCTTCTTGGGAAGAAGAGCAGATAAATCGGTCATGGCCTGTTGAAGTGGGGCACATATAATCTCATGAATAGTGGCCACCACTTCGGGTTCAATCAATAATTTTTTTTAATTTTTGGACCTCCTCCATACAAGGGAGGAAGTCAGAATCAGCATCTACACGAGGCATGCCAAGAGGAGTCTGTATAGTGGCATCCTCAGGGTCAAAGGTGGGACAGGGTGTGAAAGGCTGTGTGGTCAAATGGTCTGGCAGATGGGCACTCCCCTCACAGTCTGAATCAACTAAGTATCTCCCGAACTCTTTTTGTGTTTTAAAATTTTTCTCATTTTTTTTGTATTTTGAGCGATTGCAAGCTCTCGTGATAATCCTCAAATGATTCCAAATCATCAGATCGTGAAGCATCAATGTGGCTCTTATTCATGCAGGTGAGGTTGTCAATCCTCGACTTCATCTGCTCCATGAACTGGGTCAAGGTCTCAAGTGTGGACATCGTGAGAGGTGACTCCAACAAGTCAGTCTCGGGTGGATGTGAAGGTGAAAAATACGGAGGTGATGGTGGGCGTGGGTAGAAGTCCGAGGTCTGATACTGTGGCTGAGGTGGATATGTACAAAAATCAGGAAAAATAGGAGGGTCCTCCTGGTAAAAGGGAGGTGGACCGACTGGAGTGAACGAGGGATCCGCAAAGTCCGGATAGAAAACGCTCCAAGGGTCCATCTCAAAAATAAAAGGAAATTATCAGAAGAACACGAAGGTCAAGTCAAGAGAGTGAAGAAGAAGGTGCAAGTGCGCAGAGGCGATCTAGAGTGCAAACAAATAATCACAAGCAAAACTCACACAAAGCAAACCCTCAGTTCACCTACTCAACTCGGTAGAGACTGAAAGGTCGGTCTTTTTATCTTGTCTGTTTTAGAGTTAGGTGAGAAGTCAAGAATTGCACAAACACTTAGGGGCTGAAAATGAGATTTTGGCACTAATCCTTAGTGTGTGCGTGGGCAAGTAAAAGCGAAGACAATGAGGGGATTACTCGCCCCAAGAGAATTTTTCTTTTTGGTTGATTTTAGGGTCGAGTAATTTTAGCAGTCCCAATTTTATTTCTTATCACTTTTTTGGATTTTTAGTGAGAATGCACGTGCCTAACAAGGAATCAATTCCTTTAAGCACCTAGGTTGGCAAAATCAGAGGGAGAGTCGGAAAAGCAATGCAAGCGGCAATCGATGATGAATGCTAAAGCGTAAATGCTCACCTTGCTCCAGCACTCTACATGCAAGGATGCTCAGTAGAATTGAAATCTAAACTATATGCAGATGCAAGCCGATGAAATCGCCCTAGTGTGAGAAGCTGCTATTAGCGTGAAGCACGATTTTCAAGATTTTGACTAAGTCCAAACGAGACTATAGGTACAGGCAAATATCTTAAGTGTTTGGACCTAATGCTATCGACAAGCAACTCCTACAACTAAGGGCTCAATCACACAAAGTAAGGAAAACAAAACCGGAAAATGAAATGAAAAGAAGCGATGAAAAGCCGACAAAACCGCGATGAGCCCCCAAGTGTACAAACACTTGGAAATTAGGCCCGAATGTCCAAGTCCTGAGTACCTGTATTATTACAATAAAAAAGTCTCTCTCTCACTTAAATTACAAAAACAAATGCAGGAAGTAAATGCTACAACTGCAGGTGGAGCTCGGTCTTCAAAAATCACTCTTCGTCTCCTTGGTGCTAGGCTGGCAGATGTCGACTTCACGTGGGTGCCCAGGTGCCTAGGGTGGAGCACCTCCCTCGATCCGCGGTTCCTCACACAAAATCAATAAAAGAGGAGGTTAGACAGCTCAACAGATATATCAAAAATAAGGAAAATAAACTAAGCAAAAATAAAAGCCGTGAAAATAGACAAACAATCACAATCAAGCAAAAACCCGAACTAAGCGTTGTTGCTCCCCGGCAACGGCGCCATTTGTTGAATCGGATTTTACAGAGGTCGTGTCGATATACAAGGTGAATCAACAGTCGTTGAGTTGACCTCACGCGAAATCCCAATTCAAACAACAATTAACCCACAACAAGAATCAAACAATGAGAAGCGGTGTGGAGTTAAAATTTATTATAACTCTATAAAGGATGTGTATAGTGTGCAAGTAGTGTAGAGGTCGAACACAGGGAGCAGACAGGTAGAACGGGGCAATAATGCACAAAAGTGGCTGCGATGATTTGTCTATTTATACTATTTTTTGTGGGTTTTTTCTTTATTTTTATTTTTTATTTAAATTTTTTAATTTTATATTTTTATAGTTTGATTTTAATATTTCTAATTTTATATTTTCTTTTTATATTTTATATTTTTTATATTTTCTTTTTCTTTAAAAAGATATATATACAATATAAGAGAGGAGAGAAATGAGTTTTTATAAAAATAGGTAAAAATAAAGAAAATTCAGGAAATAAAATATTTTTAGGCTTTTTATATTTTCTAAAGATTTTGTGATTTTTCTATATTTTTCCTATTTTTTTGGTCTTTTTAAAGTAAAAAATACTAAAAACAGTGAAGAAAATAAAGAGCTGAAACAAAAATGGGGATAAAAATAGCAAACAGTGACAAAAATTCCCTAAACTAATTTTAATTGAAAGATAACAACTCAGAGAAAATTCAGAGACCAAAATTGTCTATTTATATTTTTTATGAATTTTTAGTATTTTTATAAAGATTGGAATTTTATAATTTTTAGGAGTTTTCTTTTGTATTTTTTTATGATTTTTGGATAAAAAACACACTAAAATACACAAAATCTACTTTTTTGGAATTTTTCAAGTAGTTTTTAAATTTTTTAGGGATTTTATAATGCAAACAGTAGAGAAATTGCTTGTTTTTGAATTTTTATAAATATTTATGCAATAAAAATGCAAAACAAAAATATGACGTGAAACTACAATGCAACAGGAACTTTTGCTATTTTTTGATAATTTTTAGGATTTTATAGATGCATGAAACAAATAAAAGAAACAAAAAGAAAAATCATTCCTAGTAAGGGTATTATCGTAATTAGCAAAACATCCAGGGGTGAAAATGCAATTTGTTCAGAAAATATACAACTAATTACTGGAATTAAAGGACTAATTTCAAATGTGCAAAGCTGCTAGGGTGTAACTACAAAATGCCTAGGTACGCACGTGCTACGCACATACCTGGGGAGGACTGAATCGCAAATACAAAATCCGAGGGGCTATTATGCAAATGTCACAAAAGTTTTTAATGACCGATGAAAGATTTGATACTATGCATTAAATACAAAATTTGGCGGGCCTGACTTGCAAAATGCCCAACCTTAAGCACGATCGAACGGCTAATGCGGGGCCACTAATACACGTGTCAACGATCTGACGGCCGGTACTCCTTTGCTCCCAACAGTCAGGATTAGATGGGCTTCATCGATCGAACGGCATGGATTGCGCAAGATCCAACGGTGGCTGCTAGTTCTGGCGCTCCTCTTGGATCGGACAGCGGAGACCTCCCCTTCAAGAACAGGGATGAGCTCCGCCCCTCGCGAACTTCGATTGGTATGCTCCGGCCACTGTCTTGGCCACAGAAGGCTTCCAAAGACGCCTGGAAGAATCCCGACCCTCCAACAGAGCCAAAAGTCGAGGACGGAGATGGGGGTCTAGGTACCCCTTGCTTCCCAGAATCGACCCTTCCCAGGAGGGTCCTTGTCCTCCTGCGACCTGCAAAAAATGTCAAGGGAGTCGAGGGCAAAGTGCCTCGCCCCACCTACCAGTAGAAGAAGGTGAACAATGATGAGGGAGGAGTTCGCCGGAGCAAGTTCCGGCGAGGTGATGGCGGAGGTGAGCTGGATGAATCTCAAGCGAAATGGAAGGTGGGAGATGGATGCTAATGCTATTAGGAATAAAAATATACAAGAAAAACAGAATAAAACGATAACCTCTAAGGCAAAAAGCCCGAGATAGGTACCTCGACGGCCACTGACCGGAGATGAAAAGGAGCCGCTCCTCGTCCACGCGAGGCGCTCCCAGGTCGGCTGGAGGATGCCCTGTCACGACCGTCGGTCCTGAGCGCGAGAGAGGAGGCCAAACTAGGTCAAAGGAGGGTTCAAAGAAATCAAGGAAGGTGATGGGTATTTTTGAAGGGTTGATGACACGGGATGTTCAAGGGAGGATCACAGGTGTTGCAATGATCCTAAGCCCGAAAAAATCCTAGGGCGTGTAAGCCCATTCGTCTAGGAGCAAAAGTCGTGAAGACTACATCATGAAAGGAGGAACGATGTGGCCTCGAAAAATCCGCAAAAGCAGATAAAAAATTAGGTCTGACAGAGCTACAGGAGCTAAGGTCAGAGAGTTGACCCGCCGGTCAACTCTCCAGACCTCGTGGTTGGTCCACGTGGACCAACCAGGAAAAATCTTGGAAAAAGCTTTGTAAATTCAATTTAAAATAGAAAACGAATTTATTAATTTTTTATTATTAAAAAAATGTTTATTTTTTTCTTAATTATTTTATTATGATTTTTATTTATTTTTATGAGGTTTATAATTACAAGTTACCTTTTTAGGCCTATATAGGTATATTTATCTTTATGTTTTCATATTTTATTTTTATTTTGTGAATTTAATTTTATTTATTTTGTGTATTATTTTATAAATTTATAAAATATTTTTATACGCTTAAATATATTTTTATTGTATTTTTCTGAAGTATTTTGTATACTTAATAAAATATAAGTATTAATTATATAGGTATATATACAGGTATTATACCTAGGTATGTTATATATACAAGCATTTTATTTTGTGTTTTCTTTGAGTTTTTATTCTGATTTTAATATACACATTTATTATAAATAATATTTACAAAATTATAAAAATAAAATTATAAAAAGAAAGAATAATAAATAAAATGAATATTTTAATCTGTACAAGTAAACATTAGGGTTCCAAAACTCAACTTTCAAATCGTAGCTCCGCCAAATGCGAAACCACCTTCATTAATTAACTTATTTAAAATTATATACAATTAAAGGTGAATTTGACGTGTTTCGAGTTTTTATTTGCGAGATATAGGTCTCGGAAGTTGGGGTTCTGGAATCTTATTTAGATCATAACTTTTTATCTGTACAAGATTTTTGAGTGAAATCAATTTTGTATTTTTTTATATTTAATTATCTACAACTTTCAGGTACAAAGTTTCTTTATTTGAGGTATAAAAAATGGAACCAAAAATAGGTCCCAAAATGAATAAAGAATGGATAAAATAAAAGGTATTTTGGCCCTTATCTCCCCCTATTTTATTCCTTGTCGACCTAGTCATCGAGATGCCTAGGTCTCGGGGTTTCGAGTCATAAAATATTTACAATATTTTAATCTTTTTCTTTTCTTTTCTTTATTCTATAATTCGGGCATTAAAAACAATGTTTTATACACTATTTACACAATGATGCATGGATGATAAAATGCTTGAATTAAGCCTATTTACACGCATTTACTAGAGTTTTTAAGGCCAAAATGATAGAATAAAGATGATGAAATGTAGATTCATCACAACCCAACTCCAAACTACATGTTTCCACCTCCTCGGGAAATAGGCCAAAGGGTATCATACTTGACTTTTCTCTATTGAGCTTGAGACGAGAGAGCTCTCCAGTGACCTCCAAAACCAGCGACATTCCCCTCATCTCAGCAGCCCCACCTTGATAAAAAAGATAATATCATCTGCATAATGGAGAACAGGAAGGGAGATGTCTCCTAAAATATAACCTGCCGTGAAGCCGTGTGCCACTGCCTGATTCACCATATGAGGCAAAACATCTGCCGCCAACACGAAGAGGCGCTAGAGGACAAACCTGACGAACCCCCCATTGTGGCTGGAAGAACCCATCTTCAAGATGACTGTTCACCAGAATCGAGTACGATGCAGTGGTCATACACCTCTTCATCCAAGCGATACATAGATCCAGAAACCCCCTCTTGGCCAGAACAAACCACAAGAAATGCCAGTCAACACTATCATAAGCCTTAGGGAAGTCCACTTTCCTCATCACCCCTCGAACCTGTCTATGCTGCCAATCTGCTATGATCTCAAAGGCCATCACCAGGTTGTCCCTAATTTATCTTTCAGAGATGAAAGCGGACTGTACAGGAGAAACCAGATCATCAAGAACTATACTGATTCTCTCAACAAGAACCTTGGCAATAATCAGATATATAGCATTAGAGAGGGCGATGGGATGGTAATCCTCAACACATTCTGATGCCTCCTTCTTTTGAAGAAGAAAAAGAAGAACTTTGTTGATTATGTTGAATCCTGCGTTACATCTGCTAAATTTCTCCAAGATTGCAAACACATCATCCCCTACCATCTCCCAGAATTCACTGTAGAAAAGAACAGGAAAACCATCCAGTCCAGGTGCCCCATCGCCATTCAAAGAGGAAACAACCCACCTTAATTCCTCTTTTGAAAAAGGTCTAACCAGACGTTCGCATTGCTCAGACAAGAGCCTAGGTGCCCCAGACCCCCTCCACCTCTAAGATCTCGACCCCATCCTCCTCGAGAGATCATGAAAGTAGTTCACGAGCACCCTCCCAATCTCCTTCTCTCCCTCCACTATCGACTCCCCCACCACCACAGCTCGAATCAAGTTTCTCCTTCTCCTCCCACTTGCCACAACGTGAAAAAAATTCGTATTCGCATCACCTTCTCTAATCCACCTCTGTCTAGTCCTTTGCTTCCGCTCCACCACCCTCTTTTTATCATCCTGGATGACAAACCTCATATAGTCCCTTCTCTCTTTCAACTCGTCTTCCATCAACTCTCCGGAGTCTTCTACCCTGTCTAGCCAAGCAATTCCCTCCTCAGCCACCGTTCTGCTAGCCCTCCTGGTCTCTCTTACCTCTTGCTTGAACTCACCCAGCCTCTTCCTCAAGCTCACTATTTTTTGTGAAAGACGGGATGTTGTTGAACCCTCACCCTCCACCAACGTCCAATGATCGGCCACCAACTCACGAAAACCATCTTCAATCAGCCAAGCCCTCTCAAACCTGAAAAAGGATCGTGGGAAATCACCATTAACAGAGTCCAAATGAGAGGGGAATGGTCAGATCTAGATCTCAATCTCGAGGAAATGCCACACATAGGGAATAACTGCAACACCTTCGGTGACACTAAGAAACGATATATCCTGGATCGAGACCCAGAATTTCTCCAAGTGTATTTGATGTCCATTACGTCAAGAACCTCCAGCTCTAGTTCTCCAACCAGCTCCACAAAAGCATCTAACCCTGGATCATGCCCTCCCCTCAGCCCTGGTCTGTCAGTAGAGAACATCGTGATGTTGAAATCACCAGCCACAATCTAGGCTGCATCAGGGAACACCTCTCTCACATCCCGCAACTCAGCCCAGAGGCCACCACGAAGCGAGTGATCTTGCATAATAATGCAAATGTAAACATATATTACTTCATATATGGAATGATATAAGTGCAATAACAATTATTGCATAATGACCTATCTAATGCATAGATGCCTGATGAATTTCAGATTCACCATTCTAAGTCTCATTAATTAAAGCTCAAGTCCCTCAAAATCAACTGCATTTCTGCATTTATTCTGCATAATTAGCATTCATGCATGATTTCATAAGAATTGCATTTTAGCATTAATTTCTGCATAAAATAAGAAGCCAAAAATCCAAGCCAAAAATTGACCTGTAAATAGCCTAACTTCCCCTATTTTTAACTCCTTCATGCTAACTCCGAATACCACAAACTCACTTCCACTGTGTACACATCACTAACAAGAATAAATAAAAAATACAAAAAAATAATTAACCCGGTTAAGTGGACCAAAAACCCAAACCCTAGTTTCAGGATTTTCGGACTAAAAGCCACATATCGTCCCCATCCAGTGTCCGATTTGATCCTACTCACTTTTGAACTAATGCACATTCAATTACCTTCAAAACAAGACCAAGTTCAAGTGAATCGGAGTTCGTATGTGAAAGTTGGGTTTTGGGCCTCTTTTGTACCTTGTATATTTTCGCGGCTTTTTGACCTGTATTTTATGCTATTATTTTCTTTATTTATAAAAATCCAAAAAAATTAGATTAAGGTCTCTTTTATTTATCTTTGAGTTTTTCCTTATTTTTCCGGACTTTTATCGTGTTTAAAAATGACAAAAAAATTAGAAAACCAAAAATCAAGGTATTCTATGTACATGGGATACCCCAAAAATTCACTTTTTATATTTGACCGAATTTGGCTTTGATGTCTTTATGAAAGTTGTAGATCTCGTCAAGACGAGCATTTTTCGTGAAGGAACTTTTTCGATCCGAGGTCATTTGCTATTTCTTTTTGATTTTACAAAACAATTATTTTTCGATTTTTCTGGAGCTGACACGTGGCAGCCCCAGAGGCCGCCACGTGTCAGCGGTTTTTGGGCTTTATTAAATATCGTTTTTTTTATTAAAAAAAATTAAATTAAAATCACGCACGTGCGTCGCACGTGCCACCCAGGCACGTGCTCCGCACGTGCTCCGTCTGCCCTCATCCCCTCGCCACGTGGCGCCTCGTTGGCCGTCCGATCTCGGCCGATCGGACGGCCCATCCACATCTCCTACCTCCCGCAAGCCCCCCTCCTCCGTAACCTCCGCCGCACCTCTCACCAGCCACCAACGACCTCCTCCGCAACCCTCGCAACCACCCCTCCGTTATCCTCGCAACCACCAGCCGCCGACCTAATCGCCCCCCTCTCCTATTTAAAGAGCCCCGCCGCTACCGTCCTCCGTATCCGCCGATCGACTCCTTCAGGTGGTGACAGCCCTCACCGGCGTGATCCGAAGCCCCCCCCCCCCCCCCCCCCGGTGCCTCGTCGCAGCTCCTCCAGCGCTGCTCCGCTCCGGCCTTCACTCGCCGTCGAGCCTTCTTCTCCCGGTAATCTCTCTCTCTCTCTATCCCTCCTTCTCTCTCTCTCTCTCTACATCTCTTCTTCTCGATAAACTCCGCCGGCGACCTCCGCTTCTCTCCGCCTACCCCCAATCATTATCTCCATCGCCATCTGCCTCGACTTCGCCAACTCCGTTCATCGTCAACGCCGCCCCGACTTCGTCTTCTCCGATCACACCTCCAGGAGACCGGGGCTCCTCCACCTTCGACACCAGCATCTTCGACAACTTCACCTACATCCACAGTCCTCCGCCTGGAGCGGCCCTCGACCACGCCACCGGGCCCGCTCCTCCGCTACGCCGCCACCTCCATCGGCCTTCTCCGACAACACCACCAACCGCCTCCGTCTCCTCCCTACGCCTTCGCCTCGGCCAAGCCGATCGGCGCTCGACATCAACGCCCGCTCGACATCAACAGCCCACGGCCGTGTGTCGGCTGTGCAAGGTGACGTCACCGACCGGCACCACCATCTTCATCACCACTTCTTCGACACGCCAGCTCCGTCGCACAGATCCTCCAGCGCCACCGGAGGTCTACCAGCCAACACCTCCGCTCCGACGTCTTCTCCGACTTCACGCCGAAGCTCGGAGCGCCACCACGCTCTCGCCTCCACCGGAGCACCTCCACAGCAACCTCAACGACCGCCGTCTGGAGCCCCTTCCACCTCGCTCCGCCACGCCGCCGGGGGCAGACCCGAGGCTCCCCACGCACGTGCGGGGCACGTGCGACGGGGGAGAGCAGCAGCCACCTACGGGTCACGTGCATAGCACGTGACTCAGTGGGTAATTTACAGTAACACCCCCGGAGCCCCTTCGATTTACGCGCCAGTCCACCTTCCAGAGGGCACGTGCTGCGCACGTGCCCCACTGGAAGAATTGCAGATTCACCCCCTTACTTCTGGTAATTAATTTTAGGTCCCTCTTGCATGTTTTATTTATTTATTTATTGCATCTGTACCCCTGTGTTTGTCATCCATTATAGACCTCTACATTGCATCATTTTATTTATTTAAAAATAGCATTTTGTTCATCTTTTAATTCTCTACATTTTGACATGCTGTGGATATTTTTGTGATTTACGGTTGATTAATAAATAATTATTTTGTGGAAATTGGAATATTTTGCCCAATCTGTGCTCTGAAATTCATAGTTAATTAACCGTGATCTAAAAATTCCCCAAAAATCAAATATCGTAGAGATTAATTTGATTAACATTGTGCCCAAAAATCATTGCATTTGCATGCATTATTTGCCCTGTAAAAATCATTCTGTGCATTTCAATGTTTGATTTTTAATAAGTATTAAACCCCACATTTTCGAGGTTTAGGATTTTTCTGGGATCCATCATCTAGTGATAGATCTTAGATTATTTTAGTTCTCGAAAATAAGTACGTTTAATATTTATTAAAATTAAATATTGAAATTCATTCTGTTTGCAATTAAAAATTCGTAAAAAATTCATATTGCATCTAAAAATCCTAAAAAAATTACAGTGCACTCATTTAATCGTCATTTACATTGTGGCCAAGTTTCGTATTTTTCGGACACCGTTTGAACGTATTTGATATTTTAGTCCCTAAAATAGGCCGAACTTGCCTTTTGCATCTCATATTGCATTGAAAAATTCCAAAAAAAAGACCGCCTTGAAAACCAAACTCAAAATTGGATAGACATTAATCTAGGTTGTTCCTTTGCCTCCTTGTGATCGACCTTGGGACTTGCCCAAGTAAAATAAACATAAAAACCACTTGATTAAATTTGATTAAAAATTGTGGTTATTTCTTGACTGTTTCCGATTGCCGCCTACAACGAACGACATTCATTAATTTCACGCACGAAGATTAAAAACGATTTCTTATCGCGGCTTTTGCGGGCTCGTCAGATGGCGCCGTTGCCGGGGAGGCAAACGGCTTAGTTTTTTGTTTTGAAAATTTTTTCGGTTTTCCAAATTCGGGTAGTCTGACCCCCGATTCTTTCATTGTAAATCCCATTTTATTTCTTGTATTTATTTTTCAGCATTTCTTTCATTTATTTTATTTTTGATTATTTTCTGAGTCACTCTCTTACATTCTCTCTCTCTCTTATTTTTCTTGCGAGGTACCCGGCGCACGTGGAGCGGTTTTTCAAGGAACCGACGCATCTTCACCGACACCCGAAGAAACCGCAATTAATTTAAGATCGAGTCGAGTCGTGAGAGAGAGTAGAGTCTAGGTTTTTAATTTCTGCATTTTTAATTTCTGCTCATTTCTAGCGGTGTCCGTTTGGACTCTCGCGTGTGTACAAGGACATTGAACTTTATTTGTGGTGTGTCGTGGCCTGTTTCACTCTCCGGAGAGGGTGGGGCCCGACTTGAGTGGCGATTAGGATAGACCTGCACATACGGCTCTTAGAGCATTTTTTATTGTTGATTGTGCTCGTAGGATCTTAAGCCACACTGCACTTTAACTGAGACGCACATTAGATCGTTCAACTTAGCCAAAATTAATTCAATTCTTCCCCGCTAATAGAACTTTCTGCTTAGGTGCGGTTTTCATCGGCTTGCGCGCATTTAGTATAAATTTTCAATTCTGTATTGCATCCCACATGGAGATTGCGAGGAGGCACTGTAAGTCTTCTAACTGAGCATTCATCATAAGTTTTCCGCGTGCATCGGCTTTTCCCGAATTCCTCTCTCTTGTTTTATCACATAAATCTAAAGGAAATTGGGACTGGACGGTAGACGTGAATTTGTGTTCATCTAAATTTTACAGTGATCGCCTTAATAAAATTGGGACTGCTAAATATAGCCGATCTAAAAAATTCATAAAATCAAGAATTTCTGCGGGAGAGCAACCCCGTCATTATTTGATTTATCTTGCAGCGAAGAGAGAGACGCACACTAGGATAGAGCCCAACTCCAAACCTAACAGCTCGCGTAAACGGCTTGCAAGACTTGAATTCTCACCAATTAAAACTAACAAGATAATTGACCGGACCCTTACGGTCTTCACTTTGAGTTGAGTTGGTGAAACAACCCTTGTATTGTGTTTGATTGTGCGTAGAAAATAGTGCATCAACGAATACCACACAATTGTGTCTACATCATAAAACATCTTGTTGACTCCGAGAATGGAGAATTGTGGTAATTTTTATTCAGGCTCATATCTCTCTACCACAAACTCCCCAACCTCAAAAGCCCAGAGAAACTCTTACTTTGGACCTGCTTGGCCTCCGGGAAACCCTTCCCAAGAACCCTATTCCTTCTTCCTCCTAGAAGGAGGACAGACCCACCCTGTCCATTTCTCACCCCAAAAGATCGAGAATAACTGTTACATCAATTCTTTCCAATCTATTAACTCAAATCCTTTATATTCTCCAGATAAAGAAAAAGAGATGCCACCCAAGATACCTTCCAAGAAAGACCCTGAAAATGAACCTAATGAAGATCCAATGAAGATGATTCTCGCGAGACTGGCTGCATCTGAGCAGCAACAGCAGCTACTGAGGGAGCAGCTCGAACAAATGAATGCTGGGGGAGAAGTTCCAATGGAAGCCGCATATAACCCTGGACAGTACAGAGTGTGGAACTATTTGCAGCCACCACAGCCGGAGATCCACTATGAATTAAAGCCACATTTTGTCAGTCAATTACCTCAATTCCATGGTAATACGACTGAGGAGCCATACGAATTCTTGAGGGACCTAGAGCTGATATGTTCTAATCTGAGGCACCCACAAGTCAGTCAAGACTACATTCGTCTCACTGCACTACCTTTCGCCTTGAAAGGGAAAGCAGACTACTGGGTGAAGAACTTGGGGGTGACTGTGACGACTTATGAGAGGTTCAAAAACCTCTTTCTGAAGAAATTCTACCCCTTGAGCCGGACCAATCAAATGAGAACCCGCATCACCAGTTTCGCTCAGATGCCCAATGAACCACTTTGTGAGGCATGGGATAGGTTTAAGGACCTGCTACAAAAATGTCCCTGCCATGATCTGGACAACAACATCCTAGTCCAATCACTCTACTCTGGCCTCAACCACGAGACTCAAGGGTTAGTTAGTGCTGCCTGCGGAGGGAATTACACATCACATGGAGCTGAGACCGTCTGGAAAATACTGGAGCAGATGGCAGAAACAAGCCGGTCTCAAATTGCCAGTCGAGCATACACTGATTCCCTGAACACCCTTCAAGCCAAAGGCGGGAAGCAGACGGTGGCAGAAATAGCTGAGGACTTGATTCCAAGCATGCACTTTATTTCGGATAAATTGACAATTGTGGACAAGAGAATGAACGATATCGACAGTAGGATTTCGCAATTCCCGAAGCAGATGGAGGAACTCACCGAGAAGGTGTCCAAGATGGGGATGCCTAGTGCACCTACTGTCCCGATATATCATGTGCATCATGTCCAGGAGCAACCAAGAGCAGAGCAACAACAATCATGGGCTCACGATCAATCCCACGCCCAATTTTCCCAACAGCCGCCCCCACCGACTGAGACAGTCAAGGAAGCCCCGCCTCTGACATTTGAAGTGAATGGCATCTGGTACACCCAAGACACTACCCGACAGGGTAATATGGGAGACCGTCAGACTTATCAGCGCCCACCTACCTTCTATAATGTCGCATTCCAGCAACCGAAGCAGCAGCAACCCTACAATCGCCAGAGCCAACCTCAGCAATAACATCAGCAATCTCAAGCTCCCAGACAATCAACTCAATCATCCAAACCCCCAGAAGAACCGATCGACATCCAGAGACAACTACTTGAGGAGTTTCGTCACTTCCGACATGAACTGGAAGATCTACGGGTTGATGTCAACCGCTTGTCCCGTTGGAAGGATGAGCAGACAGCTCCAGCCACAACCATTCCCGCCCAGGTTCAAGCTAACCCCAATAGCTTGAACAAATTCAACTCATCTCAACACAATAACCAGGTATACTATCCAGACTTTTCCACATCTGAACATGAGATCCTTTCGTTTGACAAAATAAATGCCATGTCACTCAGGAGCGGAAGGACCGTGGTCGTACCTGACCGGGCAAGGGAATCGGACCATGAAGACTCGGAAGATCAACCGGAGGATGTTTCCGAGGAGGAAGATGAAGGACGCCTGAAGATCCCAGCAGTAGATAAAGGGAAAGCATCTATGGAGTCTGCAGAGGACCTTGAGCCTCTAGTTGCTGCAAAAATACCTTTGTCACCTTTTCAGCAACCTGATTTTGATTATTATGATTGTAATAAAAACTCCAAGTCGAATAAAGATGCTCTTATTTTTTCTGATCCTCTATCTCCTGTCTCAAATGCATCCATTCCTTTCCCCCATGCCTTAAAGAAAGAAAAGCAAAAGAAAAACATCAAAGATGACCCAGACATGGAAAAATTCTGCCAACAAAACATCACAGTCAAAGTACCCTTTGATCAATACGTGGCAGGTAATCCAGCCTTTCAGAAATACTTGAAGGCAAAATGCACCCCCACCCGGACTCGTACAAAGAGAACAAGTCAATTTGTGGAGACTCATATCTTGACAGTTGCCACCACTAAATGCGTCAGAAACCAGCATCTGCCAAGAAAGAAAAGGGATCTGGGCGCCCATTATGTGGAGAGTCACATTGGCGGCATAGCATTCACACGCACACTTCTCGACAATGGATCTTCCATAAACCTTCTACCCTTAGCCTTATATTATCGATTGGAGTTGGGCCCTCTCAAGAAATCATCATCTTTACTCCAATTTGCTGATAAATCCACTAAAAGACCTAAGGGAGAAGTGAAGAATGTCATCATCATCATCGAGGGTACAGAATACAAAGTGGACTTCACTGTCCTGGACATGGAGACCCCGAACCATTGGAAGGAATCGCAAATCATTCTCGGAAGACCTTTCTTAAGAACTGCTAAGGCCGTATTCGACTACGGAACTGGCATGATGAAATTCCGTTCTCCAGGCGGAGAAGTGGATTTGGAGATGAAATAAACAAAGTGGCAAAGACCAGACTCCGAATCCACAACTGAAGATGCCGAAACATCAGAATGCAATCTCCTCAGAACCACTGGGCCATGGGACCAACTGCCAGACATACAGATAGAAGGCACATCCTCGGAAGAAGAAATAATCCACCATGCAGTCTCTGAGATTTCTACACCCCCAGACAACACTGAAATCCTCTTGGATTTATCAATCACCTCACCTTTAGGACAGTCAAGCGATGATGAGTCGGACACGGCTCTGGCCGAATTACCATTCTCCTCTATCGATCCGACTCACTTTTCTTTGGAATTGGTAGCCAACATCTCACACAGTGATTCACCGCCAACCGATACTGAGCCAGAAGCAAAAGTCATTCAGCCAGACTTGATCGACGATTCAGAATTGCCAGAGCTGAAACCACTACCTCCCACGCTGAAATAGGCATTCCTCAATGGACCCAAAGAAAAATTCCCTGTGATCATTAGCTCATCATTAACCGTGGACCAAGAATCCAGACTGATCGAAGTCCTTGAGCGAAATCGAAAAGCCATAGGTTGGACTGTGTCGGATCTTGTAGGAATAAACCCCGCTCTCTGCTCGCACCAAATATATGTTGAGGATAATGCAAGGCCTTCCCGTGAATTTCAGAGAAGATTAAACCCCAATCTTCGGGAAGTAGTGAAGAAAGAAATAGAGAAATGGTGCAAAGCAGGATTTATTTACCCCATTTCTGACTCCAAGTGGGTAGCCCCCCTTCATGTCGTCCCGAAGAAGTCGGGAATCCAGATGGTTACCAACGAGGAGGGGGTAGAGATCGCGACCAGAGTACCCACGTCGTGGCGCGTCTGTGTCGATTACCGGCGCCTGAATGCTGCGACCAAGAAAGACTACTTTCCACTGCCATTCATTGATCAAATATTGGAGAGACTTGCAGGGAAAGCATTCTTCTGTTTTCTTGATGGGTACTCCGGCTACAATCAAGTAGCTATCGCTCCCGAGGACCAGGAAAAGACCACGTTCACATGTCCCTTCGGTACTTACGCATTCAAGCGCATGCCATTCGGGCTTTGCAATGCCCCAGGCACATTTCAGCGGTGCATGATTGCCGTATTTGCCGAAATGGTTGGTGATTTCTTGGAAGTCTTCATGGACGACTTCTCGGTTCATGGTGATTCATTTGATACATGCTTAGCACACTTGGACCGAGTCCTTCAGAGATGCAGGGAGGTAAATTTGGTACTCTCATGGGAGAAGAGTCACTTCATGGTGACTGAGGGTATCGTGTTGGGGCACGTCATCTCCAAAAAGGGAATGGAGGTGGACCCTGCCAAGGTGGATGTGATCAAGAAACTTGAGCCACCAACCAACGTCAAGTCAGTGAGGTCGTTCTTAGGGCATGTTGGATTTTATCGACGGTTTATTCCTGATTTTTCAAAGATCGCCCGCCCACTGACTGAGCTCTTAGGAAAAGACACCGAGTTTATTGTAAATCACAGATGTCTAGAAGCCTTCGAGCTCCTGAAAAAGAAAATATGTGAATCGCCGATATTACAAGCTCCCGACTGGTCTCTTCCCTTCGAGATCATGACTGATGCATCGGATTTTGCTGTCGGAGCGGTACTCGGACAAAGAAGAGATGGAATTCCTTATGCGATTCACTACGCGAGCAAAGTATTGGACCCTGCACAGAGAAACTATACAGTGACTGAAAAGGAAATGCTCGCGGTTGTTTGGGCCCTGGAAAAATTCAGATCATACATATTGGGCTCCAAGGTGACAATCTTCACAGATCACACAGCAATCAGATATCTCATGGATAAGAAGGATGCTAAAGCACGACTTTTGAGATGGATCTTGTTAATCCAGGAGTTTAATTTGGAGATCAAGGATAAACCGGGAATAAAGAATGTTGTTGCTGATCACCTTTCCCGAATCGAGAAAAACGATCATCCTGACATCGGACCAATCAAGGAGACTTTTCCAGACGAATCGATTTGCGTCATTGAGTCAACCCCATGGTATTCCGGCATAGTGAACT
Source organism: Ottelia alismoides (assembly GCA_037367405.1). NCBI lineage: Eukaryota > Viridiplantae > Streptophyta > Magnoliopsida > Alismatales > Hydrocharitaceae > Ottelia > Ottelia alismoides. The sequence continues at coordinate 327,991 of JAZKJV010005841.1, forward strand.
ATCTTGTCTCCAAGAAGGTTCCCTATGGTTGGACCAAAAAAATGATTGATCGATTAAAGTCGGATTCGAGAAAATACCATTGGGACGATTCTTTCCTTTTCTATGAAGGACCGGATTGTGTCTGGAGAAGATGTATCCCTCAGGAGGAATATCAGAGTGTCCTCACACACTGTCATTCTCTCGAGGCTGGAGGACACCATTCGGGAAAGAGAACCGCGCACAAGGTACTCCAATGTGGATTTTACTGGCGGACCTTATTTCAGGATGCTAATGAATTTGTACGGTCATGCCCGATTTGTCAAAGAATGGGAGGGACTATGGGATATAGAGATGAAATGCCCATGCAACCAATAATTTTCTGTGATGTTTTTGATGCATGGGGGATCGATTTTATGGGTCCCTTTCCCAACAGTAATGGATTTGAGTACATCTTGTTAACAGTGGATTATTTATCAAGATGGGTAGAGGCTATTCCTACCCGAACCGCAGATAGCAAAGTCGTCTGTAAGTTTATCAAAGATAACATCATTGCGAGGTTCGGGATACCAAAAGTATTGATTTCTGATGGAGGTAGCCACTTCGTGAACAGGGAGATGAGATCTTTGGCTAAGGAGTACAAATTTGAGCATAGAATAGCCAACCCGTATCATCCACAATCTAACGGCATGGCAGAGGTTTCTAACAGAGAGGTGAAGAGCATTCTCCAGAAGTTGGTTCGTCCCGATAGGAAGAATTGGTCAACACTGTTGGACCAAGTTCTATGGGCCTATAGGACAGCCTATAAGACTCCACTCGGTACTTCACCTTTTAGGATGATCTATGGCAAGCCATGTCATCTTCCTGCAGAATTGATCCACAAATCTGAATGGGCGATCAAAAAGTTGAATTGGAATTGTCACCTTGGGAAACTATGTCGAGACTTAAATCTGAATGAGCTAATTGAAATCCGAAATCGGGCATATGACAACAGTGTGATTTATAAGGACAAGGTCAAGAGATGGCATGATAGACACATTCGAGAGAAGACCTTCGTCCCTGGACAAAAAGTGTGGTTGTTTAATGCTCGGTTGAAGATTTTTCATGGGAAACTCAAATCAAAATGGACGGGTCCCTACATTGTCGTCGATGTGCATACCAATGGAAGCATAGACATTGCCGAACTCAAAGAGAATGCACAACCGTTCTCAGTAAATGGACAAATGCTGAAGCCATACATTGAATCACCCAAAGAACAAACAGTTCAAGTCGAGGCCATCTATTTCACGCAGAGCGAGGATATTGAAAACCTATCTGACCACTCCCACCCTCCCTCCCGACCACATTGGTCTCCTTGTACAGCTTCTTCCTTTACTGAGGCCAAGGCCTAAGTATAGGGGGGACCAATGCCATCTGTATATATCATTCTTCTCCTAACTCCCATTCGCTCCATATCCACCCTTCTTCCATACTTAGGCTGTTCAGAGCCTAAGTATAGGGGGAACCAACATCCACCCGTATATATTCTCCTCATTTCCTGACCGCTTTTCGTTTCTTTTTTCTTTCTCACTCTCTTACGCTTAGCCCGAGCTATGTCTTCTTTACGCTTCTTGTGCTCTGAGGACACATCACTCGCTAAGTATAGGGGGGTCTGTATATATACTTTGTATATATTTTACCCATATCTCGTACTTTCGCGTAAGTCTATATGTATTTACGGGGTGGGTACTAACTTGAAGAAAAAAAAAGGGAAAAAAAAGAAGAACACTGACTTGCCCTAATTTTCTGAAAAAAAAATGAATGAAAAGAGGCTTCTTATTCCATTTTCTGCATAAAAAATCCCTTGCATAAAATGTTCAAAAAAAAAAGTGTCTGCATTTCACGCACCTGCACTCCATCCATCACCGCATGCATCTACATCTGTGAAAAGTCATTGGGTTCTGAACCGAGTTATGAGCCGAAACCGAGAGTGGTCTGGGCTTGACCTTAATCCACCTAATTTTCAGAGGAACTCCACCGAGAAATAGAATTTTAAGAGCTTCAGGTCTTTTTGACTTAATTTCTTAAGTTCCACATGACAATGTGCAGCATTTGACTCTTAGTGTCTAACCTGGTCTCTTCATTCTGGGTACCACTCTGGAATAGGGAATTAATTCGCACTCTCGCACTATGCACTTAGCTCAACCCAAACGGGATGTTGGAAGACTGTGTGAGTCTCTTTTCTGGTAGCATGGAAATCTAAAGACCGGAGTACGGGTTGAAATAAAGCTTCGGAAAAGGGATGGACGGCTGGGCATAATTTTTCTAAGACCCCAAAAAATGTATGGAACAAAAGATTCTATATCCGTAGGGGCACAACAAGATCCAAGCAGAACCACCAAAAATTCCAAATACATAGAAGCATTCTACCAAATAAAAATCCGACCAAAAAGGTCCAAGCTTCAGAAACCTGCAGATCTTGGTGGAGACTCGGCTACACTGGCTATCTCCACAAGGAGAGGTGACTACACTGGCCACCCTCCAGTTCTTTTCTCTTTCTTCTATCTTCTCCCTCATTCGATTGTGAACACAGCGCGACAGACCTTAGAAGGAAATACCTGACTCCCCGAGGACGAGTTACTGGAGAGGAGAGGAGCATGGTAGTCCGGCATTCTGAATGGGAAGAGCTAAAACCTTCACACACATGAGTCGGTTATTCAATGTTCATAGGGTATACTTTGGGAAGAGGATTGATCTAAGATGACTTCTGAGTCGAAACTGTGACAATGATGTGTAGAACTTGAGGGTTGTTGATTTTAAAATTCTAAGTCTCACAGAAGTTCCGCCACATTATTAATCCAAAGTCGAGTTTAGTTTCACTTTCACCTTCAGTTCATGGTCTTGGTATGGAATCCAGTCTCATTTCACTTCATGGCATTTATTTTTGATGCTCAGGGACGAGCATGGTTTAAGTATAGGGGGATGATGAATCTCAGATTCACCATTCTAAGTCTCATTAATTAAAGCTCAAGTCCCTCAAAATCAACTGCATTTCTGCATTTATTCTGCATAATTAGCATTCATGCATGATTTCATAAGAATTGCATTTTAGCATTAATTTCTGCATAAAATAAGAAGCCAAAAATCCAAGCCAAAAATTGACCTGTAAATAGCCTAACTTCCCCTATTTTTAACTCCTTCATGCTAACTCCGAATACCACAAACTCACTTCCACTGTGTACACATCACTAACAAGAATAAATAAAAAATACAAAAAAATAATTAACCCGGTTAAGTGGACCAAAAACCCAAACCCTAGTTTCAGGATTTTCGGACTAAAAGCCACATATCGTCCCCATCCAGTGTCCGATTTGATCCTACTCACTTTTGAACTAATGCACATTCAATTACCTTCAAAACAAGACCAAGTTCAAGTGAATCAGAGTTCGTATGTGAAAGTTGGGTTTTGGGCCTCTTTTGTACCTTGTATATTTTCGCGGCTTTTTGACATGTATTTTATGTTATTATTTTCTTTATTTATAAAAATCCAAAAAAATTAGATTAAGGTCTCTTTTATTTATCTTTGAGTTTTTCCTTATTTTTCCGGACTTTTATCGTGTTTAAAAATGACAAAAAAATTAGAAAACCAAAAATCAAGGTATTCTATGTACATGGGATACCCCAAAAATTCACTTTTTATATTTGACCGAATTTGGCTTTGATGTCTTTATGAAAGTTGTAGATCTCGTCAAGACGAGCATTTTTCGTGAAGGAACTTTTTCGATCCGAGGTCATTTGCTATTTCTTTTTGATTTTACAAAACAATTATTTTTCGATTTTTCTGGAGCTGACACGTGGCAGCCCCAGAGGCCGCCACGTGTCAGCAGTTTTTGGGCTTTATTAAATATCGTTTTTTTATTAAAAAAATTAAATTAAAATCACGCACGTGCGTCGCACGTGCCACCCAGGCACGTGCTCCGCACGTGCTCCGTCTGCCCTCATCCCCTCGCCACGTGGCGCCTCGTTGGCCGTCCGATCTCGGCCGATCGGACGGCCCATCCACATCTCCTACCTCCCGCGCCCCCCTCCTCCGTAACCTCCACCGCACCTCTCGCCAGCCACCAACGACCTCCTCCGCAACCCTCGCAACCACCCCTTCGTTATCCTCGCAACCACCAGCCGCCGACCTAATCGCCCCCCTCTCCTATTTAAAGAGCCTCGCCGCTACCGTCCTCCGTATCCGCCGATCGACTCCTTCAGGTGGTGACAGCCCTCACCGGCGTGATCCGAAGCGCCCCCCCCGGTGCCTCGTCGCAGATCCTCCAGCGCTGCTCCGCTCCGGCCTTCACTCGCCGTCGATCCTTCTTCTCCCGGTAATCTCTCTCTCTCTATCCCTCCTTCTCTCTATCTCTCTCTCTCTCTACATCTCTTCTTCTCGATAAACTCCGCCGGCGACCTCCGCTTCTCTCCGCCTACCCCCAATCATTATCTCCATTGCCATCCGCCTCGACTTCGCCAACTCCGTTCATCGTCAACGCCGCCCCGACTTCGTCTTCTCCGATCACACCTCCAGGAGACCGGGGCTCCTCCACCTTCGACACCAGCATCTTCGACAACTTCACCTACATCCACAGTCCTCCGCCTGGAGCGGCCCTCGACCACGCCACCGGGCCCGCTCCTCCGCTACGCCGCCACCTCCATCGGCCTTCTCCGACAACACCACCAACCGCCTCCGTCTCCGCCCTACGCCTTCGCCTCGGCCAAGCCGATCGGCGCTCGACATCAACGCCCGCTCGACATCAACAGCCCACGGCCGTGTGTCGGCTGTGCAAGGCGACGTCACCGACCGGCACCACCATCTTCATCACCACTTCTTCGACACGCCAGCTCCGTCGCACAGATCCTCCAGCGCCACCGGAGGTCTACCAGCCAACACCTCCGCTCCGACGTCTTCTCCGACTTCACGCCGAAGCTCGGAGCGCCACCACGCTCTCGCCTCCACCGGAGCACCTCCACAGCAACCTCAACCACCGCCGTCTGGAGCCCCTTCCACCTCGCTCCGCCACGCCGCCGGGGGCAGACCCGAGGCTCCCCACGCACGTGCGGGGCACGTGCGACGGGGGAGAGAAGCAGCCACCTACGGGTCACGTGCATAGCACGTGACTCAGTGGGTAATTTACAGTAACACCCCCGGAGCCCCTTCGATTTACGCGCCAGTCCACCTTCCAGAGGGCACGTGCTGCGCACGTGCCCCACTGGAAGAATTGCAGATTCACCCCCTTACTTCTGGTAATTAATTTTAGGTCCCTCTTGCATGTTTTATTTATTTATTTATTGCATCTGTACCCCTGTGTTTGTCATCCATTATAGACCTCTACATTGCATCATTTTATTTATTTAAAAATAGCATTTTGTTCATCTTTTAATTCTCTACATTTTGACATGCTGTGGATATTTTTGTGATTTACGGTTGATTAATAAATAATTATTTTGTGGAAATTGGAATATTTTGCCCAATCTGTGCTCTGAAATTCATAGTTAATTAACCGTGACTCTAAAAATTCCCCAAAAATCAAATATCGTAGAGATTAATTTGATTAACATTGTGCCCAAAAATCATTGCATTTGCATGCATTATTTGCCCTGTAAAAATCATTCTGTGCATTTCAATGTTTGATTTTTAATAAGTATTAAACCCCACATTTTCGAGGTTTAGGATTTTTCTGGGATCCATCATCTAGTGATAGATCTTAGATTATTTTAGTTCTCGAAAATAAGTAGGTTTAATATTTATTAAAATTAAATATTGAAATTCATTCTGTTTGCAATTAAAAATTCGTAAAAAATTCATATTGCATCTAAAAATCCTAAAAAAATTACAGTGCACTCATTTAATCGTCATTTACATTGTGGCCAAGTTTCGTATTTTTCGGACACCGTTTGAACGTATTTGATATTTTAGTCCCTAAAATAGGCCGAACTTGCCTTTTGCATCTCATATTGCATTGAAAAATTCCAAAAAAAGACCGCCTTGAAAACCAAACTCAAAATTGGATAGACATTAATCTAGGTTGTTCCTTTGCCTCCTTGTGATCGACCTTGGGACTTGCCCAAGTAAAATAAACATAAAAACCACTTGATTAAATTTGATTAAAAATTGTGGTTATTTCTTGACTGTTTCCGATTGCCGCCTACAACGAACGACATTCATTAATTTCACGCACGAAGATTAAAAACGATTTCTTATCGCGGCTTTTGCGGGCTCGTCAATGCCTAACATCAATCTGGATCCTCTATGATGATCAAATCCGCTCCTCCCAAACGATCCTACAACAAGTGTTATCATCATATAGGCTAGCTTGAAGTAATCATTAAACTAACAAATAGTTGTTAGAACAGTTGCAAAAAGAAGTACACAATTACTACTCATTAATATCTCGTGCAAATTTAATTAACAAATGGAATATTTAAGTGGTTGTTTGTAATCTAGCACAAGAAAAACGGTAATGAATAACCTATATATGACTCTTCATTATTCTCAACCTAAACAGACCACATACTTTTAAATATTGTGTTTCACATCTCTCTTCCTCTTCTCCCTCACATTAGTTAACACATAACTGTTATTTTTAATTTGTAAGGCATGAAAAAATGATTGAAATCTTCTTAGTACTTACCTATAATCACATCTATGATATAATGTACCATGCCAATGTCCACAACTCATTGTGATTATAAGAATCACATGCAAGAGAACCAGAATATGTAATTAGATTATACACATTATATATATATATAGAGAGAGAGAGTTGATCTTATGAGAGCCAAAAATTGTGAGAGCATGAGAGCAGTGAATCTGGACAACTATATTCTGCTCTTCTCTCTCCTCCTGTAATCAATGAGGAGAGAGGTAACAGAATCTAGTGGTCCAGATACACCGCTCCCATGCTCTCACAGTTTTTGCTCTCACAAGATCAGCTCTATATATATTCAAGTTTACTCACCCATTTGAGAATTATGTAATTTGAGCTATCTTTACTGTAATAAATATATATATTCAAGTTTACTCACCCATTTGAGAATTATGTAATTTGAGCTATCTTTACTGTAATAAGATCATTCGACCATGACCATGATACTTGAAATATATATTTTTTCAATCCCTTGCCTTTATCGAAGGAATGGAGTCCTCAACCATTGGCATAAAATCTGCTATACATTGTCAACATGTAATATGGCTCTAGTGCAAATTCATTCAACATATTGTATGTCGAGGCCAATAGTCTTAAATGAAATTTGATTCTGTGAATGCATTGCGAAACATCTCAATCACTTCATCATCAGTAAATATGGGAGGATTATTTTCCAATATCACTTTCCTATATCTATAATTGAATAACATAGTCGTAAAAATGAAAGTGAGCACAATATGAGGATTTTTTGAAACTTTTTCTATGAAAGGTGCAAGTTTTTTTGTATTTTGTAGAACACGTAGAACAACAAGAATAATAAAACAATACGATGTGATAATGGTCGGTCACCTCTTGCAACCACCAGATACAAAAATAGTATAAGAGAAACAAATATAACTCTATTTGTTCCCTCACTCTCTTCCACATCTTCTCTTTGTCTCTCATTTTTGTAGTCACTGGTTAAGACAAAGCTCACGAGGGGTTTGGGTCTTAATTTGCTTGCATTCTTTTTTACGACATAGGTTGGTGTTTCTACTATGTTCTGTTGTACTCATCATTAATCTCACCAAGTCCAACATTGTTCTATTGCATATCACCTGTTAGAGAATTACCTCGACACCTCCCACCCTCTCTTTTTATAAGCTCAATACAATCTTAGATTTATTGTAAAAGTCAATGTCAATTAATCAAGATCATAATAAGGATCCTAGCGAGATGTGATTACATCTTTTCAACTCTCTTTCAAGTAGTACATGCTAAGTCTACCATATTAGGGTTTTCTTTCACAATCTTAATAATAACACACTTCGAAACTTTATGAGTATTCTAGTTGAGACCTTTTTTTCGATCTTACAATCTCCTTTACTTAGGTATGTATAGTTTTCATTGCGATATGACCCTTCACTAGTTCATACGAGAGTGGAGAGCACACATTTTACTAATTATAAAAAAATGTGTTATCAAGGAGAAATGAGGTGGAGAGCTTATTGAGTTAGTATCTAATTGGGATGTTCACAACTATAAAAGATGTCTAAGGTCAAGTTATAAAGTAATAATCCATATCCATACCATTTATAATCCATTGTGACATTTTGCGAGTATTTCGTATGGAGCTATTCTGAAGTCTCACAGAAGCATGCGGAAAAATGTCATGCTGAGAAGGAAATAGCACTTCTGCCCTCTATTATTTTTTCATTCTCCATACTATATTTATTATATTATCCCATGTTATTTTCCACTCCTCTTTACTGTTGAAACATGTGCTTTATATTTGAAGAAAGATTGTTAGATGTCTGGTAACCTCTAAGTTTTCCACTCTGACGAGTTTTATCATCAACTTAATGGATATTATAATCAGCTATTCAGTATGTTTTTCTATATTTCTTTTAATATAAAGTATTTATCCACTTAAAAAGTTATAAAGAAATGTTGGTCAGGGTTTTGGAATGACGGAAGGCGGGTCAATCGCACAGCTCCCAGCCGAAGAATGCGAGAACCACAACTCGGTGGGGAAATTACACGCAAACATAGAAGCCATTGTAGTGGATCCCATCACAGAGGAGACACTAGAGATAAACCAGAAGGGGGAGCTCAGGCTAAGAGGTCCCACTGTCATGAAAGGTTCGTTTTTCACAATGTACGTATGAAAGTTGGGTTGGGTCCAAGTAGACCGTGTATGAAATCGATAAACTGGCAGGAGCAGTTAGACTTCATAACGACAACTGAGGAAGCATAAAAACACCGTATTATAGATATATAGGAAAAACTTTAATGAGGCGAGATCTCACCGATCACAAGTAGGTCATGCATGCAGGATACCTAGGGGATGATGATGCAACGGCATCCAGCTTCGATTCTGATGGATGGTTGAAGACTGGCGATCTGTGCTATTTTGATGAGGATGGCTACCTTTACATCGTCGATAGGTTGAAGGAGCTCATTAAATACAAGGCATATCAGGTAATCTCAATGTGGAAACTTGCAACTCTGATATATATTCATGGATGCCCTTCTCATTGACACAAACGATAACGCAGGTTGCTCCTGTGGAGTTGGAAGAATTACTAGTCTCCCATGCTGATATAATTGATGCAGCTGTAGTACCGTAAGTGCATATATTTCTTGTCAAGCTTTTGCAACCTAGATCATGCCGATGATTTCAGAAACCAGGATCATGAGCAGAGTTGCTCGACTCCTTTCAGCAAAAAAAAACGATCATCCCATTCATAAAAAATACCCCTGATCAATGTGCAAAGATACGGATAAGTCCCAACGAGTACAAAGTATTTCTACACCGGAATTGAGAAGACTAATGCTAGAAACTAAGATAGGTTTTAATCGTATTATCGGTCGCGGTTGTGGGAGGAAGTCGCTTCCAAAGGATGATAACAAGATGGCTCATGCCCCGGCCAGTTGAAATATCTGATTAACATAGAAACTTTCGATGGGAGAAAAGGTCTGTGGGAGTGGCGGGCGAAGGGTCTTGGTCGGGGGGTTCCATTGACGAGGAGGGCTGGAAGGTGGTCTCCGGCAGGAGGAAGGCTGCTCAGAGAGGTCCGCAACGTTTTCGGCGTGGGTTGTTGGACCATCGGGCGGCTTCTTGTGTCGCGGAGGTTCATTGCTTCGCGTGCGCCGGTTTTGGCCATCGGAGGTTCGAGTGCAGAAAGTCCCGACGTCTGCTGGTCGAAGGTTGCGCTGATGTTCGTGGAAAGCTAGCGCCTGAAGCTGTAGTGCTCAGAGGCTGGTGCCAAGGCGCAGGACGTCGTTGGTCGCTCCGGGAGGACGTTCTTTCGCAAAAGTGGTAATGGAGGGGCCCCGATGTCCCTTGGAAGCACCGGTGAGTGGTATTCTTATTGGTAGATCGGACGGACCTTCAGAGGTGTCTACCGCGGAGGTTTCTTTTTTCCTGGGGGGTACTTTCAAGGGCGACGTCGTCAGGATTTCTCCTGGCTTGATTCTTGCGCGTGGGCTCTCGGCTGAAGAGGTTGATACGCTGCTGGCTGGTGGGGATGCTCTGAAAACGGTGTGGAAGATGCCTCGATTCGCTGATGGAGAGGTAACTCCTGTCCGTACCATTCTGCGCTTGCGGGGAGTTCCTTTCCTCTCACGGTCAGAGGGAAGGTTGAGAGCATTGTTTGAGGGGATTGGAGAGGGTCTGGTCTTGCTCTTTGACGGTCTGCTGTCGAGCGGTGTGCTTAAGGGGTCCACCAGATCACCTGCTCCTCAGGGTGGGGCGAGCAAATTTTCGGATAGTTCTTGAGGAGGTATGCGCTCCTCTGCCACCGCTTGAGGCTGAGTTGCGCTAGCATTGCAATGGGGAGGCAAAAGATCTGGGCATCTTCAATGCCGCAAATCCTGATGCGGTTTGTGAGGAGACGTCATTGCCGGTTGTCACGGATTCCGAGGCATTCAAGGTAGGAATTTCAAACGCCAATCCTTCTCTTCTTGATGCAACGGTTGATATCCCATGTGAGAGTGTCCCCGGAAAGTTCTCGCTAGGTTTGGACGCCTGTAATCCGGATTCGGACTTCGTCTTGGACCCGAAGCTTGGAGACGTTAGGGGTCCGGGAACTTTCGACCCAAAGCCCGGGACATCAGAAATATGCGGCTTTCCTATTTTGGATCCAATTAATCACACCTATCCCGTTCCCTTCAACCATCCGAGTGAAGATTCATCTGCAAGCGGTATGCATATTTCAAACAAGAATTCGGATAGGTCTCTCTCGCCTCTCGGATTAAACCAGAACCTTCAGGAGATCGAGCACGACCAGGCTAATTTTGTTGCTTTTCCTACGATCTCTCCTTCTACAGTGGACTGCAGCGGTCATGGGGATCCGGTATTTTGCCGCGGCACTGGAGTGCTGACGGTGGACCTGAGCCACTTCTTTGCTTCGGAAAAACGAAGTTTAGGCAGCGACATGGCTCTTGGTTTGACGTCACATATTGATAAATTAGTGGGCAATCTTGAGGGAGAAGTAGGCGCAGATACGGGAATCACCTCGCATGACTTGACAGAGGGGTCTACTGTAGGGGGCTATGACCAGCTTCGAAGGAAGTGCTACAGACCTCGAAAGGAGAAATCCAGGAGGAGCCGAGAGAACTTGCCACCACTACACCGCAAGTCTTGGCAAGGGAGGCAGTGAAGTTGAATATGGCTTAAGGTGGCAGGTGTGATCCCGGTCGAGAAATGAGGTTAATAAATGAAGCTGGCTTCCTGGAATATAAGGGCGTTAGGGAAGCCCGAGAAGAGAGGTGCTATAGGTTATCGACTGAATGATTGGTTGGCAGATCTTATTTTTTTGCAAGAGACGAAGCTCTGTGATTGCTCAGACTTGATGTGGAAGTCTTTTGGTTTGAATCGAGTTAACAATTTCTTGGTGCTTAATGCTATGGGCAGTGTTGGGGGTGTTGCTATCGCATGGGATGGGGATTTATTTGAAGCTGTGTCGGAGAGAAGGGGCTTTTTCGTGCCAACGGTTGAGCTTCTCATCAAGCTTTCAGGATCCAAAATGGTGCTATCCTGTGTCTACAGACCAAACGATCACTCGCTTCGTGGTGGCCTCTGGGCTGAGTTGCGGGATGTGAGAGAGGCGTTCCCTGATGCGGCCTGTATTGTGACTGGTGATTTCAACGTCACGATGTTCTCTACTGACAGACCAGGGCTGACGGGAGGTCAGGATCCACGGTCAGATGCTTTTGTGGAGCTAGTTGGAGATTTAGAGCTGGTGGTTCTAGACGCAATGGACATCAAGTACACTTGGAGAAATTCAGGGTCTCGATCCAGGATAGATCGTTTCTTAGTATCATCAGAGGTGTTGCAGTTATTCCCTATGTGTGGTATTTCCTCGAGATCGAGATCTAGATCTGACCATTCCCCTCTCATTTGGGACTCTGTTAGTGGTGATGTCTCGTGTCCTCTTTCAGGTTTGAGAGGGCATGTCTGCTTGAAGATGGTTTTCGTGAGTTGGTGGCCAATTATTGGAGGTCGGTGGAGGGTGAGGGTTCTGCAGCATCCCGTCTATCGCAAAAATTAGCGAGTCTGAGGAAGAGGCTGAGCGAGTCAAGCAAGAGGTAAGAGAGACCAGGAGGGCTAGTAGAACAATGGCTGAGGAGGGAATTGCTCGGCTAGACAGGTTAGAAGACTCCAGAGATTTGATGGAAGATGAGTTGAAAGAGAGAAGGGACTATATGAGGGTTGTCGTCCTGGATGATAAAAAGAGGGCGGTGGAGTGGAAGCAAAGGTATAAACAAAGGTGGATTAGAGAAGGTGATGCGAATACGAAATTCTTTCACGCTGTGGCAAGTGGGAGGATAAGGAGGAACTTGATCCGAGCTGTGGTGGTGGGGGAGTCAAGAGTGGAGGGAGAGAAGGAGATTGGGAGGGCGCTAGTGAACTACTTTCACGATCTCTCGAGGAGGATGGGGTCGAGGTTTTGGAGTGGACGGGGTCCGGGGGTGCCTAGGCTCTTGCATGAGCAATGTGAACGTCTAGTCAGACCTTTCTCAAAAGAGGAATTAAGATGGGTTGTTTCCACTCTGAATGGCGACGGGGTTCCTGGACCGGATGGCTTTCCTGTCCTTTTCTACAATGAATTTTGGGAGGTGGTAGGGGATGATGTGTTTGCAGTCTTGGAGGAATTTAGCAGATGTAACATGGGATTCAACAAAATCAACAAAGCTCTTCTTTTTCTTCTTCAAAAGAAGGAGGCGTCAGAACGTGTTGAGGATTACCGTCCTATCGCCCTCTCTAATGCCATATATCTGATTATTGCCAAGGTTCTTGCTGAGAGGCTCAGTGTTATTCTTGATGATCTGGTTTCCCCATACAGTTCGCTTTCATCTCTGGAAGACAAATTGGGGACAGCCTAGTGATGGTCTTTGAGATCATAGCAGACTGGCAGCGTAGACGGGTTTAGGGGGTGATGGGGAAAGTGGACTTCTCCAAGGCTTATGATAATACTGACTGGCGTTTCTTGTGGTCTGTCCTGGCCAAGAGGCGGTTTCCGGATCTATGGATCTCTTGGATGAAGAGGTGTGTGACCACTGTGTCGTACTCGATTCTGGTAAATGGTCGTCCTGAAGGTGGGTTCTTCCAGCCACAGCGGGGGGTTTGTCAAGGTTGTCCTCTGGTGCCACTCCTCTTCGTGTTGGAGGTAGATGTTTTACCTCGTATGGTGAATCAGGCTGTGATACATGGCTTCACTGCAGGTTATTCTTTAGGTGACATCTCCCTTCCTATTCTCCAATATGCAGATGATACTATCTTTTTTATCGAGGGCGGGGCTACTGAGACAAGGGGAATGTTGCTGGTTTTGGAGATCTTTGGAGAGCTCTCTGGTCTTAAGCTCAACAGAGAAAAGTCAAGCATGATATCGTTCGACATATCATTAGAGGAGGTGGAAACATGTAGTTTGGAGTTGGGTTGCTCCTGCAGTTCGAGGCCTATCAGGTACTTGGGTCTACCATTGGGTCGTAGTTGCCTTCATATTTCAGACTGGCTTCCAGTTGTGGAGAAACTAGAAAAGAAGCTGGCAGGTTGGAAGGGCTCCTTACCGTGACGCGGTGGGCATTTGGTTATGGTGAAGGCAGTTTTGGCGGCAATTCCAACCTTCTTTATGTCAATGAGAATTCTTCCAGTGGGGGTTCGCAATCGGCTTAAAAAGATTATGAGGAGGTTTTTTTGGGACAGGACAGGTAGAGATGGTCACACTATGCATCTTATGGATTGGGAGACTGTTACCCTACCCAAGGAGGCGGGGGGACTCGGGGTGCCGAGATTGGAGTTGATGAACCGTGCACTTATAATCAAATGGGCTGCGAGAATTTGGGGTGACAAGGAGGACATTTTTTGTAAACTGATTTGCATTATCTATAGGGTCGATGCGTACTCTGTTAGTGGTTTTCGTCTCGTACAGTTTGAGTCGGCACTGTGGAAGGGTATTCGTGCGATTCTACCTGATCTTCCCCATCTCTTCCATCCCTGTCTTGGAGGCGGCATGATTTTTTTCTTCTGGACTGACGATTGGATGAGAGAAGGACCTCTGGCTTCCCGCTTCCCTCGTTTATTTGCTTTGGCAGAGGACAGAAATGCTCGGGTTGCGGATTCTTGGGTTAATGATGTCTGGATGCCTTCCTTCATAGGTAGTATTTCTGTACGTCGTATGCAAGACTTTCTGCAATTGATGGAAGCTCTATCTAGGATCGAGGGCCCCACTTCGGGTAGTGACCATTGGGCGTGTAGAGAAGGTGTCTTCTCTGTAAAGAAGGCCTACAGTCTGTTGATTAAGGGAACGGAATCGCTTGAGGAGAATCTGGTTATGGGATGTAGGATGATTTGGGAATTAAAGATTCTGTCACGCATTAATGTTTTCCTGTGGCTCCTGAGACATGGGAGACTTCTCACGAGGGAGCGATGGGCCCACATGTTCCGCTCAGAAGATAACACATGCATTCTCTGCAGGTCGCTGGTTGAATCCGTTGAGCATTTGTTTCTTAGTTGTGAGAAAGTGAAATATTTTTGGTGGGCATTGGATGTGGCTTGGATTGATCATAACAATATGTCATCTTTCTGGGAATCCCTTCTCAACTCTCCATTCCATCCAAATGTGGAGAGACTACTGCCGATTGCGGGTTTATGGGCATTATGGCTTGCCAAGAATGGTGTAGTTTTTCGCTCAGAGAGGTTTTATGTTGAAAATGTGGTCCACCATGCTCGGACTCTCCTCTAGTCCTGGTTGTTATAATTATATTTTTTAATTAAATGGGGCAGGCACCAACACTTGTTTCCCCCTTTTTGAACTGAAAAAAACTTTTGATGGGAGATAATATTAAATCCATTGTTTTTAACTGTTGCGGTAAATGTTAACCTGTCCTCTGAGGGAGTTTGAGATTGTTGCACATAGAGGATAAATGACAGATCAAACATGTAGATAAATGAGTAAGAAACAACCACAAAGTTTCCTTGAGAACTGGACACGCCCTTGGTTACACGATGGATCTCTATGAATACGGGGAAAGACTTGCAGTATAGAGGATTACTCAAAACACTAAGCCTTTTTTATTCATAAAAGGGGGAAACACGCATAGGTGTCTGCCCCATTAGATTAAAAAATATAATTATAACCAAGACTCAAGGAGAGTCTGAGCATGTGGATTACATTTTCAACATAGAATCTCTTGAGCGGAAAATCACCCCATTCCTCGCAAGCCATAAAGCCCATAAGCCTGCAATCAGTACAATCCTCTCCATAGTTGGACGGTATTGAGAGTTGTAGAGGGATTCCCAGAAGGACGAAATGCTGCTATGATCAATCCAAGCCACATCCATCGCCAACCAAAGTTCCTTCTCCTTTTCACAAGCAAGAAACAAATGCTCAACAGACTCTACCATCGATCTACAGAGAGCACAATAGATATCCTCCGAGCAGAGGATGCGAGCTCATCTCTCCCTTGTGAGCAATCTTCCATGTCTTAGGAGCAACAAGAAAACTCTAATCCGTGTCGGGATCTTCAACTCCCAAATGATCGTACAATCTCTAATCAGATTCCCGTGAAGCGGATTCATTCTCCTGATCAAAAGATTGTAGGTCTTCTTGATGGTGAATTCGCCATCTAACCAAATCCAGTGGTCTCAACTAATAGTTGATCCCTCAATCCCAGTCAGATATTCCATCAAATACAGAACATCTTGCCTATGTTGCTCAGATGAGCGGGCCCTAAGGCGGGAGTCCATACACCATTAGCCCATGAATCAACAATGCATCCATTTTTGTCCCCTGCCAAAGCGAATATACGTGAGAAGCGGATGCTAGGGTCCCATCTCGCTTCCAATCATCCATCCAGAAGAAGAAACCGTGGCCATCCCCTAGACGCAGGTTGAATAGATGGATAAGATGTGGCAGAACGGCACGAATACCATTCCACAATCCCAATTCAAACCATGCGTGATGAAATTCACTAACAGAGTGTGCATCGACCCCATAGATACTGCGAATAAGCCTACAACACTTGTCCTCTTTGTCGCACCAAATTCTTGCAGCCCACTTCAACAAAAGTGCACGGTTCATCATCTCCAATCTCGACACACCAAGTCCCCCATCCTCCTTGGGTAATGTAATTGTCTCCCAATCAACAAGGTGCATAGTATGGCCATCCGCACTAGTCCCTCCCCAAAAAAACCTCCTCATAATTTCTTCAGCCGATTGTGAATACCCACTGTCAGAAGTCATAGAAGATTGGGATTGCTTCTAAGAGCACCTTCACCAGAACCAAGCTGCCACCACGAGAAAGCAGAGAAATCTTCCATCCGGCCAGCTTTCTTTCCACTTTCTCCACAACTGGGAGCCAGTCTGACAGATGAAGGCAACCATGACCCAATGGTAGCTCCAAGTATCTAATTACCCCTAGACTGTAGGAACATCTGAACTCCATAGTGCATGCCTCCTCCTCTTCGTCAAAAAGGTCAAAGGGGATCATGCTTGGCTTTTCTCTATTGAGCTTAAGACTAGAGAGCTCTCCAAAGATCTCCACAACTAGCAGCATTCCCCTCACCTCAGCTGCCCCGCCCTCGATAAAAAGGATAATATCGATTACATACTAGAGGACTGGAAGAGAGGTGTCCCCCAAATAATAGCCCACCGTCAGGTGCTCTGCCACCATGAGATTCACCATACGAGGCAAAACATCCACCACCAACACAAAGAGGAGCAACACCAGAGGGAAACCTTGACGAATCCCTAGTTGTGGTTGGAAGAACGCACCCTCTAGGTGATCATTCACCAGAACAGAGTAAGACGCAGTGGTCACACATCTCTTCATCCATGATATCCACAGTCCAAATAATCCCCTCTTGGCCAGAACAGACCATAAGAAAACTCAATCAACACTATCATATACCTTGGAGAAGTCACTTTCCACAGTACCCATGAGCCTGTTGCCGTTTCTAGTTTGGATAATCTCAGAGGCCATCACCAAGTTGTCGCCAATATGTCTTCCCGAGATGAAAGCAAACCACATGAGAAATCAGCAAGAAACTTGGCAATAATGAGTTAGATAGCATTGGAGAGGGCAATGGGACAGTTGTCCTTGACACGCTCTGACGCCTCTTTCTTCTGAAGGAGAAAAATAAGTGCTCTGTTGGTTATGTTGAATCATGCGTTACCACTGATGAACTCCTCCAAAACTGTAAACGCATCGTCTCCCACCACCTCCCAAAATGCCTTGTAGAAAGAAACTGGAAAACCATCTGGTCTAGGTACCCCGTCGCCATTTAAAGCAAAAAAGCCCACTTTAATTCCTCATTTGAGAACGACCTAACCAAAAGCTCACTCTACTGTAGTAGGAGCCAGGGTGCTTCCATTCCCGTCCACATCCATGATCTAGACATCATTCTTCTCGAGTGATTGTGAAAGTAACTGACCAGCACCCTCCCGATCCCCTTCTCTCCCTCCACCCTTTCCTCCCCTACCACCATAGCTCTGATTAGATTTCTCTTTCTCCTCCCACTAGCCACCGCATGAAAAAAAAATTGTATTCCCATAACCTTATCTAATCCACCTCTGCCTTGATCTTTGCTTTCACTCCACCACCCTCTTGTTATCATCCAGAGCAATATCCCTCAAAAAATCCCTCCTTTCTTTCAGCTCTTCTCCCAACAAATCTCTGGAGTCCTCGACGCTATCTAGTTGGGCAATCCCCTCCTCCACCAACATTCTGCTCACCCTTTTGGTCTCTCTTACCTCACGCTTGAACTCACTTAACTTCTTCCTTAGGCTCACTAGCTTCTGTGAAAGTCGAGAAGCCGTTGAATGCTCCCCCTCCACCGACCGCCAGTGCTCGACCATGAACTCATGAAAACCCTCTTCAAGAAGTCATGCCCTCTCAAATCTGAAAAAGAGCAAGGTGATTCCCCATCGCTAGAGTCCTTGACGAGCAGTGAATGGTCAGATCTAGATCTTGGCCTTGAGGAGACAGAACACATGGGGAACAATGGCATTACTTCAGGAGAAACCATGAAGCAATCTAACCGTGATCTAGATCCAGAATTTCTCCAAGTGTACTTGATGTCAGCTGCATCAAGAACCTCAAGTTGCAAGTCTCCAAGCAACTTATGAAAGCTTTCAACCCTAGATCATGTCCACCTCTCATCCTTGGTTTGTCCGTAGATAATAATGTGACCTGAAGTCCCTAACCACGACCCAGGATGCATCCGGGAACTCTCCTCTCACATCCCGCAACTCTATCCAGAGGTCACCAAGAAGCGAGCAGTCAATTGGTCCATAAACACAAGATAATACTAATCTTGAGCCCAAATGCTTGATGAGAAGCTCTATTGTTAGCACGAAAGAGCCCCTCCTCTCTGACAAGGGTTCGAACATATCCCCATCCCATGCAACCATGATGCAACCAACACTTTCCACAACGTTAAGCACAGAAAAGTTGTTAACACTCCTTAATACAAAGGATTTCCACACCATGCCCGGGCATTCACTAAGCTTCGTTTCCTTCATAAAAATGGTATCCACAATCCAATCATTCAGCAGAGATCACACATACCCTCTTTTCTTGGGGTTCCCTTACCCGTGCACACTCCAGGAGGCCATCTCCATTAGCAAACCTCAGTTCTCCCAATGACGGGGATCTAGCAACATTCAACTTTACTGACTCCCTGGCTGATACACGTGACTCATTGATGGCAAGGTCCTCGCCCCTTCTGGCCCTCTCCTTCCCAGGGTTGTATCATTTCCTGCGATGCTGTCCATCGTCCCCTACACTTGACCCCTCTATGGAGCCCTGCAAGGTGATCCCAGCAACTACGCCATCAGCTCCCTCGAGTTCTCTCACTTCTTCAACAACCAGTGACCTCAACTCGGCGTCCATGATGCCTCCTATGAGTGGTGCTTCAGGAACATAATAGCACCTCAAGTCTACTGATAACACCCCACCACTGCTGCACCCCACTAAAGCCCCCACATCACTACATGCCACCTGTGGAGGACTTTGATATATAGTAAGCATATATCAATGGATCTCCTGATCCCAAACATAAGTAGGATACAAATCTCAATACATATAGGATTAAATTCCAATATAAATAGGATATATAAATATTCAAGGTACCTCAACAATCTCCACCTTTAATTTAAATTGTCTGATTGCACGACACTAATACTAAACTCCATTATCACCATCCCTTCCATGGAGATAGTGCAACCAATTAGCATTGAACAAGTATAGGCAATATTTGAACTTCCTCCTGGAACTTCTTTTATGAACATATAGAATTGGTTATCTATCATGTTAACCTTAATATATATATGACATGAAGCCTGACATTAAACATGATCCTCTCACGATGCACCTAATTCTTGGCTAGGCATATTACAACAAAAATACAATATACCATACCATGATCATTCAAGACCTCTAATCAATCTTTTCAACTTGATGTTATCTTTTGCAGCTTTTGTTAATGGCATATACTCTACTTTTATGGAAGATAAAATAATCGAAGGTTGTAACATAGCATTCTAACTTCTAACATAACTGCTCAACGTGAAGAGATAGCATGCTATTGATCTCTCACATCAATATATGCATCATTATTCTGATATGAATATCCAGCAACAAAATATTTTGAATCACTTCCCTATATAAAACCAATATCATATGTTCCTCTTTAGACATCAAAAAATATGCTTGAGTCCTTGTTAATGCTCCTATCGTGGATTCCCTATGAATATGCTAACAATGCTCACAATATGTCATAATATGAGTGTCATTTGATCTTCTATATACAATAACATACATAAGATTGTTAATAGCCTTAACAAAGGGGATTCCTGACATGTTCTCCTTCACTCTGCATTTAATGTAAGTTTAAAATATGCTGAAAGATAATTTTTTACAGTGGATGGCGTACTCAATGGCTTCGTTGATGATATTTCAAATCTCATCAAGAACTTTTCAAGGTAGTTCGTTGGAGATAAAAATAGTTTTTCTTCTACAAGATCTTTGACAATTTTCACCCCTAAAATCTTCTTTGACGCATTACGGTCCTTCTAGTCAAACTTTGAACTAACTCTTAAGATCATCGATGGTACTTTTCTTCTTAATAATAACCAATATATGGTCAACATAAAGTAAAAATTAGATGGTCTAATCATTGCAGTTGAGAAGGGTTTTAGAAACATGCACATGGAACGGTCGTAGAAAGATCAGCCCTCTACATATATATGCGACGAGCAAATTACGACCATCCCTTTTAGATATGGGGCATGGGCGCTTCAACCGTCCCATACACAGGTAATCACTGAAGACGGTTAACACGAATGATCATCCCAGGTATTAGCGTATGGGATGATCAGTGTATGATCGTCCCGTCCGCCACTGGACATTTATGGGATGGTCGTTTTGTCCATCCCATCCGATCGTTTGGAATTATATGGGATGGTTATGATCGTCACAGATAGTTTTTTTGTGACCGTTGCATGAAAGTACTAATAATTGAAGCGGTGACAATAAAAGGAATGATCGTTTACAGTTCCTTCTGTGAAGGAATCTGGGATGGGTGTTGCTTGACCGTCCCATCCGTGTTCCCGCTTAATGAAAAATTGGAGCGCTTCGTAGTATATGGGACGATCTTACTTATGATCGTCCCTGATTCTTTCGGATGGGATGGTCAAAGGGGGCACCATAACCCATTCATCTCATGCCCACCGTCGCCCGCCGACCTCTCCCCATCCCGTTCTGACAATCTCAACCTTCTTCGAAGAATCATGCTTTCTCCCTGAATGATCCTCTTCCTCTTGTGATCGTCTCCTCAATCGGTGGTCACGTGAAACTCCATCATTTCGGTAACCATTTTTTATTATGCAACTCTTCTCCTATATAACGTATGCATTAGTAAAACAAAGCTTGTAGCTGAATACAAAACTTATTATTTAGTTAACATGTCCGAAGTTGAATATAGTTGTTATATAATTGTTATCACTTAGTTGAATATAGTATAGACATCATATACTTGTTATATAGTTGAATGCAATGCTTGTTATACATGATGAAATATTGTTTGCATCCAACCCCACTATTTTTATATAGTTGACAAGCTGCACTCGTTATGAAATAGGGTATAATTTATATTATTGAGAGAGAGAGCCTTGCGTCTTGTGTATTATAAAGATCATGACATGTATCAAGTGTGGGAGGAATGCGGGTATGCATGTAGGTGTGTAGGGAGCAATGTGGGCATAATGTAAGAGTGTATGGGTGTCTTTGGGAATGTATTAGGATCGTTGGTATGCATGTGATGAATCTCCATTTCACCACCTTTATTCTTTCATTTTGGCCTTGGGTCCCTAGCTAAATGCATGTATATAACATTAACTTGTACAAAATAACACTCATAAATCAACCAATAAACAATGTATATATATAGGTATTTAATTCCAAAATAAAAGAATAAAGGAAAGCAAAGAAAAAGAAATGAAGTGTCAAAGATACTGAATGACCCTAGCCCGAGACCCAATCATCATGATGATTGGTCGACAAGGAATAAAGTAGGGGGAGATATGGCAGAGGAACTATACAGAAAACACCTCAGAAACCTTAATTCTATACCTCAATAAATACCTTTTGGGGCTATATTTTAGTTTATAATTTTCATACCTCAAATAATAAAACCCTCAACATGAAACTTGTACATAAAATTATAAAGAAAAATACAAAATTATTTCACATAAAAATAACACATTAAGCACCTAGGACACATAAAACAAAAAGGCCACAAACAAAACTTCTCAGACATGTATCTCCTACATACAGACTCAGAATGCATCAAATTTACCTTTATTATTCTTAAAATTTAATTACCTATTTAGTGAAGGTCTTTCATTTAATTTGGAGTTGAGATGCAAAAGTTGGCTTTTGGGTCCCTATTGTATTTTATACATGTATATTATATTGGGGCTGGGGAAGCTGCACCCGGGGGTGTAGTTAACTAGCTACACCCGACCATTTTTTTCATTGATTTTTTGTGTTTTTGAAATGAAACCTAGGGGGATTTAAATCACTATATATCACCATGATATCATACTAATTTCAACTAAATTCGACATATCTATCATCTCCATCAAGGCTATGACATTTTAGCGGTTTCAGAATTATTGAAATTGCCCATATCTAGATGGGCATGATAGGAGTGTTTGTTTTATATGAAATTTGAAACACATATTCCACACAATAAACTAAGTAAATTCCCCATAAGTTTACTTCAAAAAAATCAAAAATCAATGAGAAAAATACCCAGGTGTAGCTAGTTAGCTGCACCCCCCGGTGTAGCTTCCCTTTTCCCTATTATATTCAGTATATTTATTCTTTGTTTTTTAATTTTCTTATAGTTTTATATACTTGTAAATATTATTTAAAATACATTTAAATAATAAAAAAGTACCAAGAATACATCAAAATAAAGTAAAAAAATATATAAGTAAACTATACCTATGTAATGCTTGTACATATTTTGTTTAAGTAAATAAATAAAATCAGAAAAATATATTAGAAATATGAAAATGTGTAACTAAATAAGTTAGAAATATACAAAATATGTAAATGAAATAATAAAATATAAAATATCAAACAAAAATAAAATTCACTAAACATAGGAAAATATACCTATGTATATACATGTAAATATTAACATCTAATAAAAAGCCTTGTATAAATAAATAAAAATCATAATAAAGTACATAAAATTATAAATGTTTTGAATTTTCAGTAATAAAATACATAGCTATTTTATTTATTTCATTTTTTATTTGCATTCCTATTTTGTCCTTATGTGGCTCAGTTGGACCAATAGGGAGCGA
The DNA here is from genome assembly GCA_037367405.1 of Ottelia alismoides. Lineage (NCBI taxonomy): Eukaryota > Viridiplantae > Streptophyta > Magnoliopsida > Alismatales > Hydrocharitaceae > Ottelia > Ottelia alismoides. The sequence goes on from JAZKJV010005841.1 coordinate 351,002, forward strand.
GTATACATTGACCCCAGGCCAACTGTACTGCCCCCCTAGGTCTGTTATGTTAGAACACACCCTCATCTTCTTCCTATTTTCACTCTTCCTCCACACCTCCTTAGCCCTCGATTTCTTCACCAAACACCTACCCCTCACTTCCCTCTATCATGCCCTACCATCTGATCGACCCATCGATCTCTCCACCTTCCACACACCCATGATCTTTCCACCTACCCCGCTCTATGCATAAATAATTCTCCTCCACCTCCTTTTGCCTTTTTATCTCTCTTGAATCCCTCTTAGCCCCTCAGATCGAGCAGAAGGCATGCCCCTGGTGACAAGAAGCAACACCCATCGATTTGTAGCGAGGAGGAGGAGTTTTTGAGCCGATCCAAGCCTTGTCGGACCTTCTCTGGCGAGCCTCTGCTGCTCCAGGTGAAACATAGTGTTCGAGCTGGTAGGAGTAGGTAAGTAGCTTCCATTTTCGATTATTAGTGTAGATTTAATTTTAGTTACGTTCAATTTCTACTAGGTTAGATTTAATTTAAATTCCTAGGTAGCTGTAGCCTTAAGCTCCAGCTCGAAATTCACTCTCTCGACTTGTTCTGACCTCGCCCTCACCTCCATTTTCATCCCCATTCACTTCTACATCTTTCCCCTCATTTCCCCCCTTGATCCTGCAGGGATCAAGTCCAAATTGAAACTCCTCCATCATTTTCCCCATAGCTTCAGTCGCCTCATCCATCTGCATGCATAATAGCTTCATATTCGGGCCAAGAGTTACCCTCTCAAGCCGAGGAGCCATTTGGTGCATGTATGGAGCCTTGAAGGACCATTTTGAGCCAAAACCAAGCTCATCTTATGCCTCCAGGTCAAGTCAAACTGCAAGAACCCCCATGTCCCCATCGCTGGGACATGTAGCTCATTTGAGACTTCCAACACATGTGGGGACCTTCCAGGAAGGTGTAGCGCTGACTAGGAGCGACGGAGGAGGCCTGAGCACGAAGTTACAGTCGACTCAACCTCGTCTAGGCCTAAGTTCTTCCGAGTTCTTCGAGCCATCTTTAGAACCGTCGGATCAAGGCACCTCCCCAGATCTTTTGTGGACTGTCTGATCATGGGTAAAGCGGTACGAGTTTCCAGTTGTCCATCATAAGTGGTGCCTACATGGCTCAACATCAACCGTCTGATCGTGCCTTCAGTATGTAATTGTATATTAAACCCCCATTGCCTTTTATATTTATAGTTCGGTCTTGTAAATATTTATGTATATTTAAAAACTTTTATAAAAATTGCATAGGACCCCGTACTTATTATATATTGCAATTAGATCCTTTGTCAGGTCACCTCGTGTCCCCGCGCATGTAAAGGACCTGGCTATTTTGCACATTAACCCTATCATGTGTAATTATTTCTTTTTTGACTTTAATTTTGTAATATAAGTTTAGTATTTTGGAGAAATTTGCACGCATGCCCTCTGATTTTATTTTTATTGCAAAAATACCCCTCTCATGTTGTATATTATTTCTTTATCTTTTTATTTTTATTAATTAGCTACAGTGCTTTAAAAATTATGGGATAATTTCAATAGATGCTCAACATTATGCTTGTCCATGTCATGATTTTTGTTTAAGCATTTTTCTGTATTCCCATTTATTAAAAATAGAAGAGGAGCTAAATTTTCCTTATTTATGAATAAAAATCCAAAAATATAAACTACTTTTAAAAATTACAAAAAATAGTATAATATTATATATTATAAATCCAGACCAAAAATCACAAAAAATATAAAAGAAAAATACTAAAAATAGCAAAACCCTAAAAAACTGAATAAAAAATTAGTAAACATTCCATAAAATTCTAAGAAAATAGTTTCCTATACCATATTTATATTTATATTATGTATATTAAAAATAGTTTTGGGATTTTTTGGTTTAATATCTATTTTTAATACCCAAAACAATTCAGCCTATATATTATATTCACTGTTTTGGTATATTAAATACATTAATAATACATAAAAAATAGCAAAAAATATAATAGATTACAAAAATAGAGTAAACATTTAAAACCCAAAAATAATTTATTTTTTGAATTTTAACTATATATAATTATACTTAAAATTATAAAACATTATAAATACTATATGCCTTATATTACTTATCTATTTATTATTATTACTTATAAATATATATAATATATAGTTAAAACCATAAAAAACAAAAAGGATTGTTCATGTTTATATTTCTATATATTTATTTATATCCTTATATATTATGTATAATATGTATATTGCCATTACTATTATACATATATATATTATATCTAAAAATTCAAAAAGAAATAAAATTTTACAAAAAAATTAAAGGAAATAGAAATTTAAAATTGAAAAAAAAATAAAAAAATTATATAAAATAGTTAAAAATCCATAAAAATTAAATATAATTAAAAACCAACAAGAAAATTAGGAAAAACATAAAAAGTACAAAAATAATTATTATTGATTTGTATTAATTAATAATAATTATACCTATCCATAGTTTCCTCTCAGTGGTTCGACCCCTACAACTTTGTCACTATACATATTATTCAGGGTATACTAAATTTCACCATGCATTACTCATTGTTTAATTATATATCATGGATTGATTATTGTCTTAGCTTGATTTTTCACCTTCCTAGTACCACGAGAACGACCGCCACAACGATTGTTGTATCCGACTTGTCGGACACCGCATAACCTCCAAGACCGAGGGTTAGGAACCTCTGTTCTATCGATTAAACAAATAGCATTGTTGTTGGGCAACGTAGGATAGGATTGTATATATTATTGGCACATATCTATGTTTTTATTTCATTTTAAAATAATTATCTATCTGTTCTAATCACTTTCTTTGGTAATTTCTTTATGAGGGCCCACCGATTGAGGAGGAATTCTTAAGAAGACCTATGCAACTCCTTGAGGTGGAGACCGAATTTCTTCGTTGACCCGATAGGAGAGCGTAAGAAGAGGACATGGAAATTTCAGAGTAGCATAGCATTAATGCATAATTTTTATTTTTATTTTTCTGACTGAGAGACTTCTATTTTGCATTATTAATTTGTAATAATACAAGGATATAACATTTGGATACTCAAATTCTCGCGGGCTTATTTTACCAAGTGTCTGTTCACTTGAGGGCCCACTCGATTTTTATCACATTTTCACCGCTTTCTGCATTTTGTCTTCCCTATTTTACACTTGTTTTTATTTGTTTCCTGTGACTTGTGTTTTCTGCTTTATTTTCATTTCCTTTGTGTGAATGAGCCCATAAGTTCTAGGATTGTCTGAGCATGTAATTTAGGTCCAAATCCCTAATATATGCATGCACTTATAGTCTCTAATACGTTAGGACCTAGATCAAATCAAATTGATGCTTCACGATAATAGCAATTCCTGCTTAGGGCGATTTCATTAACTTGCATTGCATTTAGTATAGTTTTTAATTCTAGCTAAGCATCTGGCATGGAGAGAGCCGAGAAGTATTGTAAGTCTTCTGATTACGCATGAATCATCAATTTCTGCCTTGCATTGCTTCTCCGACTCTCTCCCTTTGATTTTGATCACTTAGGATGCAAAAGGAATTGGAAACCTGTTAGTTGATTGCATGGAAAATACCCCAAAAAAGTGATAATCAAATAAAATCGGGACTGCTAATCCAACTTGATCTTAAAATCAAACACAAGGGATCCATTGCCTTGAGAAGAGCAACTCCCACATTGGACACATACTTTCTAGACCGAGTGAGGTACACACATTTAATGAATAGAACCCCCATCCTTTGACTCATGCCCTAAGTGCTTGGGTCGTCTCTTGAGCATTGTTATTGCTGCAAGCACTTGCCTCCAGCCATAGATGAAGTATCTCGTGTTCAAGTAGGTGTGGTATGCCAACTCGAGCACGGTGATTTCACCTATGAGCCTTAGTAAACTAACCGTCTGAATCACCTAACTCTAATATGGAAAAGATAATGATTGCCCTTTTACGGTCTTCACTGAGCTGAGTAGGTGAAAATATGGAATTTGCTTTGTGTATTGACTGCGGCTTTTGGATCCTATTGCATTCATTTTGATTTAAATCTTTGCAGTCATCGAGTCTTCTTAGGTTTTGAGTCCTTTTTCTCTTTCTTTTTTTATCTTTATTTTTGTTTTATTTCTTTGTTGTGGTGATATCCTGACGCTATTCATCTCATCAACCGAGCTACGCAGCTATTCTTCACCCATATCACTCATGTCTCGGGTTTAGTTCAAGATGACTCTCTTCTTGAACAAGAATTTTGCCTTTGTCTCACTCGCCCTCTTCGCTCTCTCTTGTATCATATTTTCTTCCATCTGGGCATGTTGTGGTACTAGATAAGGCCCACATTGAGGGTATTGGTCATATATTTGAGCGGGGAAGATTTCTATGGCTAAAATGAGTGTGCTCTTTTTGGTGGATCATGGATCTGATATGAATGATGATATTCTTGAGGATTATGATCTTGTACGAATGATAGGTTTGATGCCATTATTGAGAATTTTTGATCTCGCACACCGGATTGAGGATGTGATCCATTATAGATTATTGTTGATGAGATTAATGTGGTGAGTTGTGATTTCAAGACCTTTAGTGTGTTCCGCCCGTCATAATTCAGGTGTTTGATATACCATCTCTTTCTGTGCTTCAAAACAACAGGGTTGGAACCTGCATTATTTCAGTCATCTTCTTGGCCAATCCAATCTATGTCTCCTAACTTTCTTATCTCCATTAGGCACATAGATGATTTTCATACATATCTTAAGCCATTTCAACAAATCTTTTCTTTCTGATAGATTATATTCTGATATGCAAGATCTATTTACTACCTCCCATCAACCATATGCCCTCCTGATTATCAGAGTTGATCTATTTTAGAGGACCTGAGGATAGGTGCCAGCATTGACCCATTTGCACTGATCAGCTCTCATCAATCCCCGAGGTTATTTGCAGTAGGATTCTATATTTTCTAGGTACTTGGTCTCACTCTTTGATGGTGTATCCGATTTGTCAGATCACGAGATCGAGTCTTTTGAGTAGTCTGATCTCTCTGACTCCTTTACGTCCCCTCTCCTTGACGATCCTGACAAGGATGAGCTCTCACTTATGATATTCTGTGATGTCTCTTATCTTTCGACCTTATGTCCACTGAACATCGGGTTATGTGGAGAGTCTCTTGAAATCTTGATTTTCTCTATCTCATTGAGACTATGATTAATGTGGAGGACTCTGTGACTGAAACTTCCTTCTCTATGTTCCACTGTATAGGCTTTGTTCACTCACTTCATTCTTAAGAGTCGATGATACTTTGCATGTTACCGACCCCTGGTTTTCTTTTTTATTATCTTCTCTAGTAGCAAACGACCATTTGACAGCATATTCGAGTGTCTTCTTCTATTCTGACTACGTCGTTGTTCTCATAGGGAGGCATTGATGGAAAGTACGGTATTCGATTGATAGATGGCGTCTTGTACTTCAACATTTTCTACTGCATGTATATACATGTCTCATCTTTTCATTCCTTCTTTCACATGATGCCCTACACCCCACAACTCTTGTCAGATATGTGTGTCTACACTTAGGATGTACTTTGTCCTAAGTATAGGAGGTGTAGCCACTGTGTTATTTGTGTTTGTCTTGTGTCATCACTCATGTCATTGCTTATACCTAGGGACCTCTTACCCTGTGTCTAGGGGAGTGATGCTGTCCATTCTTTCTTTACTTTATTTATTTTCCATCTTTTGCAATCCCCTCGCTTGTCTCCTCACTTGTTTATTTCTCTGCTATACTTAGGGATAGATTACCCTAAGTATAGAGGGAGACAAGACGGGCCCATTAATTTTGTTCATCTTAGTCCTCGATCATCCGCATTTAGTGTACAACATTACTTATGATTAGTTGATCCTAAGTATAAGGGATGCGATCAACTTCTCATTCTTTTAGTCGTTGTTGTATATACTTTCCTATACTCAACATGAGTTATGTCTTCTTTTTTTTCTTTGATCACTATTAGGACATAGCTCAAGCTAAGTGTAGGGGGTTGTATATGTGTTGTATATACTTTTGCCATAATTCATACTTTTGTATTTTTGAATAATATGGCTAATATACTCTACAGGGTAAGGATATACAATAAATCACCTATAAATAATACACTATAAATAAGTATATAATTTTTCAAAATTTCCTTGTATATATGAGTAATAAATGAGTTTAAAAATGTTTTGCAAAAAGATTTGAAAAAGGTTGTAAAATGACTTGAAAAAACTTGGAAAACCCATTTGGAAAAATTTTGTAAAATATTTCTAACCCTTTGTGAGAATCTTTCGTAAATATTTGCAAAATTTTGTTTAATTTGTTTGAATAAATTATTTTGAAAATTCTGTTTGCAGATAATTTGGAGAATGGTTGCAGAAATATTTTGAAAAATCTTATATACCTTTGAAAAAATCTTTGCAAAATGATTTTCAAATTTTGTAAAGTTGTTAAATTGTAAGTCAAAAATTATTTGCAAGAATAAAGTTTTCAAAATGATTGTAAAACGTTTTTCAATTATTTTGAGAACCGTGTATATAGTTGTGATAAATACAATTATTTACACACACACACACATAACCTTTGTATATAAAGATCTGTAAATAACAACTAACCATTAACATCTACAAAACTTTCAGTGTAAATCCTAAATCTAATTCTTGTAATATTTACGCACTCCCGTGCAAATATATGCATATACTTATTTCACTAACCTTTATTAAAAACCCCTAAAATTTTCAAAAATTTTAAAATTATAAAAATTTGCAAAATGTTTTTAGAAATTGCATAAAAAATTGGAAAACTTTTTGAAAATCCATAAAAAGTTTAAAATAGGAAATAGTTTCATAAAAAGATTTTCTTGCATCTACATTATCGTTTTCAGATTGATAATGACAGTTGAACTAGTATAGAACGAAATCCGAAGATTAGAGCTTAGTTGGACCTTAATCCACTTAATCACATGAAACTTATGGAAACTGGAATTAAGGGTGCTTCAGGTATGCTAGACTTAATTCTTTGAGACCACAAAACTGGGTTCATATGTCATCTTGACCACCTAAGTAGAATATTTTGAAACACGTGCATAACTCTTGTCGAAAGTGACCTAAGTTGGACATCTGCACCTTAAACTTTGCTCAACTCAGTTGAAGTGGTAGAGGGATGTATTTGCCGACATGAGACATAAGCAAATGGAAATATATGAAGTCATAATTTGTGACCATTGTACCCCAACCCGATCCAGTAGCGACGAGGTCAAAGGATAAGATGATGTGGGTTGCGATAATGCTTCAAAAGAGGGACAGACTATGGGCTCAAGAGGAAAAAATCCTTATGTAAATGTTGTTGTAAATAACATTCAAAAAAATCAAAAAAATAAAAAACTCTAAAAAGAACTGGCATGCAAAAATTAAGGAAAAATCAATTCCTGTTGGAGTATGTATTCAATCAGCAAGGTTTATGCTTCAAAGTCAAATATATATTTAAGCCTGCACCTGGATGACTTGGCTAAACTGGTCAAGCATCCTATGATAGGTAGATATACTGGCTACCATCTGTTCTCTTCTCCACCTCCTCTTCTTGAGCCGGTTGCACTTGAACTTAGAAGGGAATACCACACTTCTCGAGGAAAGAGTTGCTAGATTGGGGAATTAGGGTCATCATGTTGGAGAAGACCGTCACTTTCCCACTTAAGCCAAGAGAAGCTACATATCACTTATACTATACAAGATAGACTCATTTTCATAAGGGATTACGTATGTGTTAGACTTGTTCTGACCTGGCTCTTGAGGAGACTTGGGCAGAGTTTTGTGATTCTTAGAGGTTGTTGAGTTTCAAGTCCGATTCCTAATAAGATTTTGACCAAACTTAAATTCTAAAAGGTTTGACTGAGCTCAAAATTTTGATTTTATGAAGACATGTTTAAAATTTAAAATCAATCCAAGTTATTTCTTTTTGTTTTCTTTATTTTCTTTTTCTGCACTCATTGTCATAAATGTTTGCTAGGGACTAGCAAAGGCAAGTATAGGGGTGTGATGAATCTCTATTTTATCACCTTTATTCATTCATTTTTATCTTAAATCCCTAGCTAAATGCAAGTATATAACATTAACTTGTACAAAATAACACTCATATGAACATTGTATAGATATAGGTATTTAATTCCAAAATAAAAGAATAAAGAAAAGAAAATGAAAAGAAATGAAGCGTCAAATACACTTAATGACCCTAGCCTCGAGACCCAGTCAGCATGATGATTTGGTCGATAAATAATAAAGTAGGGGAACATAGGGTAGAGAAATTGTACAAAAAACACCTCAAAAACCCTAATTTTGTACCTCAATAAATGCCTTAGGCCCTATTTTTTTCTAATTTATATGCCTCAAATAATAAAACTCTCAACATGAAACTTGTACATAAAAATACAAAGAAAAATACAAAATTAATTCACACAAAAATAATACACTGTGCACTCGGGACACACATAAGAAAAGGCCACAAACAAAATTTCCCAAATATGTCCTCCTCCATACATACTCAAAATGAACCAAACTCACCTTTATTGTTTATAAAATTTTATTATCTCTTTAATGAAGGTGGTTTCATTTAATTTAGAGTTGAGATGTAGAAGTTAGCTTGTGGGCCCCTATCGTACTATATACTTGTATATTATATTCAATATATTTATTCTTTATATTTTTAACTTTCTTATATTTTTATATACCAGTAAATATCATTTGAAACATATTTACATAATACACATAAAATAAAACTACTAAGAATACAACAAAATAAAGTAATAAAATATATATAGGCAAACTATACCTTTGTATTACTTGTACATATTTATTTAAGTAAATAAACAAAATCAGAAAAATATATTAAAAATATGTAAATGTGTAATTAAATAGGTTAGAAGTGTACAAATCATGTAAATGCAATAAGAAAATATAAATATCAAATAAAAATAAAATACACTAAATATAAGTAAATATACATATGTATTTACATGTAAATATTAAAACCTGATAAAAAGACTTGTCAAAATAAATAAAAATCATAATAAAATATTACATAAAATTATAACTATTTTGACTTTTTATTAATAAAATACATAGCTATTTATATTCTTTTATTTTTCATTTCCATTCCTACTTTGTCCTTATGTGGCTGAGCTGGACCAATAGGGAGCGAGTATGCGTTGACCCCCGGTCAACTGTACCGCCCCTAGGTCTGCTACGTCATAACACGCACCCCTCCTCTTCTCCCCATTTCACTCTTCCTCCTAACCTCCTCAGCCCTTGATTTCTTCACCAAACACCTACCCCTCACTTCCCTCCATCACACCCTACCATTTGATTGACCCATCGATCACTACACCTTTTGCATACCCATGATCTTTCCACCTACCCCGCTCTATGCATAAATAATTCTCCTCCACCTCCTTTTGCTTTTTGATCTCTCTTGAATCCCTCTTACCCCCTCAGATCGAGCATACGACGTGCTCTTTGTGACAAGAAGCAACACCCATCGATTTATAACAAGGAGGAGGAGTTTTTGAGCTGATCCAAGCCTCGCCAGACCTTCTTCAGCAAGCCTTTGCTGCTCCAGGTGAAACACCCTGTTTGAGCTGGTAGGAATAGGTAAGTAGCTTGCTTTTTCGATTATTAGTGTATATTTAATTTTAGTTGCGTTCAATTTCTACTAGGTTAGCTTTAATTTAAATTCTTAAGTAGCTGGAGCCTTAAGCTCCAGCTCGAAATTCACTGTCTCCCGGCCTGTTCTGACCTTACTCTCACGTCCATTTCATTCCCCTAAACTTCTCCGTCTTTCTTCTCTGTTTCCCCCTTGATCCTTCAAGGATCAAGTCCAAATCAAAGCTCCTCCATCATTTTTCCTAGCGCTTCACTTGCCCTGTCCATCTACGTGCATAACAGGTTTATATCTTGGCCGAGAGTGACCCTCTCGAGTGAGGAGCCATTTGGTGCTGGTATCGAGCCGTCAAGGACCATTTGGAGCCAAAACTAGGCTCATTTTCTGCTCCAGGTCAAGTCGAAACTACAAGAACCCCCAGGTCCCCATCGTTGGCACGTGAGCTCATTTGAGACCTCCAACACTTGTGGGGGCTTCGAGAAAGGTGTAGCACTAACCAGAAGTGATGGAGGAGGCATGAGCACGAAGATACAGTAGATTAAGCCTCGCCCAGGCCCAAGTTCTTTCGAGTTCTTCATGCCATCTTTAGAATTATCGGATCAAGGTGCCTCCCATATCTTTTATGGACCATCTGATCACGAGCAAAGCGGTTCGGGTTTCCAGCCATCCATTAAAAGTGGTGCCTACGTGGTGCAAAATTAGGTGTTTAATCTTGCTTTCAGTGGGTAATTGCATATTAAACTCCTGATGCCTTATGTATTTATAGTTTGGTCCGACAAATATTTATGTAAATTTAAACAATTTCATAAAAATTGCATAGGTTTCCCCGCGCTTATTATATTTTGCAATCATGTCCTTTGTAAGGTCACCTTACATGCTTGCGCACGCAAGGGACCTGGGTATTTTGCACATTAACCCTACCAAGTTTATTTATTTCTTTTTAGTCTTTAAATTTGTAATATAAGTGTAATATTTTGGAGAAATTCTCACACATGTCCTTGGACTTTATTTTATTGCAGAACTACCCCTCCCATGTCTTTATTATTTACAAATGAGTACACTCCCCTTTCCTCCTCCTCCTCTTTCCCGTTGACCACCACCCCCTCTTCGCTGACCCCCCGTCATTGCCGACTGCTCTCCTTCCTCCTCTAGCCAACACATCCCCAGTCGAGTACCCCCACTCCGCGTCATCTATTTTACAGCCGACGAGTTGTATATTATTTCTTTGTATTTTTATATTTATTAATTAGTTCAGTGCTTTAAAAATTATGGGATAATTTCAATAAAAGCTTGACATTATGCTTGTTCACAAGGTGATTTTTATTTAGGCATTATTTTGTATATCCCTTTTATTAAAAATATAATAGGAGCTAAATATTCCTTATTTCTAGATAAAACCGAAAAAATTATAAAAAGTTTCTTTTAAAATTACAAAATAATATATAGTATATATTACTATATATTATAACTCTAGACAAAAAAATACAAAAAATATTAAAAAACATTAAAAATAATAAAACCCTAAAAAACTTATAAAAATTAGTAAAATTTCTATAAAAATTTAAAAAAAATAATTTTTTATGTCATATTTATAGTTATATTATCTATTACATATACAAACTAGTTTTGAGAATTTTTAGACTTATTATCTTTTTTTAATACCCAAAATAATTTGACCTATATATTTTATCCATTGTTTCGATATATTAAATACATTAAAAAATACTTAAAAATAGCAAAAATTATATAAAAATCATAAAATAGAGAAAATATTAAAAATACAAATTTTTTTAATGAATTTTTACTATATATAACTATATTTAAAATTATATAACCCTATATATACTACATATACCTTATATTACTTATCTACTTTTCATTATTACTTATAAACTTAAAACATAAAAAGGATTGTTCTAGTGTATATTCCTATATATTTATTTATATCCTTATATATTATTTATAATATTTAAATTGTCGTTACTATTATACATAGATATATATATATATATATGTATATGTATGTATATATATTATATCTAAAAAATCAAAAATGAAATAAAAATTTTGCAAAAATCAAAAGAAATATAATTTAGAAATATAAAAATATAAAATATATAAAACATTTAAATATCCATAAAAAATAAATATAATTTAAAACCCACAAGAAAATCATAAAAAGCCCAAAAAGTACAAAAAATAATTAAGGTTGATTTTTACTACTTAATAATAATTATAACTATCAATAATTTGTTCTTAGTTGTTCGACCCCTACTACTTTATCATTATACATCTTATGTATGATATAATAAATTTCACCTCGTATTATTCATTGTTTAGTTATATATTGTGGTTGATTGTTATATTAACTTGATGGGATTTTTACATCCATAATCCTGAGTAATTATGCAATTACAATCATAACCCTGAATAATCGCGAATTACATCCAAATCCCTTAATAGTCTTCACTCTTACACCCATAATCCCCGAGTTAACTTCCATCCAATATGTCATTAACTATGACGGTATCCGTCAAACATTTTACATTTTCTACCCTTTAATGGAAACTCCACGTGGGAATATCAATCGATGTATGGCAGCAACCGTCGTTGCAAACTCCAATCTCCACCAGTTGGGTCCGGCGATTAGCCTCCGGACCAAGACACGAAGGCACACAACCAAGTGTTTGATTTAAGAAAGTATACATACCGCGAGTAGAGGCATTAGCATAATGTCTATTTATATAGGCACCACTATAGAGGATTGACAAAATGTTGTAGCCGAGGACTGCGAACACATTGGCTGAGGGTGCGAGCCTCAGTTTGTAGGTGCTCCAGAGTCGCTGGTAAGTCCAGCTCGAATTGCAGATGGTTGCCGTGGTGGTTGAAATGCGAATTATGGAATCCGAGAGGGAGATATCTTTGATTTTATACTTGAATTCGCCATCTAAATCAGCTAGCATGGGTTTGTTGCTTGTGCACTTCACTTCAAATACATTTTTATATGACGGAAGAGCACAGCTGCGACCGATTCTGAAAGGGTAGGGGATGCAAACCCCACCACAGTGTGACGGGCACCCCGACTAGGCATCTGCTCCTCCCAATGATGGCGGTGGTGTCTCCTGCGCCTGCAGAGCCACCCGCTTCACCAGAGCTATGGCTACCCTCCCCCTAGCTCCCCCACCTGCACCCGAACCTCCAGCCCACTGCCTATCGCAAACAGTGCCGTGCTTGCGAGCCCCACCCCTCTCTGGAAGCGCCCCTCCTCTCGGTGGCCCGCCACCGCCGCCAGCTTGGAAGACCTGCATCTCCCTCCCGCCCGTCTCGTGCCTGCAGATGTCACTAAATTTTTATTTTTTATTTTTTATTTTTTATGGAAGCAGTTGGAAGATCATGGGTTAAATTAAATGATATGGTTGGGTTAACAGACAAACTAACAGAGGGTTATGGGTGTGAGATGGAGTGACTATTTGGACTTTGTTGTGTAATTCATGATTATATAGGGTCATGATTGTAATTGCAAAATTACTCAGGATTATGAGTGTAAAAATCCCTAACTTGATTGTTCACGTTCGGAGTTCCATGATAGCGACCGCCACAATGATTGTCGGATCTGACTTATCGAACACCGCAGGCCCTCCATATCGGGTGTTAGGAACTCTATTTAATCAGTTAAACAACATATAGGTTTGTAAGGGTGTATGGTGCAATGAATGGGTGTGTTTGGGCACGTGTGCAAGGGTGAGAGGAATATGGGTATGCATATGGGTGTTTATGAGGGTATGGGCTATGCATATGGGAATCCATGGTAGAATGTGTGTAGCTAAGTATGATTTGAGGAATTTAGTCGGGTATGTAAGCATTCAGTATGTATGGAGTTAAGCATGTAGGAGGTATTTGGGCATGCAAGTGTGTGAGGAACATGGATATGCATGTAGGCCATTAGGGAGCAATGTAGGTATGGATGTAAGAGTATATGGGTGTGTTTGGGCAAGTATTCAAGTGTATGAAGAATGTGGGTATGCATGTAGGTGTGTTATAGTGTATGATGCGATGTATGGGTGTGTTTGGGCATGTGTGCAGGTGTGCGAGGAATATGGGTATGCATGTGGGAGTATATGAGGGTATGAGCTATGTATGTGAGAATCCGTGGGAGAATGTGGGTAGCTAATAAGTACGATTTGAGGAATTTTGCCAGATATGTAAGCATTAGGTATGTATAGAGTTAACATGTAGGAGTATTTGGGCATGCAAGTGTGTGAGGAACATGGGTATGCATCTAGGTATGTATTGAGCAATGTGGACCTGAATGTACTTGAAACTGAGTTACAGGGGCATCTGAGCACTCAAGTTCAAACGGTCAAAGCACACATGAAGCATCTCTTGATTGTCGTTATTTTTTGGAGCTCAAGAGCAGCAAGTAGAAATCCAAGGAGCATCACCCAGGTTGCTACAGCTCTGGCTGAGTTAATGATGGATGGAGAGGGATTCATGTGTGCTTCGACTGTTTGAACATTATTTTCCGAGTAGAAATCCAAGTAGCATAACCCAGGTTGCTAAACATCATTTTCCCATGATGATTATTCACTTTACTCCTACATAGGAAACATGGGTAAACATTCATTTTCAAGTTCTAGACCCGTAAATGAGATACATAGCAAATGACACAAAAACAAATTGCCTCTGATTACCTCCCCGATTTTTTCATTTTATTGGTCCTAAAAGTTGTGTTCTTTGATTTTATTATTAACTTTCCCTGTGACTTTTCCTAATTTCAGACTTGTGCAAAGATGAGGTCTCTTAGGGGAATGCCCAAAGAGGATGGTTACACTTCTTCTTGCAGCAGAGAAAATGATGTTGATCATAAGGCTTGATGACCCTTATTAACTGTGAGATACATAAGGCTTGATCATAAGGCTTGATCATAGATCATAAGGCGTAAATGAGATACATGTCTATGATTTATTCCTCAATCATCTGTGAGAAGATGGAAAATCATATATAATAGAATTGATGGATCCCAAAAATGGCTTGATGACCCTTATTAAATATGAGAAAGAAAATCGGAGTAATGATGACCATGACGACAATGAAGATGTGGAGTTGTGATGCAACGGTCAGATTGTTATGGAGTTGTCATCCATGAGATGGATGTCTAGGCGAAGATAGAAGAGAGGGAGAAGCAACGCTAAAGAAGGAAAGAGATGGGACGATCACGAGCGTCCCTTCGGGTTCCTACATATCCAACCAAAGAAGCGATGCAACATGCACATAAAGCTTTATGGGACGGTGATAGTCGTCCCATCCGCATGACTACAAGGGATGGTTGTGACTGTCCCATCTGCATGAATACAAGGAATGATTATGACCATCTCATTAGGCTCTATTTGCTCGTCTTTGAGGAAGAGGAGATGAGATGGTTAAAACCATCTCTTCTTAGCGGTGTGATGGGACGGTCGCTTGAACCGTCCCAACCGTGCAGATGGGACACCACAAGATGGACGATCATATATATTTTAGGGACGGTAGATGATCATCGTCTGTTGTATATCATGTTGTAGTGAATCCTCCATCTTGTTATCGTAAACACAAGTATCATATGGGGTCCTGCCAGACCCAAGACTATAGTGAAGCCATCAGACCTTTTGTACTGTTACTTAGGAGACCACTTAAGTCCATACAAAGATTTCTTTAATCTGCATACATGATCTTCATTGTTTTTAAAAAATAAATCCCTTTTGTTAACTCATCAGAGTGCCTTCTTTGTGTTCACTTTATAGGAAAGATGTTGGCACATCTAACTACTCGAACTCCAACTCTTGATGTACTACAAGAACTAATAACACCTAATGGACATGTGCCTCCCAATGAATATAATTGATATTCATAAGGTTGATGAGGATCCTAACACCCGGTCTTGGAAGGCATACGGTGTCCGATAAGTTGGATCCAACAATCATTGTGTTGGTCACTCTTGTGGTTTTTTTACTCGGATCTCAACAATAAACTAAATAAACAATCAACCCACAATGTATGATAATTCAATGAATAAATATGCAAAGTGAAATTTATTATATCCTATATAAAGATGTGCATAGACAAGTGTAGGGATCGAACTACTAAGAGAAATTCAATAATAGGCGAATTATTGTCTATTAATAAAAATAAGCAATAATTATTTTTGTATATTTTTGGCTTTTTTATTTTTGTGGGTTTTTATTATTTTTTTATGGATTTTTAATGTTTTATATTTTTGTTTTTAAATTTTAATTTTTATTTTGCAAATTTTTAGTTTCTTTTTATTTTTAGAGATATAATATATATATATCTATAAAGTGTTATGAATACTAATAAATCAAATAATATAATATACATATGAATACAGAAAATAAAAATAAGAACAATCCTTTTTATTTTTTTAATGGTTTTAAATATATAGGTAATTATAAATAATAAAAATAATTATAATAATATATAGGTAATATTATATATACTATATAAGGTTTTATATTTTTAAATATAGATATATAGTAAAATTTTGTAAATAAAATGTGTTTGTATTTTTAATATTTTTCTCTATTTTTTGTGACTTTTTATGCAATGTTTGTTAATTTTTATACATTTTCAAAGTATGAAATATCTCAAAACATGAGATATATTAATAGGTTGAATATTTTAGGGTCTTAAATTATATAATAGTATCAAAATTTTTGAAAACTAATTTAAATACATTCTATATAATATAAATAAAAATAATATAAAACTTTTTTTGGATTTTTTAGATTTTTTGCTAATTTTTACAGGGTCAGGAGGTTTTCAAATTTTTTAGATTTTATTTTTATATTTTTCATGATTTTTGGTCTAGAATTGTAATATATAGTAATATATAATATTTTTTTTGAATTTTATATAATGTTTTATAATGCTTTTGTATTTTTCTAAGCAAATACGGAAAGTATAACTCCTATTATATTTTTAACTAAAAATCATTATGTGAACAATCTACATATCTAGCATTTACTGTGATTTTCCAAGATTTAAAAGGTACATGAGCTATTTTAATAAAACTAAATAGACAACAAATTAATATACAACCAAGCAGGGTCACATTTGTAATAAAAATGAACTCTGAGGGTTTATATGCTAATATCCCAAAAGTTTAACACAATATTAGAAACTTAAAATATTATACCATAAATACCCAAAGCTGAAGGGGCTTGGGGTACAAACTACACAATGCCTCACGTGGGCTACCATATGGGACGGAAGGACCTAAATGAAATATACAAGAAGTTCCAGGGTGTCCATGCAATATTTACAACACTTTTTGAACGTTAAATAATAATTACGGGACTTAAACCTAATATACAAAAACGGTTTAGTTACTAATATATTTTCTCCTTAAGCGTGGATCGAAGCGTGGAGCGGAAGGCAAACAGCTTAGATTTTTGTCTAGAAAATTAGTGCAACGTTTTTCCTTATTTGGGTGCCTAACCCTCGAATCTTATCACTGTGCATTTTCCATATTTTTTCTGCATTTATTTTATTTTAATTTTCAGCATTTATTTTCTTCTTTTCTTTTTTATTATTTTTATATCACTCTCTCACACTCTCTCTCTCTTATTTTTCTTGCGAGGTACCTGATGCCCGCTGAGCGGTTCTCTCAAAATCGACGCATCTTCACTGACGCCTGAAAAGCCGCAAATTAAATTAAGATTGAGTCAAGTCGTGAGAGAGCGTAGAGTCTAGGATTTTAATTTCTGCAATTTTTATTTTTGTAATTAATTATTCATTTACAACGGTGTCCATTTGGACTCTCGCGTGTGCAACAAGACTCAAACTTTTTCTGTGGTGTGTCGTGACCTGTCTCACTCTCCATTGAGGACGGGGTCTGACTTGAGTGGCTCGTAGGTTAGACCTGCACATATGGCTATTAGAGCTTCTAGGATTTTATTATTTGTGCTAGTAGAACCTAGGACCACATTTTACATTAATTGAGACACACATTAGATCGTTCAACTTAATCAAAATTTAACTCAATTCTTCACGGCTAATAGAACTATCTGCTAGGTGTGGTTTTTGTTGGCTTGCATCCATCTAGAATAATTTTCAATTCTTGTATTGCATCCCACAAGATTGTGATGAATCACTGTAAGTCTTCTAACTGAGCATACATCATCATTTTTTGTGTGCATCAGGTTTTCCCGAATCTCTCCCTCATGTTTTGTCACTTAAAATATAAAAGGAAATTGGGACTTGACAGTAGACGTGCATTTGTGATCATCTAATTTTTCAGTGATAGCCTAATTAAAATTGGGACTGCTAAACAAAGCCGACTAAATTAACTCATAAAATCAAAAGTTTTGCAAGAGAGAAACCCTGACCTTGTATTCATTTATCTTGCAGAGAGGAGAGAGGTGACACTAGGATAGAGACAAGCCAAAATTTTCATATTGACTACTGATTCTACAAAAAACGATTAGCTACTTCTCAGTGAGGAAATATGGGTAGCCAGTAAACGGTCCGGATTTCCTTAGTAGTGTGGGTGGTTTAAAGGACACTGTGTAAGGCTCTGTCCTTAAGTAACGTGTAGTCGTTTTGCGATCTGTACTTACACACATACTGGTTAAAAGTAGGTGCACCTAGTTGTAAAAATTCAAGCCAATCTTTAAGAAAATTTCCGGCACCTAACAGCTCACTAATTCTTTTCCAAGATTGAATTTATCACCAACTAAAATTGGAAAGATAATTTACCGAACTCTTGCGACTTCATTGTGTGAGTTGGCGAACCTAAGGTTTGATTTGTGTTTGCATTGGTGTGCGTGAACTGATCTCGAATATAAAAAACCACCCACTTGTGCCATCACCCGCCTTAAATAGGGGTTCTTCTGTTGAGTATTCCATGCACTTAAACATCTTCAACCAAGATCTATCATGACAACTCATCTACCTTCTTCGAAGATACTGAGACATTGGTCCGAGTACCCATCCGATCTATACTATGAAAATGAATTTGTCTCGGTCAGACCCAAAACCTCAAAACCCTCTTCGACCAGACATACTCCAACAATTGCGGAGACTCTCTCCCACGAACAAATCTGGTCCACTCTTCAAATCTAATCTACTCCATGAAAGACAATCCTTTATGTTCAGATCATACAGATATTTAACAGAGCGAGGTCACCACTTCTTCATATGACAATCCTTTATTCAATCATCTGACTGAAGTCTCCACTTCTTCATATTGGCCACCTCTCCATCCCAATTCTACACATGATCAGATTTCATCCTGGACTAATCCATCCTATTCCCAAGTTCTCACCAAACCATTTGAAGATCGAACCACTTTTGAGATCAATGGCCAGTCTAGACAACAATTCCAATCAATTACATTCTCTCGTCATAAAAATGTTGGGATAAGTCGATACTTCATAGATGCATATCCAGACTGGAACTTAGGGAATGAGACGATGGATCGATCAAATCGAAAGGAGAGAACCACACATCCTGATCGTACATACTAGATTGACTCTAATGATCAGACTCTTTATGAAAATCATGCATATCATTCTTTCGGACAGGACACTCATACAGGAAAGTGGACTGATGATATCAACACAAATGAGTGATGTATGACGACTTCACTATATGAGGGAGTGATCAACTATCATGAAAATAGGTTCTACTCAAACCAACTATACACACGTGAATCACACCATGTTGAGTATGAGATCTATAGTTGCCCTCCTATCGAGCAGACTCCTTCCTTGATTTTTGAGGAGAAATTTTCAGAAGATAATGATCATATAATGGATATTCCAAGAGGATCTTCTCCCAGCTCATACATGAAAATGGAAGATGAAATGACTGTACTCAAGTTGAAAAATGAGAAAATACTCAGGAACCCACACAGACTGCTCACATGATTGATCATGAAAAGTCTTTGGAGGATGATATTTCGAGGATAAGTAAGAGATATAAATTAATGGAGGATAAATTCAGAAATTTTGCTGACTGACTAATTTCATTTTATGGTAGCTCGGGTATGAAAGTGGAAGATAAAATGATTGGATCTAATGCAGAAAACCCCGAGAATACTCAGAAACCCATAAACTCTGTTCACCCTAAGGATGACTCTGACAACGACACTTCTGCATACTATTCCCTTAGGGATGACTTTGACCCCACATATCTAAGCACCTCATCAACACACCGCACCAAAAATACCAAAAAATCGAAAAATTCAAAAACATCCAAAAAATGAAAAAAAATAGAAAAACCTATAAAATAAGATTTGAAAATTTTAAATCCTACTCTGAGGGAAGCACTGGATAAAAGATCAATTTTTGACCTTCCCTTAAATCAGGCCATTGAACATTTCCCCGACTTGGAAGGATTTATAAAGAGCAAACTAATGATAAAAAAGTCGGACAGGACGAGAACAAAGACTGAAAGACATATCTTGTCAATGACCACATCCTTGGTGTTGAGGAGAAAGACCAAGAGCCGCAGAATGAAGCGGTTGCCCGGATTTGAGTGTGGAATCAAAGACAACATTTACACATGCTCAAACTGATGACGACTCACCAATCAATATCCTCCCAACCTCTGTATTTGACAAGCTCAACCTCGGACCTATTAGGAAGACAAGAGAGATCGTTCAATTGGCTGATCGATCGATAAAGTGGCTGAGAGGAACCATTTCAGTTACATTCCAAGGTGCTCCGCTCAAGGTGGACTTCATGATAATTGATATTGAGCATCAAGGAGAATTCACCCATCTCTATTCATTCTTAAAAAGCCATTCTTAGCCTTAGCTAAGGCAATTATTGAGTGTGAGACTCAGGAAATCAATTTTACAGCATTGGGAGCACTTCGATCCCATTCAGTCTTTGAGGAACCATGCTATTCCGAGGCAACCCATGAAGCCGTCAACAGTTTTAACTACCAAGAGGTAGAAGAGCCCTACCCGTTGCTACACCTGAGATAGTGGTTGATGAATAGACCATTGATTCAGAGATTCTCCCTATTGTTCCATTTTCCGCTTCTCTCACCATGGAACATAGAATACATGGCTTCTTATATGATCCTGAAACATATGCATGGGCTCACCCTGAGTCGGTTGAAATCTTCTCTAACCACTTTGATCAAATCGACCCGACACAAGAATGCACCGACATCAAGTCAATTGAGAGAAAATATGCAGGACATGCACTAACCAGGGAGGAATATCTCAATGGTTATTAATCTGAAGACTCGATTGTTAAACCCTCACTCCCAAGACCAGCATATTAACAGACAACGCAAACCAAAATGCCCAATCAGGTTGCTCCTTCATCTAGAAAGAAAGTCACCTTTGATATTCCGGAAAAGGAATCATCTAATGATTCCTCATCAGGCCCGGACAAGGTGATCATTAAGAGTGAGGTCAATTTGGTAGCTCTATAACACTATCTACATAAGGATCCAAACACCGAATCCCGTTGGAGGACTCTTGTTCCTCACTATTATTCATCCAAAGCCGATTCTCATGGTCTCATTAAATATACTGGAATAATTTCTTATAAGTTGACTGAGACTGGTGCTTCTGGGTATTCATCATCTGAGGATGAATAACATGATCACTCGGACGAATCTCTTGATTCCAAGAAGGAACAAATCCTTAGAAAACAATTGAAGCAACTGAAGAACAAGAATATCTGGAGTGCCTCTACTTTCAAATACTATTCCTTTGAGGATAACTCCGACGATGGCTGGATATCATCTGATTCATACAATTCATCTACTCTCCAACATGATTTTCTGAGATAACACTGACAATGGTTGGGACTCATATGCTTCATCTTCTTCTTATCATTACAATCTCCCACCACAGGCTCACAAAAAGATCGACCGAAAACTACCTTAATCATTAGCTACCCTCACTCCCGACCCCATCGGTCTCTTTGTACATCTTCTTCCTCTACTTAGGACAAGGCCTAAGTATAGGGGGAGCGATGCCATCTGTATATACCATTCTCCTCATCAACTCCTCACGATCGCCCCATTTCCACCCTTCTTTCGTACTTAGGCTGTCCAGAGCCTAAGTATAGGGGGACTTGATGCCCACTATATGTACTCTCTCCATCCACTTTTTCCCTTATATGCCTCATTTTTTCTCTTCTTCTATACTTAGATTGTTCACAGCCTAAGTATAGGGGGTGGGTCGATCTCAATTTTTCTTTTTTCACTCTCTTACGCATAGCCCGAGCTATGTCATCTCTACGCTTCTTGTGCTCTGAGGACATAGCACTCACTAAGTATAGGGTATGTGTATATATACTATGTATATATTTTACCCATAGCTCTTACTTTCGCGTAAGTCTATATGTATTTATGGGATGGGTAACTAACTTGTGAAAAAAGGGGTTTTGCAACTAACATGATCGTATCCAATTTTATCAGACCAAAAAAATTTGAAAATGGCTTCTTATTTATTTTTGCACCAAACAAAATTCTTGCATAAAAAAATCTCTTAAAAAATAAGTAACCAAAAAAAGAGAAAAAAAAATGTCCGCATTTCCTACATCTGTACTTCATCCAGCACTGCATGCATCATGCATTGGTGAAAAGCCCTTGGGTTCTGAACCGAGTTATGAGCAGAAACCGAGAGTGGTTTAGACTCGACCTTAATCCACCTAATTTTCAGAGGAACTTTACCGAGAAAAAAGGATTTTAAAAGCTTCATGTCTTTGACTTAATTCTTCGAGTTCCGCATGACAATGTACAAGAGTTTGATTCTTAGCGTCTAACCTGGTCTCTTCATTTTGGGTACGACTCTTGGATAGGGAATTAATTTGGACTCTCGCATAATGCACTTAGCTCAACTCAGACAGGGTGTTGGAGATTGTGTCAATTTCTTTTTGGTAGCGTAGACATCTAAAGACCGGAGTACGGGTTGAAATAAATCTTTGAAAAAGAGATGGACGGTTGGGCACAATTTTTTCTAAGATCCCAAAACATGTACGGAAAAAAAGATTCCATATCCCTTGGGGCACAACAAGATCCATGCAGAGTTACCAAAAATCCAAACACAAAGAAGCCAACTACCAAACAAATATTTGACCAAAAAGGTCCAAGCTTCAAGAAAACCTATAGATCTTAGTGGAGATTTAGCTAAACTGGACGACTTCACAAGAAGAGGTGACTACACTGGTCACCCACCAGTTCTTTTCTCCTTGTTCTAATTTCTCCCTCTTTTCGATTGTGAACATATCATGACAGGCCTTAGAAGAAAATATCTGACTCCCTGAGGACGAGTTATTAGAGAGGAGCTTTGCATGGCAGTCTGACATTCTGGATGAGAAGATCTAAAACCTTTCACACACATTAGTCGATTGTCCAATGTTCATGGTGTATGCTTTGGGAGGAGGATTGATCTAAGATGACTTTTGAGCTGAAACTCTGACAATGTTGTGTAGAACTTGGAGGCTAGTGATTTTAAAACCCTAATTCTCACAGAAGTTCAGCCAAACTAATAATCCAAATGTCGGGTCTAGATCCGTTTTCACCTTCTGCTCATGTTTTGGGTATCAAACCCAATCTCATTTCACCTCATTGCATTTTTTAGATGCTTGGGGACGAGCATGGTTTAAGTATAGGGGGATGATGTTGTAGGGGAGGCGAGCGTTGATGTCAGCAGAAGGAGAACCACGGAGGCAGAGGAGGTTTGTCTGGAGAGGTTGTTGGCTGGCGGATGAGGCGGTGGAGTCCTCTGGCTGGTGATGGCGAAGTTGATGTCGATGGTGGAGGCTCTTGGCTCTGACTAGGAGGTGTCGAGGAAGGTGATGACGATGGTCGATGAAGCTCGCTGCAGAGGTAGAGGGTATGCGAAACGAGGGAGTAGCAGGGTTGTTATTGTGCGGTGGTGATGCTACAGTTGTCGGTGGCGAATGTGAAGTGTGGTGGAAGGTGAGTGAGCGTGAGGTCGGAGGGGCTCGACGGTATGGGCCAGAGTAGGGCAGCTTCGTTAGAGGAGAATGGTGGTGCTGCAACAGTGGACCAAGACACCAAACCTCGTTGAGGAAGAAGGAAACGACGGTCTGTCACCCCATTGTCGCCCTTAACCGTGCAATCGGCGGATGACCCGGTTTGATCCCCGACAACGACGCTATCTGACAAGTCGTGAAAAACCTGCTTTAATTTGTGTAAATAATTAAAAGTTAAAAATGTGATGATGTATTTGTCGTTTCGTTGTAGGCGGGTAATCGGAATCAATCAAGAAATAACCACTTAAATAATTAATTCAATTAATTCGAGTGATTTTATGTTTATTTTACTTGGGAAAGTCCCAAGGTCGAACTCAAGGAGGCAAAGGAACAACTTAGGCAATGTCTATCGAATTTTGTGCACGATTTTCGAGGCAAATCTTTTTGTATTTTAAATGTAATTTCTAGCTTTTATGGATTTTATGAAGAATGTAATTAATTCAAAGAGGAAATGCGATGCATTAGTTTTGAAAAGTTAATTTTAATACAGGAAAGTAATGCTATGCTATGTTATGTGAGAGAAACAAATGCAATTTTTGAATGTATTTTTAATGGATGCAATGACATGATGATAATGCGAGGTAAGGATAAATATGGAACAAGCAATAATTAAGCAAGTCAAGTCAACCCCCTCTTAATTTTCCTTTAGAATTGATACGTCAATAAATATCAAATTAATTTCCCAAAAGAAATCCCCACAACTCAAGGAATACTCTATTAAGCAATAGAATTAAGGAATTGAAAGACAAGTGTTTAAACAAATGAAACAAATAAAACTTCAATTAATTAGTGCCAAATAATGTCTCAGATGTAGAATCTTAGTGTTAAATATGATAGAGGATAATTCATGGTTCAGAATTGACACTAAGAATGTCAAAATCCGATCAGAGATACTCAAGATATGATCAAATGAATGTATAGGGGTAAAAATGTTATAAAAATAAATAAAAAGTCTTGCGAATATACCCCTGTGAAGGACAGTTATGCAATTACGAGAAGGCGACTGGGCTCTTGTCTAAATTACCCTAGCGGGTCTTGTTGCAATTTCTCTGGAGTTGGGGAGGCTTCTCTGCAGTTTTCCCAGAACCACGTGCGTAGCATGTGACCTAGGATCTTGAGCAATTCAGAATAGCACCGAGGGCTTGGGCGTAATTCTCCTGACGTCACGTACTACGCATGTGAGCCGGTTTAGCTTGGAAGGAGGCTCGATGCGGGCCTCCATGTGGCTTCATGTACTTGTTTAGGGAACATACGAGGCTCTTGGTTTGGATCTGAGGCGACGTCTTGATCTGGTCCGTTGATGAAGAGTGATCCAGTGGCTAGGATTTGGGGGTGCTTCAACGGCTCTGATGCGTCAAGTTCTTCATCCTGTGGTATTTGTAGCTCGGACCTGGGTCGCTTGCTGCTACATGGGAGGCGGGCGTTGCTGGCAGTGTGAGGTGATCGAGGAGCGACGTAGGAGCCACCTGAGATGCGTTGAAGGTGGAGGGCTAGAGCAAGACATGTATAGCGGAGCTCAGAGCGGAGTAGCACGGAGGGCAGAGTGGTGGTGATTGAGTAGAGGAAGATGGATGATCGGGCGATGGACACAGGGGGTGGAAAGGGTGAAGGTGGATTTGGTAGCGGGCTCGATGGGGTTAACCGGAGCAGAAGCAGCTGGCGGAACTCGATCGCGCTGCAACGAGCCCAGCAAGGCTCAGATCTCACTGGAGATGAGCGTGGCTCAGGGCTGTCACCACCGGACCCCTTTCTTGGTTTTTGTGCAGACGACAGATGTCTTATGAGCACGGGGGCGGAGGAGTTAAATAAGAGGGGCAGTCATGGAAGGAAGGAGGCGGAGAGAGGCGAAATCGTGGGAATTTGGTTTAGGAGATCGGAGATGACGTTTGAGATCTGATGGATAGGGAAAGTGAAGGTGGCGAGGTTGCGATGGAGATTTGATTGGTGAAGGTGGTGGTCGACAAAAGAGGAAGTAGGAGGTGAAGACTGGCCGAGAATCACAGAGGTGACAAGGCTAGAAGAGGAAAGGTGGGAGGCGTTGAACGATGGAAGAGGAAGGATCAGTGGTCGTCCGATCGACCGAGTTCGGATGGCCACGATGATGCCTCGTGGTAATTTTGATTTTTATTTTTTATTTTTTATTTTTAAATTTTTTAATAAAATAAATATAAAATAATGGCGAAAAATGATTGACACGTGGTGGCTCCAGCAGCTGCCACATGTCACCACAAAAAAATCGAAAATAAAAATACAAAGAAAAATCGAAAATAAATCCTCGGATCGAAAAATTTTCTTCACGAAAGTTGTCTCTCAATGAAATCTACAACTTTCATGAAGGGACAAAACCAAAATCAGTCAATTGCGTAAAGTGATATTTTGGGGGTAGTCTATGTACATAGAACACCTTGATTTTTGGATTTTATAATTTTTTTATTATTTTTAAATTAGATAAAAAACATGAAAAATTACGATAAAATCAAAGATAAATATTTGCACATAACTATTTTTTGGATTTTTATTGATTAAGAAAAGAAGAAATAAAATAAAATACGAAAAATGGAACTTTTGTACAGACAGACAGTGAAGACTTGGACTCAGTTAGTTTCTTTGATTTCAAGCTCATTTTGGATTTGGATTTTTTGCATTATAACAAAACATTCGTCAAAGGAAATAAATGAAAAAGAAAAAAAATCAAAAGAGTTAAATATGTACATAAAATAATAGGTCAAAATCTGTTAAAATATACAATGTACAAAAGAGGCCCAAAACCTAACTTTCATATGAGCTTTGATTCACTTGAACTTGATCTTGTTTTGAAGTTATTTGAATGTACATTAGTTCAAAAGTGAGTAGTATCAAATCAAACATTGTATGAGGAAGATATTAACGTTTTCGTCTAAAAATCCTGTAATTAGATTTTGAGCTTCTGGTCCACTTATTTATGTTAGTGATTTTTTGTATTTTTCATTTATTCTTGTTAGTAATATGTACACAATAGAGGTGGTTTCAGGTGATTTGTAGTTAGCATGAATTAGTTAAAATCATATAAGTTAGGCTATTTTACATGTCAATTTGGTTGTGATTTTTGTCTCCTTATTTTATGCAATAATAAGTGATAATATGCAATTATTATATGTTCATGCATGAATGTTAATTATGCAGTATAATGGATAAAATGCTGATGAATTTTGGGGATTTGAGCGTAATTAGTGTCTTTTAGAGTGATGAATATGATATTCATCATGCGATCGACGACCGAGGCTTCGTTTCGCCTCACTCTGAGCGACCCAGATTAGATCTAGGTTGTCACTCTGATGGGACGGTTCTTGAGGTGTTTGGATGAACACCTCAAGAACTAAGCTGGGGCGAGCTTCGATCTTGCATATCTCCTTTCTAACCTCCTCTTTCACAGCTGGAAGGTTCCTGAGCTTCTTGGAGCTCGTGTACACCTGCAGGACTCCTCAAAATGGTCCGAGCCCCATCAGAGGGGGCTTAGAGCTCAGGTGCACCTAGGCTTCTGATGTTGACTTCGAGTGAACTTCTAGGTGCCCATTCAGGGCTGATTCCTTCACAAAAATGAAGAAGGGCTCAAGGGGGGCCTCCTCAACCCAGAGTAAAGCTGATGGGCACAAGGAAATGAAGGGCATGGAGGATATCCGATGGGTGCCGGAGAAGCTTCGATCTTTGTGAGATCAAAGAGGATAAATGGGGCGAAATGTGGAGAAGATGACGACGAACGAAAAAGGGGGATGCGAGTGAGGTCGGAACATGGGCAAGCACACTGAATTTGGAGTTGGAGCTTAAGGCTCCAAGTGATTACAAACCTAAAATTTTACTAATCTATGGATTGAATGCGTAATTTAAATGTTACACTAAGTTGCAGGATGAAAATGAGATAAGGAAACCTACTGATAACTCCTCGAACCTGTCTGAAACCAAGGAGCAGATGCTATCTTTAGAGGTGATCTGACGATTGGGATTCCTCTTCGGCT
Organism: Ottelia alismoides; assembly: GCA_037367405.1. Lineage (NCBI taxonomy): Eukaryota > Viridiplantae > Streptophyta > Magnoliopsida > Alismatales > Hydrocharitaceae > Ottelia > Ottelia alismoides. The sequence continues at coordinate 378,745 of JAZKJV010005841.1, forward strand.
CCTTCTTCTCTACGCCGACAAGGCAGACGAGTCAAAGTAGTCACCTTCAGGCTCAAATCTGGGGGTCCTACAAAGCAATAGAGGGGATCAAAATCCAAAAAGGGGTGAATGGGGAAGCTATATACATGCAATGGCAGCATGAGGTTTGAGGGATTGTTGCGTGGGGAATGAAGAAGGTTGCTGAGGACTAGAGGTGTGACGAGGGAGGCAGATAGTAAGGCTACAGGATGGTGGGTGTCTCGATAGAGAATGCACCATGGAGATGGAGTAGAAATGGGGTAGAAAAGAGGTAGGTCGTGGTTCTAACATAAAGGGAAGGGGGCGGGGCACAAGGACAGTTGACCTGCCGGTCAACAATCCATGCACTATGGTTGGTCCACGCAGACCAACCAGAAAATCCCTAAGGAAAACCCCTTATTAATTAGTTTTAAAATAGTAAATGATTTATTTGATTTTAGGTTAAAACATCAAAAAATACTTGTAATTTTACGTAGTATTTTTAGGGTATTTTTATTATTTTTACAAATTTATTGCTTGTTCATATTTGCATATACACACACACATAGTTATATATACATGTGTTTTAGTGTATTTTAATTTTATTTTTAATTATATTTTTTATATAATTTATATATTTATAAATTATTTAATTATACTTTTACATATTTAATTTTTTTTATTATTTTATTTACTTTCTTAAATAATTATGTACATATGTTATATATGTATAGTTTACCTATATGATTTATTGCATTATTTATTTTAATGAAGTTTTAATGGTTTTATTTTATTTTTATTATTTACATGTATTTTAATGATATTTACAAGTTTATAAAAATATAATAATGCTAAAAATATATATAATAAATATATTGAATATTATATACGTGTATATACAGTACAATAGGGATCCAAAAGCCAACTTTTGCATATCAATTCCAAATTAAATGAAACCACCTTCATAAAATAGTTAATTAAAATTTATGAACAATAAAGGTGAGTTTGGCGAATTCTTAGTCTGTGGGGAGGAGATATAGGTCTGGGAAGTTTTCTTTGTGGCTTTTTATTTATGTGTCCTTTGCACACTGTGTATTATTTTTGAATGAATTCAATTTTGTATTTTTCTTTGTATTTTTATGTATAAGTTTCATGTTGAGGGTTTATTGATTTGAGTTGTAAAAATAAGAAAATAAAACAAGTCCTGAAAGTCTATTATTGTTAAATAAAAATTGGGGTTTTCTGGTATTTTCTGCACAGTTTATCTACCCTATCTCTCCCTACTTTATTCCTAATCAACCAAGTCATCATGATGACTAGGTCTCAAGGTCTGGTGTCACTCAGTGTCTTTGACACTTCATTCTTTTTCTTTTCTTCCTTTATTCTTTTAATTTAGGATTAAGTTCGTGTATTTATATAGCATATACAGGTTAATTATTGAGTGTTATTTTATACAAATTAATGTTGTATACATGCATTTAGCTAGGAATTTAAGACGAAAATGAAATAATAAAGGTGATGAAATGGTGATGACCCTATACTTGAATTTGCTAGTCCCAAGCAAACACTTATGTTAATAAGTGTAGAAAAGGAAAATAAAGAAAAGAAAAAGAAAGAAATTCGAATAATTTTTGATTCTTAAACTTGTCTTAATAAAATCAAAGTTTGGAGATCAGACCTTTGGATTCTTGGTTTGTTCAGAACCACATCAAGGTTAGGAAGTGTGACACAACATTCCTTAGGTTCCACAATCCTCTAACCAGTTCAATTCATAGTCTGGTCAAAACCATCCCATCGGTTGCATACTCTCGCTACCTTGGAATGACAAGTACCATGTGTGTGGATTTTCTTGCTCTTCCCAGATAAATCGTTGAACTATTAAGGAGACTCCTCCTCTGGCAACTCATCCTCTGGGAGATGGATATTTCCTTCTAAGGTCAGGTGTGTTCTAATTTACAACCGAAAAAGGGAAGAAACTAGAAGAATGGGAAAAGAAATGGAAATGGAATAGTGTAGTCACATTTTCTTGTGAATCTCGGCTAGAGTAACTGAATCTTCACCAAGAATCTGGATTTTTATTGAAGCTCAAATTTTTGGATTTTTTGGTATAGGCTTCTTATTGGATTTTTTCTTTGTATTGCATTGCTCTACATTCTTATTTTACCATGACAGATATAGAATATTTTGGACCGTCCAGGTTTTGGGGTCTTGGAGTCTCCAATCGTTAGATGTCGTTGCTAACAGAAGAAGAGGGTTGAAGTACCGATTTCGGCAATCCCCAAGAATGGTTCCTTAGCCACCTATGATGAAACGTCCTAGTATCGTCCTGACATAGACTCCAAGAACCTTCAACAATCCATCTGGGTTGAGCTAAGTGTTAAGTGTGAGGTTTCTAGTCAAGCCACTGTCTCAAGAATCTTACGGATGACATGAAGGGTTCAAGTTAGACACAATAAATCAACTCATGAACATAGTCTCATGGAACCTAAAGAATTAAGTCATGGTGTCATGAAGTATCTCAATTCCAATCCTTAATGGTTTCCTAAGAAATTAAGTGGATTAAGGTCTAGACCAAGCTCCAATCTTCAGACTTTATTTCTGACTTGTCCAATTGTCTAGATCATTCTGAAAAATGCAAATGCTAGGTACAATGCAAGAAAATCTTTTGTGAAGCAATTCTCTATTTTTGAACTTTTATGGATTTTTGAAAAAGTTTTGCAAATTTTCATGCAATTTTTGAAAACATATTGTAAATTTTATGGGTTTTGGGAATTTTGAATTTTTTAGGGATTTAAAAAAAGGTTTAGTGAAAGAAGTATATATAAATATTTACACAGGAGTGTGTGCATATTTAGAAGAATTGACAGGAGAATTTGCACTAGGAATTTGTACATGTTAAGTTAGTTGTTATTTACAGGTTTTTATATACAAGGCTTATAGAAAATTTTATTTACTACAATTATATCTAAGGCTCTCAAAATAATTTGAAAATATTTTAACAAACATTTTGAAAACTTTCTATTGATCATTTTTTGCAAACAATTTTACAAATATTTATAAAATTTGAAAATCATTTTGCAAAGATTTTTTAAACAGTATAAATAGTTTTTTTAAAATCTTTTACAACTATTTTCCAAATCCTTTATAAATTGATTTTTTTTAAAAAAAATATTCAAAGAAATGAAAAGATTTTTGCAAATATTTACAAAGGTTTGAAAACATTTCACAAAGATTTTTCAAATGGTTTTAAAAGAATTTTCAAGTAGTTTTCCAATCATTTTTCAAAGCATTTTGTAAAACATTTTTAGACCAATTTATTGATCATATTTATGGAGAATTTGGAAATTTTTATACATATTCAAAGTGCATTCTTACAATTAATTAATTGTATATTCCAACCCATATAGTATATTAGCCAAATTATTCAAAAATACAAAGGTACGAATTATGGCTAAAGTATATTCAACAAATATACGACCCCCCTATACTTAGTTTGAGTTATGTCCTCATAATGATCGAAGAGAAAAAGGAATACATAACTCATGCTGGGTATAAGGAAGTCTATAATACAACGACTAAATGAATGAGAAGTCAGTCATCCCCCATATACTTAGGATCAAATAATCCCAAGTACAATATACTATAGATAAAGTGGGGATTGAGGATCCAGAATTTACGAAGTTAATGAGCTCGGCTTGTCCCCCTATACTTAGGGTAAGATATCCCTAAGTATAGACATAGTATAAAAAATTGAGAGACAAACGAGAGAAAGAATAATGAACAAATCGAATACACTCATCCTCCCATACTTAGGATGAAGCATACCCTGAGTATAGTATAGATGAATGGGATGAGTGCCATACGGAAGAATGAAAGAATAGAGATGAAACGAATAAAATCAATCAAAAAAATCGGTTGCAATGTCTTACTCGACTGATGTTGTAGCCAGGAAATCTTCTTCATAAATAACTTGAACAAAATTGACAACGACCAAGAATGTGCCGTGCTCTAAATACAACTTCAGCAATTGACTGTTGATGATGAAAGGTTGTTCATCAGGTGACAATTCTGATATCAAAACACTTCCGTTGTCAAGCACAGCTCTCACAATGTAGGGCCATGTCCATTTTCTTTTCAATTTGCGTGGAAAAATCTTCAACTTTTCGTCGAACAACCACACTTTCTATTCAGGTTCGAAGATCTTTCTTTTGATATGCTTATCATGTTAGCATTTGTCCTTCTTCTTGTACATTAAGATGTTTTTGTAGACATAGTCTCGGAATTCCAAGAGCTTGTTCATATCCAATTTTCTTTATTGACCACCTTTCTGTGAGTTGATGTTACAGATGCTAACTGCCCACAGTAATTTGTGAATGAGTTCCACAGGCAGATGGCAAGTCTTTCCATACACAAGACGATAAGGCGACATGCCCAGGGATACTTGTTAGCAATTCTTTATGCCTAGAAAACTGAATCTAGGAGTTGTGATATGTTCTTTCTGTCCGGCCTCACAAGTTTCTGAAGGATCGTCTTGATTTATCAGTTTGATAATTCAGCCATGCCATTTGATTGCAAATGATAAGGATATGAGACTCGGTGATTGATGTCATTCTCATCATTAATTTCTTAACCTCTTTATTAATGAAGTGGCTACCCCCGTATGATATCAGTATCTTCGGTATCCCTAACCAAGAAATGATGTTCTCTTTTAGAAATAGGCACACTATACGACTATCTGCAGCTCGAACAGGGATAGCTTCAACCCAACGACTCACATAGTCCACGACAAGCAGGGTGTATTCGTAGCCCTAACTGTTAGGAAACATACACATGAAATCAATTCCCCATGCATTGAACACATCAGATATCTGAATGAATTTTTAAGGGGCATGAAATCTTTTACACCAAGGGGTTTTCCCAATTTCTGACAATTAGTGCATGCTTTCACGTATTCAGCGGCATCCTTGAATACTGTTGGACACTAGAGGCCACGCTATAGTATCTTTGTTATCGTTAGACTTCTAGAATGGTGTCCACTAGATTCGAGCTTATGGCAGTGCTCGAGGACACTTGTGTACTCCTCATGAGGAATACACCGACACCATATGCAATCTTCTCCTTCACTGAACAGATATGGGTCATCCCACTGGTAAAAATGAATATCGAACATGAATTTGTCCTTCTTGATTCTCGCCAATCTTGTGGAATACCCTAGAGACAAGGTAGTTGACAATATCGACATAACAAGGGAGAGATCCAATGCTGAGGATGGATTCATCAAGGAAGGTCTCTGTAATCAGTGCACTACTCAGCTAAGTTTCTTGGCATTCAATTCTTGAGAGGTGATCTGCTACCACATTCTGAACTCTAGGTTTATCTCTGATTTCCAAATCGAATTCCTAGAGGAGAAGGATCCATCTGAGTAAGCATGATTTGGCATCCTTCTTCTGATGTAGGTATATGATAACAAAGTCGTCAGTGAGAACAACTTTTGATCCTAGAAGATAGGATCTGAACTTTTCAAAGCAAAAATAACTGTCAGCAATTCTTTCTATGTAACTATTTAATTTCTTAGTGCTTCATTGAGTATCTTACTGGCATAGTGAATGGCATAGGGAAGTTTATCTCTTCTTTGTACTAAGACAACCCTAACTACAAAATCTTAAACATTTGTCATGATCTCGAATGGAATAGACCAATCGAGCAGTTGTAGGACCGGAACCTAAGTGACGAGCTATTTCAGCTGATAGAATGATTGGAGAATCTTTTAATCAACAATAAACTCGATCTCCTTGCATAGAAGCTCAATGAGAGGTCAAGCAAGTATGCCAAAGTCCTTGATAAATCTTTTGTAGAATCCCACATGCCCACGGAATGAACTCACATTATTCGCATTTCGAGGTGGATCTAATTTAGCAATGTCATCCACCTTCGTCGGGTAAACTTCCATGCCTTGCTTGGAAACAACATGGCCCAGCATAATTCCTTCGGTGATCAAAAAATGGCTCTTTCCCCATGATTACACTGGATTGACTTCACGACACTTCTATAGTACTCTATCTAGATGCATAAGACATGAATCGAAACTATCATCATAGACGGAGAAATCATCCATGAAAACTTCAAGAAAACCCCTGGCGATGTCGACAAAGACTAAAGGCATGCACCATTGGAATGTGGCAGGGGCGTTGCACAATTCAAAGGGCATTCTTCTGAAAGCATGTGTCGAAAGGGCAGGTGAATGTGGTTTTCTCTTGATCTTCAGGAGCGATCGCCACCTGGTTGTATCCTAAGTACCCACTATAAAGCAGAAGAATTATTTCCCAGCTAATCTTTCAAGCACTTAATCGATGAATGGCAGAGCGAAATGGTCCTTCTTCGTTGCTGAGTTTAGGCGGCAGTAATCAACACACACACACACACACCAAGATGTCGATACTCAGGTAGATATCTCTTCTCCTTGGTCATTGTTAACCACGATGAGCCCCGATTTCTTTGGAACAACATGCGGCTCACCCAATTTATGTCAAAGATGGGATAAAAAAGTTCGCTCCTCACCATTTCGTGATTCCTTCATCACTACATCCCGATGATTAGGGTTTAATCTGCGTTGAAATTCATTGGATGGTTTGTAGTCATCTTCAAGATAGATGTGGTGTGAACACAAAGCTGGATTTATCCCGTTGAGATTTGAGACTTTCCAACCAAGTGCCTCACAGTTTTTCCTAGAACCTCGTGATGTCGAGATTCTTGATCTGAAGTCAGCCTGATATTGATGATGATCGGATACATATTCTCTTCGCCCGTAAGGAAAGCGTACTTCAGACCTGCTGGGAGCTGTTTGAGTTCAGGTAACTTAAAATCTGCTCCATGGACACTTCAAAAACTGTGTTAGTAGATGGATGGTCTGCTGAATTCATTGAGGTGTTGTCCACCTCTGTCACTGTTGGATCTAATATAAATGTGTCGAACATATCTACAATGAATTCTTCATGTTTGGTCTGACATGAATCTTCTTCAAATAAGATAATCAGTGATTCTAACTCCGTAACCGTCTCCCACTTAACAAGCGAGCAAGGGTCAACTATGCTTTCCAAGTCCTCCTCTAAAGAGAAGATTTCCTGTGTCAGAATATCATTCAAAAAAATTTGTTGATCATTGATGTCAATAATGTCACAGTCTTCAGCTGCTGACGGCTTGCCTTCATCAGATATGGCTTTTCGTTTGTTGATCATGTCATTGGTGACCTTGTTAGTGCAAGAGAAGAATGTGATCTTTCCAGACCCATAGTCGACGACTGCTTCGACGTGTTAAAGGAATGGTTGGTCAAGGATAATGGGATTCTAGAGCAATGGTGCAGGAGAGTCCATACCTAGGACGGCAAAATCCACAGGGAAGCGCATGTCCTGCGATGAATCCACGATTCATCGTCTTTATTCTTTTATTTTAACTTCATTTCCTTAGTCAAACACCTGTAAATACTGATTAATTTCATGAAATTACCATTTTGCATGCATTTGTTAAATATGAATTTTAACACTTTTTATACTCAAATAAAAGAATAAAGAAGAAAATAAAAAGAAAAGAAAAATAAGGATGTATTTATAAAATAAATGCAGACTGACCCGAACCCCGAGAGAAGGTCAAGACTTGACCTGATCGACCAGGAATAAAGTAGGGGGATATAGGGTCTTTAATTCAAAAATCCAAAAATAATTTGTAAATTTTTCCGTATAAATTTGTACAAAGCTTATACTATTTTATTAGTATATAAATTGACCTCAAATTAAATATTTTTCTAAAAAAAGTTGTAAATAAAAATATATTGTAAATAATAAAAATAATTGCAAAATAAAATAGTAATTACACTCAGAAAAAGCTGTAAAACAATCATTGAAAGATTAATTCCGGCTACATAAGAATTCAAATTGAATCAAACTCCCTTCCATTATACTCTTAAATTATCTTTCAAATGGCTATGATTTCATAATTTTTGGAGTTACGGTTGAAAAGATGGTTTTCTAGGGTGGTTTGTGCAGTTTTACCAATTACCTATTGTATATATTTATTCATATTTATTTTTTATACATAATGTACATAATTGTAAATATTATCTTCATTATTAAAACTAAAAAATAAAGTAAATAATAAAAAAAATATTTATGAAAAATAATTTCCTTATTTGTACATTTGTATATTGTACTATATGTATATAATATTTGTATACAACTAATTTCCATATATAAAAATCACCAAAAATTTGAATTAAATATCTAACATTAAACAATTAAATTAATTTAATTATGAAATTTAGATTTAAATATTTAATTATTTAATTTATTAATTATTTGATTTGAAAACATACCTTGTATATAAAGATATTATTATATACCTTAAATAGCCACCATTAAGGTGGCTAATGAATTTTTGTAAATTAATTATTTTATTTATTTTATTTAAATCTGAATTTTGTTTTTAAGTTATTTATTTATTTAACCAATAAAAACATTCCTTATTTGTCAATTCTTTCCTTTCTTATTTTTCTTCTCTTTTTATGGGGCTCCTCCTCCCTCATTTGCCTTTGATCAATCTTTGGTGGAGAGCAGCTGATGAATCTCCATTTCATCACCTTTATTCTATCATTTTGACCTTAAAAACCCCAGCAAATGCATGTAAATAGCATCAATTTGTTCATAATAGCATTCATTATTTATTGTATTAAATGTACAGAAAATAAGGTTTTTAATGCCAAAATTATAGAATAAAGAGAAGAAAAGAAAAGGGAATAAAATATTGCAAATATTTTATGACCCTAACCCCAAGACCAAGGCCAGCATGGAATTGGTCGACAAGGAATAAAGTAGGGGGAGATAAGGGCCAAGAGTACAATAAATACCTCATTTATTTATTCATCCATTTATGCATTTTTGACACCTATTTTGTATATAATTATTTATTCATCAAATAGAGAAACTTTGTACATGAAAGTTGTAGATAATAATGTAAATAAAATTAAAAAATTGAGTTTTTATAAAAATAAGACTCAGTGTACATTTTATACACAAAATAAAAAGCAAAAATCTCAACTTCACAGACCCATATCTTGCAAATAAAAACTCCAAATCACCCAAACTCACTTTAGTTATATATAGCATTCCAAGAACTATTTTATAAAATTGGTTTCATGATCTTTGGAGTCCATCTGTGGAAGTTAGGTTTTTGGCCCTCCTTGTATATAGACCTGATTAAAATATTCATTTTATTTAATATTTAGTATTTATATAAATTTGTATTTTTAGAATTTTGTAAATAATGTATAGAATACATGTACACATTAAAATTAAAAGAAAACCAAAAATATTTTGTAAAATAAAATAAGTCTCTATATAGACAAAATACCTATGAGAAGGATGTACATAAATAAAAGAGGAAAACATTCTTTAATTATTCAATTTTTTTATATTTTTGTAATAATGTATATATTATATATATCTTATTAAAAATACAAATCCATAATAAAAACACATAAAATTCATTAAATAAATAAAATGTATATAATATATAGGTAAAATACCTATAAGTATACTAACATATACATATACATATTTATTTAAAAATGTAAATAAACTCATAAAAATTAAATAAAATTATATTTATACTTACAAAAATAAGTTATAAATTTATAAAATAAGAAAATAAAATAATAAAATAAAATAAACAAAATAAAAATAAATGTATATAAATATACTTATAAATACCATATTTTAATAAAACCGTAATAAAATACTTCAAAAAAATAAATAAAAATGGTAATTAAATACTACGTTAATTTATAAACATTTTTTATTTTATAAGAAAAATCTAATTAATTCATTTATTATGTTAAATAAATCGGTCAACTTCTTGTTGACGTGGACCAATCAGACGCCTGCGTTTGTTGACCGGTCGGTCAACTGCGCCCCCAGGCGCCTGACTTGACACAGACTGTCTTTTCCCCCGATTTCTTGCCTTTTTTCCGCTCGATCTATCACGCCATCGACCACAGTCCCTTCACAGATCTTATTCTCTGATCATCCAAGATTCGCGCCGATTATTTGGATCCCTTGTACATAGCCCCGATTCTTCAATAATCGCCGGTCCTTGGGGGTCCATTGGAATGTGTATAAATAAAACCCTCCTCCTTCTCCGCCGAATTTGGCCAATTTCACCCCCTTCTTTGTGTTTGAATGAGTTCCTGGCGAAGCCCTCGTGACAGGAGGTGCCTCCCAGCACCTCGATTTGGCCGGAGATGGAGGAAGTTTTGTCGCGGTGGCGCTCCGGCGGCCACCCTGCTCCCTGGCGGCCCCCAAGTATAAGAGCTGCACTTTTACTTGTTTTAGATAGGTTTTAGTTTTAGCATTTCATTTCTGTCTTTAGATTAGCGTTTAATAATTAGACTTAGCGTAATTTAGGCGATTCGTAGTTCGCCGGAGCTTTGCTCCGGCGAGCTTTTCACAGTGCCCTCGTCGTGTTCCAACCACCTTTTCACCTCCATTTCTACACCCCTTCATTTCCCTACGCCCCAGGAACCTCCGTTCACCCAGATCTCCACCAGATCTGGAGATCAGATCTCCTCTTCCACCTCTCGCTGGAGATCACCGCCCCGCACCCCCTTTCGCTCATTTAGACCCAAATAAGGCCTCCAGCCCTTTGTTTTTTTGTGCGTTGAGCTTTCTTGCAGGTGCTGGAGGCCACAGGACCCCCGTTGGGGTCGATTCGATTCTTCTGCAGGTACCTGGAGCTCGCCATCTTCATCGACCTCGCTGGACCGTTCCGGTGAGCCTCCGGCTCCCCTGAGTGCTCCAGTCGACAGAGTCGAGCCCTAGGAAGCTATTTGGACCATCAGATGCCCGAGGGAGCGCCGGACGATAGAGCAGCACCGGATCGAAGGTCGGGGAAGGGGGAGTTCTTCCCTGTTCTTCGTGCCTTCGCCTTCACCGTCCGATCGTGGTCCCAGCCCAGTTCAGATCCCAGCCGTTGGATGGAGCTCTGCATTCACCATCAGATCACGCGGTTGATCTAATCTCAGCCCTCCATCAGCGAAGCGTCATCGGGCGAGGAGGTGGCGACGCGTGTCAAGTGGAGAACGCTAAACCGTTGGATCGCGCGCCTTGTGGGGGTAATTTGCATATTCAGCCCCCGCCTTTTTTGTATTTATTATTTAATTCTGTAAATATTTTTGCACGTTATAAAATAATTGTATATTCTGCAGTAGGACCCCTGTGTTTCTTGAAATTGCATTTAGGTCCTTCGTGAAAATTGCATGTAACCCCTGGCGGTTTTTGAATATTGTAAAATAGTTCTAAAAGTTTAAATAAATGTTTATTTCTATTGGGATTTTTGCACTGCTGCCCCTGTCTTTTTTTTTATTTGCAAAAATGCCCCTGCCAGGCTTAATTATTTTTGTGTCTTTATCCATTTATTAAAAATATCTAGATGGCTTCTAAAAATCCACAAAAATTAGGATAGGTGCTCCATGCCATGCTTGTTCATGCCCATATTTTATTTCGCATTTTTTACATTTTTCCTAATTATTAAAAATGAAATAGAAGCCATTTTTGCACTGTCTAAATTAGAAAATACAAAAAAATTAGAAAATGTTTTTGAAAAATCCCAAAAAGATTATATATGGTATAATTATATATATATATATTGAGTCCATAAATTGAAAAACCCTAAAAATATGAAAAAGAAAATTAAAAAAATCAGAAAGCCCCAAAATCCAACAAAAAAATAGAAAAATCCTTAAAAAGCCCAAAAATATGTTTTTTTTCTCTTTTATAATTATCTATATATTATTATTAATATATTAAAATTAATTTGGGTAATTTTTGGAGTTTATTTTATATTTTTAAAACCCAAATTATATTCGGCCAATTATTTAGTCCTATATTGTGGACATTTTTGAAATTAAAAATACAAAAAAAATTAGAAATATTCCAAAAAAAGTATAAAAAAAATAAAAAAAATATTAAAAAGAAAAAAAAGAATTATATCTATATGTATTTCAAGTATTTATATCTATATCTATATATATTATATTATGACCTCTCTCTCTCTTCTTATATATATATATATATCTCTTTATATATATATCATATATATATATTTATATTTATAAAACTATAAAAAAGAAAATAATAAAAAAAACATAAAATATAAAAACAACATAAAAATTATGAAAACAAAAATATAAAAAAATTACAAAACCCAAAACCCACTAAAACAATAAAAGGACATGAACCAAATGATTGAATAATTGAATGATACATTACATACAACCATTCGCCTCCCAGTGTTCGACTTCTACCTGTGCTTACACCTATACACATTTACATGTAGAGTTATAATAAATTTTAACTCCACATTTTTGGATATTTATTGCATATATTTATTGTGGGTTAATTGTTGATCGATCTGGGATCTGTTGAGCGGTCGCCTCAGCGACATTGTGATCCCGCCTTGTGCGGATTACTCTAGACCCTCGTCAGATCCCTAGTCATCAGCAGCCCGATCTCCAAGAGCTTCTCATCACAGAAGGGTGCCCAACCTTCGAGATGGTCGGTGACAGTTATTCAATCCTTGTCGAGGCCATCACGGCGTATCCAATCCCGAGGTGAGATTTAATTTTATTTTCCATCATTTTTTTGCTTAGATAAATATTAGACTTAACTTGTGCCTCGGTTTCATTAAAATTTAGATCTTAAAATCCCAAAAATATCCAACTCACATTTGATGTCCGATCCGAATCCATTTTTCATCTCACATCTCGATCTCTCCACGTTCTATTCTACCTCACACGATCACTCAACTTCGATCATGCACGGTGACCGGAGACTCAGATCTATCTTCCATTTCGCCAGATCCGCATCACTTACGTTTTTTCGGCATTTGAATTTTGTTGGACCGAACCATCATGTTCGCGTCCTCATTGGTTTTTGCAAAATAAATAAAAAAATTAAAAATAATATATATATATATATGATTTCCCTAACATTTGTTTTGCAGGAAAAATAAAAAATATAAAAAATTCTTATGTTTTTGTTTGCAGTTTCTGTTTAAAAAAATATATAAAAACTTTTTATTTCTATTTACATATAAAAATCAAAAGAAAAGAAAGAAAAGAAAAGAAAAAAACACAGAGCAGGCGGTAGCTGCCAGTCCCGCTGCGGCTCGCCACCTCGTCGCCCGCGCCTGGAGGCCCGCCAGCCCCGTTGCGGCCAGCCATCCATGAGCCACGTCCGGTGCCTCCGGCAATGTCCCAGCACCACCGTCCTAGCGGCGCAGCTCCACCGCCTCCAGCTTGGCCCTTCCGATCGCTCGTGCTCCCGCGCGGGGCCCTCCAGCCACCGACGCCACCACGCCTCCGACAGCTCCTGCTCCTCCACCTTCATCTCCATCGACAAACCCCACCTCCGCTCCTCACCACCGCACCCAGCTCTCGCTCGACCACAAGCACCTACGGCCAAGCGTGTCTCACCCGCCACCTCCTCCGCTTTGAGCACCTACCCGCGAGGCCCTTCCGCCGGCCGCACGTGCTCCGCTCGCCGCCCACTCCATCCATAGCTCTTCCGACCACCAGCACCACCTTCCAAGAGGGTGAGTCGGTCGTCCATCGCTCGCGCCCACTGCCGCAGCTACCGCCATCGCGGCCGCTCCTCCTCCAACACACCCATCATCAACCTCAACCACCGTAGCTGTGAGAATGACCGCCTGTAGCCGCGCACCCGCCGCCACAAGGGAAGAAGAGAAACAAGGGTCGGTGGCCCCTTTTGCTTAAGAAAGACGAACTGGAACACTAGGTGGGGTAAAGAAATTGAATAAAAATATCTGGGGCAAATTTCACTCAAGCCCTTCCCCAGTTTCTACATTACGTAAAAGCCCCTATGTCCAGATCTAGCACATGCTTTGCACGTCCCATCTGGGTAAATTGCTAAACTCCCCGCCTGTTTTTTCTTGTTAATTTTTTTATGCAAAGACAATAAAACTTTACATTTCAGTCCCTGTTTGCTGGACTCTAATTTGCATAATTTTTCTTATTGAAATAAATAGCATTTGTGCTCAATAAATTCTAGAAAAATCATCTTATGCTCCCGCTATGTGTCTAATCCTTGTATAAAATTTTCATTACATTTCATTGCCATTTAATATTATTAAAAAATAAAAAACATCTCATATTTCCCTGTTTGAATTTTGAAAAATCATAAAAATTCGAATATTACTCCAAAATTCCAAAAAAATAGATTAGGTGTATTTTATTGTCCTTTATTTTCTATCCAGTTTTCATGCATTTCAAAACCCAAAAAATTGTAAAATAATAAAAATCTTCGAAAAAATTGTATAAAGTTGCAGAAAATTAAAAAATTTCTGATTTCAGTTTCTTTTTGTATATATTTGTGTATATTTTTGTATAAAAATCATTGCCATGAGTTTTGGCCGCTTAAATTAATTTTATGTTGCAAAATACTCTTAGTTATGCACTGTTTACCTTTATTGCCATTGTTTGATTTTTATAAAATTAGAAAAACATCAGAAAAACTTGAAAAAATATAGAAAATATTTTAAAACCTATAAAACCCAAAAATATATTTTCTGTAATTTTCTGAGTATTTTTTACTATTTTGAAAAATGAAAAATACAAAAAGATTGGTGTGTGTATTTTTATTCCCTTGTGATTTGTTCCTCATTTGAAAATTAAAAAAAATGAAAAAAAACCACTAAAAAATTACCTTTGAAATTCGACTGCTACGTTTTTAAATATTGCTCCTTGTGTTCGACCATGGTTGTTGTACCATGTAAATTAAATAGTGAAGACCGCTTGCATTTCATTGCTTGATTTTTCTTTAAAGTGGTTTACATATTTTTCTCGTTGACTGAATCGATTGGTTGAGAACAACGACCATTGCATATTTATTCCATCTTAACCGCATCGATTTCCGGCTCATCATCCTGCACAATCATGATAATGTCTTCTAATAAACCCATGCACTGCTTGATGGACTGATCCGCGAACTACGAGATCATACGAGTAGGCTTAAACAATCCAAGACCAAATTCTTCAAGCAATGAGGAGGGCATACGATTTATGGAAGAGCCGCTAACAAGTAGAGTTCGCTCAAAAACTTGATCAAAAACCTATCATCTAATGAGAGGCGCTCCCTTGTCTTTCTTCTTTTGCAGGAGATCACTGATAGCATTCACAGTTGCCATAGTTTCTGCTACACCTGTTCTTGCAGCTTTGACGATTAGAGGTACATGCATGTTTCTAATCTTTCTTCACAGTTAGCATGTATTCCATGGCCTTCATCAATTCCATTTCTAACACAAGATTTTCAATGATTTCAACAATGGCAGGGTCAGACAATGCATTTTTTAAATTTCTATTTTTTGGTATTTTTCATTGCATCGGGAAAAGGAATATTCACATGAGAAAATGCATTGTTCTTAATTACGGAATTATGTACAAATGGCTGGCCAGAAGGTGGGTTGCCATGCAAAATAGGCAAAAATGGATCTACATGAGCTTTGGCTTCGTCGGGCAGTGCTGGTAGTGCTGCTGGTGTTGGCTCCTTCAGTGGTGGCGTGGCATGGCTTTGGCTCTTCTTTTCTTTTTTGGAAAATATTATTTTGCTGATCTTTTTGTTCTTTTTTCTCTTAGTGGTGGCAGATGGCTGGTGTTGCTCCTCCACCACCTTCTTCATCACTCGACTCCGTTGCTGGGCCGGCTAATGCTGAAGACGACTTGCTAGAAGATGCTTTATTTTTCCCCTTGGCGGCTGCAGATGGATGCAATGTCCTACCACTCCTAAGACTCACTACACGAGACAACATAAATTATGAAATACCTAACTCTGTGGGACCGGAATTGATATTACAAACTACATGCTCTTTCCTATTGAAATCATTGGGTTGGCCTCAACCTACGCAGGAATGAGAGTCTTGATGTAGTGAGGTCATCACGCTTTTGGTTCATCTTTACTAGACCTTTGATGAGTTGGGACAATAGTCGAGCACTGGATACACAAGGACTGCCCTTAGATGATTCAATGTAATGACCATGTTGAGAGTGATACTGTGGAGGTTGCTGGTGGGGATACTAATAATTGTAGTGAGGAGGGAGTTGTTGCTGATGAAATTGAGGAGGGAGGTACTAGTTTTGATGAGCAGACACGTACTGGTGATGCAACTGATACTAACAGTACGCAGGATGCTGGTAGTTCTGATTTTTCCTCTAGTTGATCTGATATGGTGGAGACTACTACTGTAGAGACTAGTGGTTCCCACCTGAGGGTTGGTGATATGTCCGAATAGAAGATGATTGGCCTTGTTACTGTCTGCATGGACAGGCCAATTGTGCATCATTGTTCCAGATGTCGTTCACCTCTTGGATCTAGGGTGGTAGTGGGAAAAACGGATCTGCATATGATGAGGGATAGGGTTTTGGATGGTATACGACGATCTGTTGTGATGGCTACGTAGGTAATTGGTCAGGTGCCTGCAAGTAATATACGTGTTGGACCTGAGGTTGACCTAAAGTCGGATGAGGCTGATGTGGCGATGATGGATCTATCTACTTAGCAGGAGTTGTGACTATCGAGCTCGCAGGCTGGATGTCATTGATGGTGCTGACCAGCAGCTCTAGCTGCTTAGAGATCTGTTCTAGCTTGTCCAGATGTTGGGTCCTCCGTTCGGTTACGGACAACTTATTAAGGTCATGTGATCTCTTCTCAATGATATCAACTTTCGATAGATGGCTCCCGATAATGTTAAGGTTGAAGCTCTCGTCCTTGTTCGCTTCATGGGATGTCGCCATGTTCACTGGCTTGTGGTGTATCTATGGATGTCTTTGATATGCACGGGACAAAGACAATGTGTCCTCTCTTTTGGCCATTTCTTCAATTATTTGTCATATGACGTCTTCGTCCTTATTGAAGCTAGATCCGTCACATGCAGCATGAACAAGCCTCTGACTTTCTAGATCCAGGCCCCAAAAGAAATGGTGGACCAGACTGGTCCGAGGGATGTCATGGTGGGGGTACTTCTCCTACAAATCTCTGAACCTTTCCCATGCTTCATGAATGGAGTCATGCGGTTCCTGGGAGAAGTTGTTAATCCTTGCTCGCATCTGGTTGAGATGAACTAAAGGATCGTATTTTTGGAGGAACGTAGACTTAAGTTCCTCCCAGGTTGTCATGACCTTCTCCAAGTGATTAATACATTATAAACCCTTGTCCTGAAGGCTGAAGGGGAATGCAGTCGTCTTGACTACACCTAACAGGATGTTAGGGTAGTGAGTGGTGTGGGAGATGCGAGAGAAATGTTGAAGATGGATGTATGGCTCTTCATTGGCGTTCCCATCAAAGGTGGGAAGAAGAGCCAAAAATTGAGGCTTTAACTCAAAATGTCCATGGAATATAGGGATATCTATCCACCCTGTCGTCTGGCCTGAGCCAAGATTGTATGTCTCTTTGAGCGTAGGCTTGTGAGACTCTCTCCTTGGCTCATCTGTAGGCCCTCCACGGTGTACATCTCCTTGTTCATTCATCATTTCCTCCTCCTCCTCTATTCTCTCTCTCTCTCTCCTCGTGTCATTCAACATATCTTGGAATGTGACATGGGTAAGTGCTTGATCTATCGGTTGCTGCTGGATAGACTGTATAGAAGCGAGCAACCGTGCATTCACTGTGTTCTAATCTGCTTGTGGGTCCTGATCTGGCTGATTCAATCCCTTCCCTTTTCTCTAAGGAGTCATCTTTGATTCAGACTCAAAGGAATGTATATGAACGAGGTCCGGTGTTGGTTCTTGATCTGCACCATAAAATGCATTCCGATCAAACTAGGGCACCATATGGAAAGGATGATATGGAATTAGGGTCAACTTCAGATGTGTATGAATGGAGCATTTAGTATGAAATGAAATCGATCTCCATCCACAAGGGGTGAATGGTAGGACAAGAGTGATATCAGTTTATTTAAATAGAGGAAGAAGTCGAGGAGTCTGGAAATCGATTCACAAGGTCCGAACCAAGTTCTCAGGAATTACTTCGAATTATTGAAGATGTCACATTAATGGAATCGATGTATATTTCAATGGGGTCTCGACTAAACCATCCATGAGTCGACATATTATGTAGAAGTGAAATATATGAAAAATGGAATACAGTGATGAACAATAGATGAAGTGAAGAGGAAAATAGCATAAGGCTCAAAATGAGCAGGGCAAAAAGAAATGAAAACATATAAAATGAAAAAAGGCACAAGTGTGCAGGAGTGGATCTTTGACCTAAATTATAAATCAAACAGACACAAAAGCAAGTGGATTCACCAACTCATGCAATGTGAAGCCATCAGAGTTCGACTATTTTTATCTTTTCAATTTTATTTTTGTTTTCAAGCAAACTTATAGCAAGTCCTTAGTGGACTAGCCCTATAGGAAAGTGAGTATTGTCAGAAAAGTGTCTCGTACTTCCCACTTCCTTTGTAACATGTAGCCTACACTTTTTTTAAGAGAATCCTTACTATTGGGTCTGGATCCATTACTCAGCCAAATAATAGAGGAGGAAGCCAATAGATGAAACCAATACTTCCCCCTAGCGGAGCACATGCAGATATTAGGTGTTTTGACCTAGATTTCTAGATAAAGCGAGTCCTAAAAATCTAAGGGATCGTTCACATAAAACAAATAAAATAAAGGTGGAAAACTCAAAATGTAGAAAACAAATAAAACAAGTGGAAAAATAGGAAGGATAAAAAGTGACAAAGCGAAGAGAATGCAGAAAAACCGAGCGGGCACCCAAATGAACTAACACTTGGCAAAATTGGCCCGCGAGAGTGTCAATGTCCAAAATGTCATATGTACATGTATTATTACAAATTAATAATGCAAAATAAAATCTCTCTCTCGTAAAAATAAAAGAAAAATATATAAAAAGACTATGCTTCTCTCTCAGTGTCTCTCTTCCTTACTCTCTCTCCAATTGGCTTGATAAGAAGAAGCCAATCTACTCATAGATCGGATACATAGACTTTCTAGAAAGTTGCCTTCACCATGTAGTCCCTCATAAGAAATTCAACAAAGAAATTGGTCAGACACAGATAAAAATTATTTATAAAAAGAAAATAAAAGCAAGGAAAATAAAATGGAAAATATGTACAAAAATCCTATCATACGTTGCTCCCGGTAATGGTGACATTTGATAGTCAGAAGGTTGATGGAAATCTTAACACCCAGTCTTGGAGGGCATGCAGTATTCGATAAGTTGGATCTTGCAATCGTTGTATTGACCGCTCTCGTGGTACTCAGATCTCAACAACCGACTAAATCAATAATCAACTCACAATGTATGATAATTTAAGGAATAAGTGTGAGGGGTGAAATTTATTATACCCTACATAAAGATGTGTATAGACAACGAGTGTAGGGGTTGAACCACCGAGAGCAAGTCGTGGATATGAATTATTATCTATTAAAAAATAAACAATAATTGTTTTTTGTACTTTTTGATTTTTTATTTTGTGGGTTTTTAATTATATTTAATTTTACAGATTATTAATGTTCTTTTCTTATTTTTTATTTTAAATTTTTATTTTCTTTTTCTTTTGTAAAATTTTAGTATCTTTTGTTGTTAAAGATATGATATATGTAGTAATAATAGTAGTCGTAAAAAATAATATATATTATAATATATGTATATATAAATACAAAAAATACAAAAAAACATACCTTTTTATTTTTTAAGGGTTTTTAATATATTGGGTAATTATAAATTATTGTTATTATTATAAATATATAAATACTATTATGTATATACACTATATAGGGTTTTATATTTTTAAATATAGCTATATATAGTCAAATTTTATAAAATAAAATGCTTTGTGTTTTCTCTATTTTTTTCTTCTTGTGTAATTTTTGCTAATTTTTGGGTATTTTTAACATCTGGAATAAGTCAAAATAGGGCATATATTAATAGATCGAATGTTTTTGGGTTTTAAAATCGATAATAATATCAAAATTTCCCAAAACTAGTTTTATACACACTATATAATGTAGACGAAAACATACAGTAGAAAACTAATTTGTTTTGGATTTTTTAGAATTTTTGTTAATTTCTATAAGGTTAGGCGAGTTTTTATTCTCTAGATTTTTCTTTTTATATTTTCATTTGTGGTTTTTGGTCTGAAGTTATAACATATAATAATAATATATAATGAATATTTTTTTGGAATTTTTAGATAAGGTTTTATAATTTTTTTTTATTTTCTACACAAATAGGGGAAATATAGCTTATATTCTATTTTTAATAAACGGAAAAATGCATGAAAATGCTAACTAAAAATCGTGGCATAAACAATCAATATAGCATGCATTTAATAAGATTTTACCAAGATTCTACAAGCATAAGAGCTATTTTAATCAAAATAAATAGACAACAAATTAATATTAGCCTGATAGGGTTACATTTACCATAAAAATGAACTACAAGGGTTTACATGCAAATAACCCAAAATTCAACACTATATTACAAAGTTATAATATTAAACCATAGATAGCCAACACTATATACACAACGCCTCACGTGGGCTACCACGTGGGGCGGAAGGAGTTTTATGTAATATACGAGAAGTTACATGGTGTCCTTCTAAATTTATGATACTATTTCAATGTTAATTAATAATTACATGACTTGAACCTAATATACAAAAATCGAAGAAGTGACTAATAGATTTACCCCTTAAGCATGGATCGAAGGGTGTTGACACGCTCTTGGCCAGTTCGTTAATCAAACACAATTAGTGATCGCTGAGGTTATCGAACACGAGGCAAATCAAGTAACAATTAACCCACAATTGAATAATATTGCAATGCATTGTGAATATGGAATTAAAATTTATTATAACTCTACAAAAATATATGTATAGGTGTAAGTATGTAGAGTGTCGAACTCAAGGAGCAATCATGATAGATTGGGAAATTAATCCAAAATATTCCTTTTCTTTTTGTTTTATTTTCGTTGGGTTTTAATTATTTAATTTTTATGGATTTTTAATTTATATATTTTTTATTTTTATTTTTTCTTTTTAAAAGACAATATATATGTATCTGTGATAATATGTATAATACATATTATATATATTAATATAGATTAAATCAAGAAAATACCCTAAAGTACAATCCTTTTTATTTTTAAGGGTATTTAAATATTTAGAGTATTTATTAATAATAATATAAGTATATATAGTTATATATGTGGAATCTAGGCTTTTATATTTACAAATATAGCTATAAATACTCAAAATTGATAAAACAAAAGGTTTTCATCTTTTTTGTATTTTCCCTATTTTTGTTAATTTTCTTATAAATTTTTGCTATTTTTTAAATTTTAGTTGGTTAAGAATGTTAAAAAAAGTGATTTATAATAATATGCCGAATTGTTTTGGAATTTAAAGATAGATAAATATCTCAAATTTTTCCAAAATAATTTTAACTATGTAAGATATAATATAAACAAAACTTTGAAAGAAAATAGTATTTTTGAATTTTTATAATTTTTTACTGATTTTATAAGGATTTTGGAGTTTTTTAAATTTTTTGTTTTTTTCTTTTGCATTTTTAATGGTTTTTGGTATGTAGTTGCTAAATAAAGTTATAAATATCCAATTTTTTTTTGAAATTTTTAGAAATGATTTTATATTTTTTGCATTTTTAAATATAAACAAGAGAAAAATTCATTGTATTTGTATTTTAAAAATAGGAAAATAGTTTTAATTTCCTCAAGAAAATTATATGTGATTTAAAATACTTTTAGGCACTTAAAGTAATTTTCCTATAATTTTTAAATACAAAATGCTATTTTTACTAATGCAAATGCTTGAAATAAAATTAATTGCACCGGTAGGGACCCAAATGTTATTAACAGAAAGTATTTCTTCATTTCAGAACACCCTACGCAAGTATAGGGGTATAAATGTAAAATGCCCAGATATATTCAATTAAATACGATTAGCATGTGCATATTTGTAATTACCAAAAAAGAAAGACCCACAATATAATTTTTCCAAAAGTTATAACAAAATAACAAAATTTATGATTGAATAGAAATAAAAAGACCCAGAGGCCCCCCCTACAAAATGCATGCCACCTTATGTGTTGGTGCATGTGAGGTGACATGTAGAGGGACCTGATAACAAATGTAGAGGGACCTGATAACAAATATTACAAATCTAGGGTTCAAAATGCAAAATTTAAGAAATAATATAACTACTGATGAATGTTTTTAGGCTAGAAATAAATTACAAAAAAACGGTGGGGTATGTTTGTAAAATTACCCCCACGTGCTCTATATAACGACGATGATGATCTCACTTGACACGTAGTGCACCGCCTCGTTGCTTGATACTGCTTCACGGATAAGCGACTGGATTAGATCTCCCCTAGAGATCCGACGGTGGTGTCGCGGCTCGATCCAACAGTCGTCCTCAAATCTGGAGTGGAAGGAGGATACTATGACAGTTTCAACATGGAAGAACATCGTTGCTGAGGAGCTTCTTCGCTTTGATTCTTCCTACTTTGAGCTCCCCGTACGATGTTGCGATGCTCAGTCGAGTCCCAAAGGTTTTCCATAATGAATGGAAGCCTCAAAAGTGACTAGGGCCCATCGACAGGATCTTGGTAGCTCGAAGATGGTCGTTGATCCTGGGAGTCGATACTTGGAGTTCTTGGGCCTCAAATGGTCCCTTCAGGACCTGCAAAAGACATGAAAAGAATGACGAAAAAGAGGCGATCAGCCTTGGCTTTATTGGTGAAGGGCGGTGAGCTGGTGAGGTGGAACGAGGGTACTTCGGTGAAGGTGGTGGAGGCAGTATGGTGGGACCAGATCCTAAGGGGTCCAAGTGGGATAAGTGCTCACAAATATGGAGAAACAACCAAGGAAATAGTGGGGTGAAGGTGGTGGCTGAACGGTGTGAGACATGACAGAGAACGATGGCCGAAGCTCGAGAGCTTTAGCGAAGAAAACTTAATTTTTATGCTAAAACTAATTATTAAAGCATAAACTAAAGCCTAGAATCAAAGTCTACAACTAAAATCTAATTAAAAATGCAAGGAAAAGGGAAGGGATCATCTCACACCTGAGAACATGGAGCAGAGACCTTGTTAGTAGAAGTCTGACGAGGTATGTGGATCGTGCCTCTTACGCCCGTGCTTGCTACAAATCAATGCAGAGCGTTATTGTCACTTTGCTCAACGCATCAGGCTAAGGATCTGAGGGCTTGAATGTGACAAAACAGATCAAAAATTGAAGTTAAGTGAAGGAGATGCTTATGTACAAGGGTGGCTTTGATTGAGGGGAGCTTGAATATCAATGCTCGATTCGACTACCCAATGCTAGGGCTGACGGATACAGTCCCAGGGGTGCTAGGACAGTTTATCTGGAGTTAACTTACCTTGGGCACCCATTGGTCCACGTAAGCATACTACAGAAGAAAATAGGGAATTAATCCCTTATTAATTCAATTTTAAAAATAAATGATTTTATTATTTTTATCAAAATATGAAAAATATTTATTATTTTATGTGGTATTTTAGGGTGTTTTTTAATTTATTTTTACAAGTTAATTTATTAGGTATTAATTTTTACATGTATAAATATAAGTATATTTACCTATATATTATGTGTTTTATTTTTATTTTATAATTTAGATTTTATTATTTTATACTTATTTAAATACACCAACACATATTTTTTATTGTCTTTTCTGAAGTTTTTATTACTTAAATAATTATGTATACATATTAGGTATATTATAAGTATATTCATATATGTATCAAAGTATATTTATCTATTTTATCTTATTTTTGATGGTTTTATTTTATTTTAATTGCGTATATTTATTTCAAATAATATTTACATATTTATAAAAATATAAAAGAGTGAAAAATTTAAAGAATAAATATATTGAATATTATTTGTGTGTATAATGCACAATGAGAGCCCAAAAGTTAACTTTTGCATCTTAACTCTAAATTAAATGAAATTAAATAGATAATTTAATTTTATGAACAATAAAGGTGAGTTTGATGAATTTTGAGCTTGTATGGAGAAGATACGTGTCTGGTAAGTATTCTTTGTGGTTTCTTTATTCTGAGTGTCTAGGGCACACTATGCATTATTTTTAAATGAAATATATTTTGTATTTTTCTTTATATTTTTGTGCACAAGTTTCATATTCAAAGTTTATTGATTTGAGGTGTAAAAATAATAAAATAAAAATAGGTCCCAAAATGCATTTATTGAGGAATTAAAACTAGGGTTTTCATGCATTTATTGGCCCTTATCTCCCCTACTTTATTTCTTGTCGACCAAGTCAACTCTTCACTTAGTCTTAGGGTTTAGGCTCATTCAATACCTTTGATATTTCATTTACTTTTCTTTTCTTTCTTTATTCTTTGATTTTGGCATTAGATATAGTATTTTATATAATATTTACAGTATAAATAGTAAGTTTTATTTTATACAAATTAATGTTATTTACATGCATTTAACTAGGGATTTATGACCAAAATGAAAGAATAAAAGTGCTAAAATGGAGATTCATCACCCACTATACTTGCCTTTGCTAGTTTTCAGCAAATACTTATGCCTATAAGTGCAGAAAAGAAAAATTAAATATAAAAGAAAACAAATAAATTGGATTGATGTTAACTTGTAAACATGTCTTCATAAAATCAAAGTTTGGAGCTCAATCAGACCTTTGGATTTTAAGTGTGGTCAGAACCTCATTGGGAAGCTGACTTGAAACTCAACAAGCTCTCAGACTCACAAAACTCTATCCAAGCTTCCTCAAAAGCCAGGTCAGGACGAGTTGATGCCATACGCAGTTCCTTATGACTATTAGTCTATCTTGTATAATGTTAGTGATATGTATCTCCTCTCGACTGAAGCAGTATAAGACAGTCTTCTCCAACATGGTGACCCTAATTCCCAAATCCAGCAACTCTTTCCTCGAGAAGCAGGGTAATCCCTTCCAAGTTCAAGTACGACCGGTTGAAGAAGAGGAGGTGGAGAAGAGAATGGATGATAACTAGTGTAGCCATCAATCCTAAGCTGCTTGACCAGTGTAGCCAAGTCATCCAGCTGCAGGCTCACATGGATCTTTGACTTTGAAGCTCAGGCTTGCTTATTGACTATATACATACTCCAATGGTTATTGATTTTTCTTGATTTTTGACTGTCTATTTTTGGGAGTTTTTTATTTTGCATTTTTATTACTATTTACAACAACATTTACATAAGGACTTTTCCTCTTGAGCCATTAGTCTATCCCTCTTTTGAAGTATTATTACAACCACGTCATGTTGTCCTTAGATCTCATCATTGTTGGATCGGGTAGGGGAACAATCACCACAGAATTATGACTTTGCATGTTTCCATTCGCTTGTGTCTCATGTCGGCAAATCCATCCCTCTACCATTTGAACTGAGTTGAGCAAAGTGTAAGGTGCAAGTGTGCCAGGTAGGTCACTATCGACAAGATTCATGTGCATGTATCAAAATATTCTACTTAGCCAGTCAAGATGAGACTGAACCTAGTCTTGTGGTCTCAAAGAATTAAGTCTAATGGACCTGAAGAGCCTCAATTCCAGTTCCTATAAGATTCATATGATTAAGTCGATTAAGGTCCGACCAAGCTCCAATCTTCGGATTTTATTTAGACTAGTTCAATTGTCATTATCAATCCGAAAAATGCAAATGATATGTACAATGAAGAAAAATCTTTTTGTGAAGCATTTTCTATTTTTAAATTTTTATGGATTTTTAAAAATGTTTTTTGCAATTTTTATGCAATTTTTGAAAACATTTTGTAAATTTTTATGGGTTTTGAATTTTGCAAAATTTTAGGGGTTTTTGAGAAATAAAAAGGTTTAGAAGTATATGCAAGTACTTACATGGGATTGCATTTGTTATTTACAAGAATTAGGATGTATATTACATAGAGAATTTACAAGTTGAATGATAGTTTTTTTTACAGGTTTGTATATACAAGGTTTGTAAATAATTTTATTTTCTTATAAATATATACAAGATTCCCAAAATAGTTCAAAAATAATTTTTACAAACATTTTGAAAACTTATTTTGCAAATAGTTTTTACAAATGTTTTTGCAAACATTTATAGAGATTGAAAATCATTTTGTAAAGATTTTTCAAATAGTATGTGTTTATTTTTCAAAGTATTTTTACCGTAGTAGATTTTCACAACATTTTATTCAAGCAAATAAAGGAAGTTTTTACAAATAAAATATTTTTACAAAGGTTCGAAAGCATTTACAAAAAAAAAATCCAAACAATTTCAAAATATTTTTCACACATTTTCCAACCATTTTCAAATCATTTTGTAAAACATTTTTAACATGATTTATTAATCATTAAATATAAAGAATTTTGAAGAATTTTATACATATTTTTACCAGTTTATTCTTTACAATTAATTAATTGTATATCATATAGTATTTTAGCCATATTATTCCAAAAGATGAAAGTACGAGTTATGGTTAAAGTATATACAACGTATTTACGACCCTCCTTTACTTAGCTTGAGTTATGTCCTCATAGATCAGAGATAAAAAGGAAGACATAACTAATACTAAGTATAGAAAAGCATATACTACAATGACGAAAGTATGAACAAATGAGAAGTCAACCATCCCCCCAATACTTAGGATCAATTAATCCTAACTATAGCAGACTATATACAACGTGGGGAGGGTCAAGGTTAGGAATGAACAGATCAACAACTCTGTCTGTCTCCTCCTATACTTAGGGTAAAAGATCTTGAAGTATATCTAGGAATATCAACAAGAGAGGATATAGGCGAGGGGACCAATAAGGTGATAAAAATAAAAAAATACGTTGCGGGAATGTACGCATCACTCCCCCTATACTTAGGGTAAGAGATCCCTAAGTGTAGGCAACAACAAGAGTAATGAAACGGAATGAAGAAAGAACACTCAACTTGTCCACCTCCCCTATACTTAGGATAATGTACGTCCTAAACAAGACAAAACACACAGATCGAGGTGGACGAGGGAAACAATAGATGGAAGGAAAGAAATAAAAGCAGGTATACAAAGTGGTGGCTATAAAATGATCAAGAAGGTAGAAAACGTACCTTCTTGCGTGACCGCTGAGGAATGGATCTAACAAAATGCACATCGATATTGGGGTCGTCAACTGACAGCCCGATCAGGATCGACATGGGTAGATCCTCAACAATCTCAAAACGAAAAGGTATGAACTCATCAGTGGAAGTAGTATGGTCAGGTTCGTCCGAAGAATTCTCTCCTAAGTCTTTCCTCTACACTAAGGTGTCTATGGTGTAAATACTGTGGATCTCATCAACACATCACCACACATATGAAGAGGGAATTCCAAGGTCTATGCTTTCCAATTCTTCATCCCTGAAGAGGAATTCTCGGGTCTCAATATCATCCATGATAAAGAAAACCTCTCTGATAACTGCAACTAGGTCATAATCCTCGGGGTCGGCTGACACATGTATACTCTCGTCAGATGTGGGTTCATGACTGGCAATGGATGCAATGATCTTTTCAATTAAAATGCTCCCGTTGTCAGAATGAACGTGTATCTCCCCAGATCCTTAATCAATAATGGCTCTCGCGATGGTGAGAAAGGGTTGTCTCAGGATGATTGGAGTACGCTCCACCTAGGTGGAGGTCTCCATGGGCAAGACAACAAAATCTATTGTGAGGCTCATGCCCTAGATCTGAATGATAGCATTTTCAAGAATACCCTGCGACCTCTTTATTGATCCATCAGTGAATTGACAAATCATCCTGATTTTCTTGAGAGGCCCTAGATTGAGTATCAGTACGAGCTAGAAGGGCATTATATTAATCGATGCACAACCATCAAGGAGAGTGTGATCACAATGGTGGTCAGAAATGGCACATCTCACGAGGGGTGTACTAGTGTCCCCTTTCC
Organism: Ottelia alismoides; assembly: GCA_037367405.1. Taxonomy (NCBI): domain Eukaryota; kingdom Viridiplantae; phylum Streptophyta; class Magnoliopsida; order Alismatales; family Hydrocharitaceae; genus Ottelia; species Ottelia alismoides. The sequence continues at coordinate 406,783 of JAZKJV010005841.1, forward strand.
TAGTGGGCAGACAGTGCGTGATGGCATGGGTAATGGCCATGGTGAGAAGGTGCATCTTGAATTTGCATAGTCTCTTTCTCTTTTTGGGTGTGGGCACGAGCATTTGGTTCATGGCCTTTCGAAGTGGGATGTCAATAATATCCTGAATAGCTGCCATCATTTCAGGTTTGGCTGCCATCATTTCATGGTTGGTCAACATCTTTTTTAGATGTTCTATCTCTTCCATACCAGGAAAGAGATTTGACTCGTCATTTACACAACGATGACTAAGAACAGTTTGTACATTGTCATCCTTGGGGGTGAAGGAGGTGGGAACTGTGGTAAATGTATGTGTGGACCAAGGATGACATGGGTGTCCTCTCTTCACAAACTAACCCAGCTAAGTGTCTCCCATAATTATCTTTTTGTATTTTATATTTTTCTCATTTTTTGTATTTTGGGCAATTGCAAGCTCTCATGGGTGTCCTCTTGCAAATCCATGGTTCCAGAGGGTGAAGCGACAATGTGGCTCTTATTTATACTAGTGAGGTCATCTATCCTCTTCCTCATTTGCTCCACTACCAGGGTCATGTACTCAAGAATGATGTCCATGAGAGATGAATCCAACAACTCAATATCGGGTGGGTGAGATGGTGGGCAATGGGATGGTGGGGGTGAAAAATAATCAAAATCTGATGCCTGAAGCTGCGGATGTGGTGGATATGTACAAAAAGAAAAATTAGGAGCAAAGTCCTCCTGATAAGATGGATGTGAATTGAATGGAGAAGAAGATGGGTCCACGAAGTCTGGATAAAAATAACTCCAGTTTGCCATCTCTGAAACAAAAGATGGAGATCGGGAGATCACGATGATCAAGTCAAGATATGCAAGAAAAAGGCACAAGTGGGTAGTGTAGAATGAGTATGCACACAAAAATAAACACAAATAAAAATTAACAATTCACCACATCAACACACTGAAGATCGTGAAAGTTTGGTTTTTTTATCTTGTCAATTTTAGAGTTAGGTGAGAAGATAGTTATTTACAAGTTCACGGGTGCAGTCACCTAGAGTGATTGTGTTCTACTCGGCATAGCACACCTAATAAAATACTGGGACCACTTCATCTATAGTCAGAGGCAAGTGCTTCAAGCAATAACAGGGCCTAAGAGCTGACCCAAGTGCTTAAGGCACAAGTCTAGGAATGGGGGCTCTATTTCTTATGTGTGAGTGCCTTTCTCGGTCTGGAAAGTACATGTGAACAATGAGGGGGTTACTCTCCCCAAAACCATGATTTGTCCTTAACGTTTTATTTTAAGGTCGAGTAGAATTAATAATCTCAATTTTATTGGTTATCAATTTCTTGGTTAGTTCTTAATGTACGATGCCTAACGGGGTTTCTATTCCTTTAGTATCCTAAGGTGATCAAAATCAGAGGAAGAGATTGGAAAAGCAATGCAATCAAAAATCAATTATGCATGCTCAGTCAGAAGATGCTTACCTTATTTCCCAGTTATCTTTGTTCAGGACGCTACACAGAATTACAACCTATTCTATATGCAGATGCAAAGATGATGAAATTGCCCTATTATAGGAATTACCATTAGCATGAAGAACATATGTTAACTACTCAAAAATGGATTCTATATGCAGATGCAAAGATGATGAAATTGCCCTATTATAGGAATTACCATTAGCATGAAGAACATATGTTAACTACTCAAAAATGGAATCCAAATGTCCAGTCTTGGAGACTCTTCGGTGTCCATCACAACGGATCTTGCTAGCTCTATATAGAGCCCCCCACAACGCTTGGATCCAAATCCACGTAATCTAATTAATTTGTCTAAGTCCAAGCATATAATCTATAGGTACATGCAATAATTAGGGCTATGGACTTTAGACTACCGAGCAAGCAAGTCCTAAACTATGGCTCAATCATAAAAAATAAATAAATAAGGCAAAAAAATCAAAATGTGGGAAATAAAATAAAAGAGAGCAGAAAATTGTGAAAAATCGACGAGACCCCATGTGAACAATCACTTGGGCAATGGACCTCGGAGTGTCAATGTGTCCTGAGAGTTCAAATTATTACAAATTGTAGATGTCTCTGTCTCTCAATTAAATTACAAAATAAAAATATAAAATGCACTACTCTAAAAAAACTTCAAGTCTTCACCTGCTGCTCTCTCCTATCAGCTTGCGCTAAAAAGCTGACTCTGCTTGATGTGGATGCATAGGTCTCCTGAGAGCACCTCCCTCGATTGGCGGTCACTCGCAACAAGGTCAAACAAAGAGATGGTCAGAACAGTACTAAATACAATCGAAAATGGAGAAAATAAGTAAATGATAATAAAATAAACAAGAAGGAAGATAAGCAATCTATGCTCTTGGTCAGTCCGCTAATTAAATACAATTAGGGTCACTGGGGTGACCGAACACAAGAGGTGAATCAACCAACAATTAACCCACAATTGAACAATAATGCAATGCAATGTAAATGTGCAGTTAAAATTTTTTATAACTCTACAAAAGATGTGTATATGTGTAAGTATGTAGAGTGTCGAACTCAGGGAGGAAACATGATAGACTAAGCAATTAATACAAAATATTCTTTTCTTGTCTTTTTATTTTATTTTTGTGGGGTTTTATCTATTTAAAAATATGGATTTTTAATTTAAACTTTTTGTTTTTTTAGTTGTATATTTTTTTATAGTTTCCTTTTACATTTTTTATTTTAAATTCTTTTCTTTTTAAAAGATAAAATATATGTATTTGTAATAATATGTATAATATAGATATTATATATAATATATATAATATATATAGATAAAGTCAAGAAAATACTCTAAAGTACAATCCTTTTTATTTTTAAGTGTTTTTCAATATTTAGGGCATTTATAAATAATAATAATAATGTAAATATATATATATATATATATATAATGCGGGCTTTTATATTTATAGATATATTTATAAATAATCAAAATTGATAAAAATAAAATATTTTTGAATTTTTCTTTTTTTTTTAATTTTCTAATAATTTTTGCTAATTGTTTTTATATTTTTAATTGGTTAAGAATGTCAAACCATCGATTTATAATAATAGGATGAATTGTTTTGGAATTTCAAAATAGATAAATATCTCATAGATTTCCAAAACTATTTTTAATATATAATATATAATATAAACAAAATTTAGAAATAAAAATAAATATTTTTAGATTTTTATATAATTTTTACTGATTTTATAAGAATTTTAAATCTTTTTAATTTTTAGTATTTTTTTATAGTTGCTAAATGTAGTAGTAAATAATCTCTATTTTTTGGAATTTTTAGATATGATTTTATAACTTTTTGTATTTTTAAATTCAAATAGGAGAAAAATGCACTATCTTGTATTTTAAAATAGGAAAATAGTTTTAATTGCCTTAAGAAAATTATTTGTGATTGAAAATACTTCCAGGCACTTAAATTAATTTTCATGTATTTTTAGATGCAAAATACTCTCTTTAATAATGCAAATGCAAGAAATCAAATTAATTGCATTAGCAGGGACCTAACTGTAATTAACATAAGTATTTCTTTATTTAAGAACACCCTACGCAAGTATATGGGCATACATGCAAAAATCCTAGATATATTCAATTAAATACGACTTGCAGGAGTATATTTGTGATTACCAAAAAGTGGAAGGTCCACAATGCAATTTTTTCAAAAGTTATAATACTAAATAACAAAATTTATGGATTGAATAGAAATAAAAAGACCCGGAGGGGTCCCCTACAAAATGCTTGTTGCCTCGCCTGTATGCGCACGTGGGGTGACGTGGCGAGGGACCTGAGTGCAAATATTACAAACCTTGGGTTCAAAATGCAAAATTCACAGAAATTATATAACTACAAATGAATGATTTTAGACTAGAGACAAATTACAAAAAATGGTGGGGGTATGTTTGCAAAATTACCCCCACGTGCTCTATCTGACAACGATGATGATCTCAATCGACACGTGGCATTGCATCGTTGCTTGATATCGCTTCGCGGATGAGCATCAATATTAGATCTCCGTTGTAGATCTGACAGTGGTGGCACGGCTCGATCCGACAATTGTCCTCAAATCTGGAGCGGAAGGAGGATCCTACGGCAACTGCTCATCCTGAAGAACAGGGAAGAAAAGTGCGACTAAGGAGCTTCGTCCTGTCAATTATTCCTCCTCCGAGCTCCTCGTGCATTACTGCGATGTTTAGCCGAGTCCCAAAGGTGTTCCGCAGCTAATGGAATCCTTAAAAGTGACGAGGACCCATCGACATGATCTTGGTAGCTTGAAGATGGTCGGGCCTCCTGGGAGTTGAGACTTAGAGTGCTTGGGCCTCAGTTGGTCCCTTCAGGTCCTGCAAAATACATGAAAAGAATGATGTTGTAGAGGTGAACAACCCTAGCTTTTATTGGTGAAGGACGACGAGCTGGTGAGGTGGAATGAGGGTACTCTGTAGAGGGTGGTGGAGGGAGTACGGGTGGACCGAATCCGAAGACATCTAGGTGGGATAAGTGGACAAATAGATGGAGAAACGACCAAGGAAGATAGTAGGGTGAAGGTAGTGACTGAACAATGTGAGACACGACGGAGAACGACGGCCAGCGCTTGAGAGCTTCGACGAACAAAACTTGATTTTTATGCTAAAACTAATTATTAAAGGCTAAAATAATGTCTAGAATTAAAATCTTCAACTAAAATCTAACTAAATGCAAGGAAAAGGGATCTGCTCGCACCTAAGAACAAGGAGCAGAGACCTTGTTGATGGAGGTCCGACAACGTATGTGGATCGTGCCTCCTACGCCCATGCTCGCTGCAAATCAACACGAAGAATTGGTGTCACTTTGCTCAACGCATCAGGCTAAGGATCTGAGGGTTTTAATGTGAGGAAACTGATCAACAATCGAAGGGGAGTGGAGGAGATGCTTATGTACAAGGGTGGCTTTGACTGAGGGGAGCGTGAAGATTGATGCTCGATTCGACTACCCAATGCTAGGGTGTAGTGGAGGCATGATAGATGGAAATTTTTTGTGAAGAAAGTAAGCCTCCTCAAGCTGCATATCATGGAGGGAAATTCAGAAAAGGGGAAATAATAGCTCTGACGGACACATGCCTAGGGGTGCAAGGACATTTGACCGGAGTCAACTTACCATGGGCACCTATTGGTCCACGTAAGCGGACTACATGACAAAACATGGAATTAATCCCTTATTGATTCAATTTTAAAATAATAATGATTTTATTATTATTTTATAAAAATATGAAAAATATTTATTATTTTATGTAGAATTTTATGGTGATTTTTATTTATTTTTACAAGTAATTTATTAGATGTTAATTTTTACATGTATAAATATAAGTATATTTACCTATATATTATGTATTTCATTTTTATTTTATAATTTAGATTTTATTATTTTCTACTTATTTTATACTTATTTTATATATTTATAAGTTATTTAAATACACCTATACATATTTTATAGTATTTTATGAAGTCGTTTATTTACTTAAATAATTTTGTATGCATATTATATAAGTATATTATAAGTACATTCATCTACGTATCAACGTATACTTATTTATTTTATCTTTTTTTTTATGGTTTTATATTATTTTAATTATATACATGTATTTAAAATAATGTTTACAAATTATAAAAATATAAAAAACTGAAAAAATGTAAAGAATAATTATAATGAATATTATACACATGTATATTACACAATAATGGTCCAAAAGCTAACTTTTGCATCTTAACTCCAAATTGAATGAAACTACCTTCATTAGATAGATAATTTGATCTTATGAATAATAAAATGAGTTTGATGAATTTTGAGCTTGTATGGAGAAGATACATGTCTAAGAAGTTTTCTTTGCAGCTATTTATTATGAGTGTCTAGGGCACATTGTGCATTATTTGTAAATAAATAAATTTTGTTTTTTCTATATATTTTTATGTACAAGTTTCATGTTTAAAGTTCATTGATTTGAGGTATAAAAATAATTAAATAAAAATAGGTCCCAAAATGCATTTATTGAGGAATTAAAACTAGGATTTTCATGCATTTATTGGCCCTTATCTCTCTCCCTACTTTATTTCTTGTTGACCAAGTCAATTCTTGACTTAGTATCGGGATTTAGGATCATTCAATACCTTTGGAAATTCTTTTTTTTCTTTTCTTTATTCTTTAATTTTGACATTAAATATAGTATTTTATACAATATTTACAGTGTAAATAATGAATGTTATTTTGTACAAATTAATGTTATTTACATGCATTTAACTAGGGATTTAAGGCTAAAATGAAAGAATAAAGGTGATGAAATGGAGATTCATCAAAGGGTGGAGAGGCTTCCATGTGGTGCGATCGACGCCCAAGGGAGGCTTCGTTTCACCTCATTTTGGACGACCTAGGTTAGATCTCTGGGTCGTAACTCTGATCGGATGACTCTTGAGGTGTTTGGAAGAACACCTCAAGAACTAAGCTGGGGTGAGCTTCGATATTGTGCATATCTCCTCCCTCCGACCTCCTCTTTCGTAGCTGGGAGACTCCTGAGCTTCCTGGAGCTTGTGCGCTCTTGTAGGACTCCTCAAAATAGCCCGGGCCCCTTCAGAAGGGGCCTGGAGCTTTGGTGCATCTAGGCTTCTGAAACTTCTAGTGGATTTCTAGGTGCTCGTTCGAGGTTGATACCTACACAAAAATGAAGAAGGGCTCAAGGGGGACCTCCTTGACCCAGAGTGAAGCTGTTGCGCACAAGGAAATGAAGGGGGCAGAGGAGTTATGATGGGTGCTGGAGGAGGGAGCTCAGAATCTTCGATCTTTGTAGCATCAAAAAGGATAAATGGGATGAAATGTGGAGAAAATGATGAGGAACAAAAATGAGGGTGCGGACGAGGTCAGAATAGGGGCAAACGCGATGAATTTGGAGATGGAGCTTAAGGCTCCAACTGATTATAAACCTAAAATTACACTAATCTATGGATTGAATGCAAAAATTAAATGTTACACTAAGTTGCAGGCTGAAAATGCGATAAGGAAAACTATTGTTGACATGTCTAACCTGTTGAAACCAAGAAGCAGATGCCGTCGTCGGAGGTGCTCCGACGATGGGGGTTCTGCCTCCACTCCTTCTTCTCAATGCCGACAAGGTAGATGAGTTGAAGTTGTCACCATCATGCTCAAATCTGGGGGTTATTGGGGTTACGAAGCAGTAGAGGGGATCAAATCCAAAAAGGGGTAAATGGGGAAGCTATATACATGTGATGGTGGCATGAGGCTTGAGGGATTATTGCTTGCGGGAGGAAGAAAGTTGGTGAGGGCTTGAGGTGTGGTGAGGGTGACGGATGGTAGGGTTGCAGAATGGTGGGGGTTTCGATAGAGAAAGTGGCATGGAGATCGAGTATAAATGGGGAGAAAAGAGGTAGGTCATGGGTCTGACATGGAGGGGGCGGTGTGCAAGGACAGTTGACCTGTTGGTCAACAATCCTTGCGCTCTGATTAGTCCACATGGACCAACCAAATCATCCCTGAGGAAACCCTTATTAATTAAATTTAAAATAGTAGATGATTTATTTAGTTCTAGTTTAAAACATAAAAAAGTGTTGAAAATTTTATGTGGTATTTTTAGGTATTTTATTTATTTTTTCAAAGTTATTTATTATGTGTTCATATTTGCATATATACATACACACACATACATAGGTATATATACTTGTGTTTTAGGGTATTTTAATTTTATTTAATTTTTATATTTTATTCTGTTGTTTACATAATTTATATATTTATAAATTATGTAATTACACTTCTACATATTTTTATTGTATTTTTCTTATTTTATTCTATATTCTTAAATAATTATGTACATATGTTACGTAGTTATAGTTTACCTATATGATTTATTGCATTATTTATTTTAATAGATTTTTAATGGTTTTATTTTATTTTTACTATTTATATATTTTAATGATATTTACAAGTTTATAAAAATATAAGAAAGCTAAAATATAAATAATAAATATATTGAGTATTATATACATGTATACAATACAATAGGGACTCAAAAGCCAACTTTTGCATCTCAACTCCAAATTAAATGAAACCACCTTCATTAAATATATAATTAATGAACACTAAAGATGAATTATGTGAATCTTGCTTATGTATGGAGGATATACATATCTAGGAAGCTTTCTTTGCGGAATTTTCTTATGTGTATCCCAGGTGCATAGTGTACTATTTTTGAATGAAATTAATTTTGTATTTTTCTTTGTATTTTTATGTACAAGTTTCATGTTGAGGGTTTCTTGATTTGAGGTGTAAAAATAACAAAATAAAATAGGTCCCAAAAGCCTATTATTGTCAAATAAAAAAATTGGGTTTTCTGGTGTTTTCTACACAATTTATCTGCCATATCTCCCCCTACTTTATTCCTTGGACCAAGTCATCAACATAGGGTCTCAGGGTCTAGGGTCACTTAGTATCTTTAAGACTTAATTCTTTTTCTTTGCTCCCTTTATCCTTTTATTCTGGGATTAAATTCATGTATTTATTTAGTGTATAAAGATCGTTATTGAGTGTTATTTTGTACAAATTAACGTTATATACATGCATCCAGTTAGGGATTTAAGGCTAAAATGAAAGAATAAAGGTGATGAAATGGAGATTCATCAATAATATACCATTGTATTACATGCATTCCTTAATTTTGATTATATTTTATAACTACGCATGTCATGTATTTTATGCCTTCGTGCTTGCGATTCATGTCTTTCAAGAAGATGCATTTGCAACCAAATATTTTCTCCCTCTTTATCAACTTGATGGCCTCTCTTGTTTAATTATTTTGAAGAGACTCCATCTCCTCACAATAACAAGAAGCTACTATAGAGATTAGGAACTTGTAGTAGTCTCCATGTATGGGACGACTTTGTTGTCTTTTCCTCCTTAACAATCTATAGTGAAAATGCAACCACATCCTTGAAGTTGTATCTTTGATTGGGTTGTCTCTCTCTGCATTGCCGATCAACAACAATATTATGAGTTCTCAACACTTGTTATTCAATGTGAGGTTGTTCAATATCAACCTGATTAGTAGTGGATATCAACTACTTGATCGTTACTCGGTGTTAATTCAAACTCCACTTGTTTATGGATATCACCACCTATGCTTGCAATAATAGACTCGTCCCTTTAGTGAATCGTAGAATTTTCATCATAGGTAGTATTCCTACTAGCAATTATTACGAGCTCTAAAGGGGGCCAGTTTTTATATCTTTTTACTCGTTGCCATTAGTTCTAATTTTCATTCATTGATATGGTAATATGGAGTATACTAGTAGACATGTAAAATAGAATAGTTATGATTTTTAGACCATGCCTCAAGGGGGATGTCTTGCAATTGATAGTGGGTGCAGGAGTTTGATTTATCAAGTAACATGCCATGTTTACAATCTCAACCCGGAATGCTTATCAAGTCCAATATTTGAGAGCATGTGCCTTGTTCTCTTAAGAAGCATCATGTTTATTCATTATATCGTGGCATTTCTCTAAAAATGTTGTGTCTCAAATGACCCTCATCCTTGCATACCCATTGAACTTTGATGAACCGAACTCCAACTCATTGTTAGTGCATAAACTACTTGACCTTCTTAAAAGTTCGATTTCCAACAAAAATCTTCCACTGTGTGAGGTCTTAAATGCATCTCTCTTGTACTTCATCATGAAGACACGAATCATCTTGGAGTAACCATCAATAATAGAAAACAAATACATTGCACCTTCCAAAGATGGAATATGAGGGGTCACTGATAATCAACATATATGTAATCAAGCATCTCCTCATTATGCAGATTTATTTGCTAGATTATTTCCTATGTTGGTTTTCAAACACATGATGTTCACATAACTCCGACGTGAATCATGTAAGATCTACTATATGACCTTTTTGATAGAGAATGTTTATCCCTATATGAATAAATCCTAGCCAAATATTGCACAATTTAGATTCATATTTCTTGGCTTAGGATTCATCATCAACATTACCATTAATTATATAGCCCTGCATAACATACATGATCTCCTGCTTGATACAATTGGTGGTGATTGTATCTTCCTTGGCAACCTTCAAAACTCTTCATATAATATTGTATATTCTCTTTAAAGATTTAAGACTCCAGGGGATATAAGGTTCATCCTCAAGTTTCGAATATTACGACCTTCCGAAACCATCATCATTATCACATCATGCATCTCAAATCCCACAGAACTAAAGCTAATGTTTTTTTATGGCATGCCATTTCCCATGATGATGCTTCCACTGTTGAAGTTCTTATAAGTAGAAAATCAATATCTATGAAATGTTATATGATAGGAACAACTAGAACCACGTGATGTTACAATTGATAAGATGAAAATATTGTTCAAGTTCAATTCAATTCATCTTGATCCTCGTTCGTGAAGGTACGATCTAGCTCGTTAAAAGTTTGAGTAAGAACAAAGCTGAAGTATATTTCTTTTTTACATATTTTTGCATCGATTAATGTTTTGTTTGAGAAAAAGCATAAAAGAATGTATGTCAAAAATCTTTTTCACTTCATTACTTCAACCAAGATTCATATAAATAATTTGATTCAATCAAACTTGATAGAAATTTTATATTTATCAACTATTGAGTATTTAACCAATCTTTATAAATTCCATCCACACATGATGCACTTATTTATACACACCCATGTAGAGTGGCGATCCTGTGAGATGGGGATTCCGTGAGATGGTGAGATGGGTAATCTCAACCACCCATTTTACCATCATTCACGGCATGAAACCTGGGGGGATTTAGATAGAATAATGAGTGAAACGTGAGTTTTAAATTTCGTGTAAAAAACACCCCTAACATGTCCATCTGGAGGGGGTCGGTTTCAACAATTCTGAGACCGTTAAAATTTGACAGTCTTGATGGATACACTGTTAAATTTTATCGAACTTTTAATGAATCGAACATGAGCGGACCTACCTTATTCTGTTCGATTCGTTTATCTAAAGGAACCTAAACTTATGTTGAAATGCAGTTTGTTTATTTTCAAACCGAAAATTAGTTGAATTTTTTAATGAAGCAAACTTGAATAAATATTGAACCTGAGAATATTTTGATAACCCAATTGAGGAGTACCTAAAGGAGTGAGATTGAAAATAATCTATCAATCATTAACGCATTGTTTGATTTCTTTTGAGAGGTCTTTCGTATCTAAATTAGCTTGAATTTGTCTAATCTTCATTTTAGATATGTAAAGCCATAAACTATTTAAACGTTTCAAAGATTAATTTCATATATTTGTGACACAATAGGAAGACAAAACCATACCACACATACATCACTCTGTATGGGATCTAGATACCATTGCATATTACACCTTTTATTGGTGAAGGGTGCTCTAGTCATCATACATCTCGAATACAATTTTCATTATATTTTCAAAAAAAATCTAAAGATCAATCTTTTACCAATCTATTGATCATACAACTTTTTTTTCATTTATTATCTAATTGAAAGTAATAACAAATAATTTCATTATAATTCAAAGTAAAAATCCCGTTCCAAACCGACAATAGTGTTGATTTCAATTCTAGGGTCAAACCACATACTTTTAATAATTTCACATTCCAACTTAGCAGTTTGGGTTACACATTTCTTAAGGCCTTTCCCATTTTCCGTTCTTGCCTCTACAAAGACGCTAAGTAAGCACATCATGTCTATTGTGTGAAAGGTAATTAATTAATTAGTAATTTTCAAGCTCTCCCAATGTCGTAATACATAACCAAGCCAATCCTCTAGTTAGGATGCTACTATAATGATAGTGCCTTATTTTAGCTTATTCCTCACCCTTATTCCTACCTATTCCTGAACCAGAGTATGGAGTAGTTAGAATAACATTTCAAGTTAACAAAGTCGGAGGGTTTCGAGGATGGGTTCGTGTCGATAGGCGAGGGGCGTAAGGTGTGGCGGCCGAAGCCATGCGGGCCTCTGGTGATCTCGAGAGGGGAAGAGGGTTGGTCGCTGGTCACCAGAAGGAGAACTCGTCGAAAAGAGCCTCAGTGCTTTCGATGTGGGCGACATGGGCATCGTGCGGCTTCATGTTCAGACCATATCCGTTGCTTCACTTGCAGCGGTGTTGGGCACCGAAGCTTCGAATGCGGAAAGCTGCGTCGTGGGCCTCGTGAAAAGTTCGTTGTTGTTCGTGGTAAGCAGGCGGCTGTCCTTCCAGGCTCTCAGGCGTTGACGCCGGAACAAAGTTCGGCGAAAATCGTTCAGGGAGGCCGTTCTTTTGCTGAGGTGGTGATGGGGGGGGGGAATCGCAGCCCCCGGGAAAGGTCAATTTGTGGGCTCCTGGTGCGCACCTCTTGCGCTTCCCCGGAGATGGCATCGGCAGAGCTCTCATCGATGCTCGGGGGGACTTTCAAGGGTGATGTCGTTGGGTTGTCCCCGGGATTGCTCCTTGCTCGAGGTCTATCCCCGGATGAAATGGGTGTGGTTCTGTATAAAGGAGATGGTTTGAGTTCGTCGTGGAGGAGGCCTCGTTTCGCTGACGGGGAGTTAGCACCTGCTCGCTATGTCCTACGTCTACGAGGGGGTTCCTCTCCTCTCGCGCTCAGAGGGAAGACTGAAAGAGCTTTTTGCAGGCGTCGGAGAGGACATGGTCTTGCTCTCGGATGGTCTTCTTCCGGGTTCGGATGCTGCAGTGGTGACTGTCGCGGTTTGGATCAGAGGTTGTCCACCGCACCAATTGCATCTCGGTGTGGGACGTGCGAGCTTCAGGATTTCCGTCGAGGCTGTCTCTCCTCCTCCACCGTCGTCTGCGGCGGAGATACAGCGGAAAGACGGAGATACGTTCAATGGACGAGGCGCAATTAATTCCGGGATTGACGGTGCATTTCCCGATTCGGTTTCCTCGTTGCCAATTCTTGCGGATTTCGAGGCAATTGATTCGGGCATCCAAAACGACGGGGCTTTAATTGGCAAGATCTCTCCAATGGACGGGATTTTGAATGGTAACTTCTCCCCAACGGGTAAAGCACTGGATGTGCCACCTAATGTCAATTGTGGAGGGAAATTTATGGGGTCATGCGCACCTTTTACGGATCCAGATCATGGCCAAGCTTTCGTTTCAAATACAATGGTCGGTGGGGCTCCTTTTTCTGGTGATGCAGGATGTGCACATTCTGCTTGTCCGGGATCAAACAACTTGGATCCGGGTGTCCCCTCTCCGGTTTTGCTCCCCCTTATTTCTCCTACTTTTCAGGTTGCTCCTTCCGTGGGTGGCTTGGTGCTCTCAAACCAAATTACAGATGGGCCTCTTTTGCCACCCGTCTCCGAACTGGGGGATGTTTGTGGTAAGGATGCTGATGTAGCTCCTGCTTCAAGTCCTTCATTTACAACTGTTCAGGGGGCTGCGTGCGACGAGGATGTTGCTGTCCTGCATCCATCCCTGGTGGCTAACAATGACGCTAGGGTGTTGTCAGTCGACTTATGATGTTTCTTTGTGCCAGAAACCTCATCTCTTGCGAGAACGACGACCATTTTCCTGCTGTCGCATGGTGGGGAAGCGGAGGGCAATGGTGATGAGGGAGGTGACTCGGGTGCTGAACCATCCATCTGTGACTCTGTGGATGGCCTTAATGTGGGAGATTGTAGGCAACACCGTAAGAAGGGATACAGACCAAGGAAGGAGAGATGCAGAAGAACCGAGGAGGGTGTTGTGGAAGCAGGGGAATCAGAGAAGCTTAATGTGGCTAAGGTGGCGGGGGTGATCCCCGTCGTCGAGATTGATGTAGGTTGCAAATGAAGATGGCATCTTGGAACGTGCGGGGTTTGGGGAACCCCGAGAAAAGAGGTTCTGTGGGATCTCTTTTGAATGATTGGTTGGTTGATATCGTTTTACTTCAAGATACAAAGCTCAGTGATTGTCTAGATTTGGTATGGAAGTCCCTCCGACTAACACGCATGAACAACTTCTTTGTGTTAAATGCTGTGGCCAGTGCAGGCGGTACTGTTGTGGCCTGGGATGGGGACAAGTTTGACTCTCTATCAGAGAAAAGGGGCAGATTCGTGCTGACAGTTGAGCTTCTCGTGAAGCAACTTGGTTCAAGGATAGTGATTTCTTGTGTCTATGGGCCAACTGATCATTCTCTACAAGGTAACCTATGGGCAGAATTACGGGAAGTGAGAGAAGCACTCCCTGATGCGGCTTGGATCGTGGCTGGTGATTTTAACGGCACTTTGTTCGCGGCCGACAGACCAGGAATGCGGGGGGGACAGGATCATGGCTCACAAGGTTTTGTGGATCTAGTGGGAGATTTGCAGTTGGAGGTTTTGGACGCCGTTGACATTGGATACACTTGGAGAAATTCTGGGTCCCGTTCGAGATTAGATCGTTTTTTACTCTCTCCAGAGATGCTGCAGTTATTCCCCATGTGCGGAGTTTCTTCTCGCCCAAGAACTAGATCGGACCATTCTCCTTTGGTCTGGGACAGTGGTGAGGAGGATATCCCACGCTCTTTTTTCAGATTTGAGAGGGCATGGCTACTTGAAGATGGTTTCCATGAGCTGGTTGCTGATCATTGGAGGTCAGTGGAAGGAGAGGGGTCGGTTGCCTCATGTTTGTCACAGAAGTTGGTCAGCCTAAGGTAGAGATTGAGCAGTTTCAAGCGTGAGGTAAGAGAAGCTAGGAGGGAAAATCGAACAATGGCAGAGGAAGGGATTGCGAGGCTAGACAGGTTAGAAGACTCTAGGGACCTGGTGGATGAGGAGCTGAAAGAGAGAGGGGATCTCGTGAAGGTTGTTGCTCTTGAAGATAAGAAGAAGGCAGTGGAGTGGAAGCAGAGATCAAGACAGAAATGGCTCAAGGAAGGTGATGCGAATACAAATTTCTTTCACACTGTGGCCAGCGGAAGGAGAAGAAGAAATCTAATCCGGGCAGTGGTTGTGGGGGGGTCGAGAGTGGAGGGTGAAAAGGAGATTGGGAGAGCGCTAGTGAATTATTTTCATGAGCTCTCAAGAAGGGTGGTGCCGAGACAGTGGAGGTGGGCAGGGACGGGGGCTCCAACCCTCCTACCCGAGCAGTGTGAGCGCCTAATTAGACCTTTCACTAAAGAGGGGTTGAAGCTTGCCGTCTCTTCGCTAAATGGCGACGGAGCGCCTGGAGCGGATGGCTTTCCTGTTTTTTTCTACAGTGAGTTCTGGGAGGTGGTGGGTGATGATGTCTTTGCAGTTCTGGAGGAGTTTAGCAATGGGAATGCAGGTTTCAATAGAGTCAATAAAGCTATGTTATTTCTTCTTCAGAAGAAGGAGGCATCCGAACGTGTTGAGGATTACCGTCCCATCACCCTCTCTAATGCAATCTATATGATTATTGCTAAAGTTCTTGCTGAGAGGCTTGGTGAGGTCCTTCATGACCTGGTTTCTCCAGCGCAATCTGCTTTCATATCAGGAAGACAAATTGGCGACAGCTTGGTTATGGCCTCTGAGATTATTGCAGACTGGCAACGACGTCAGGTTCATGGGGTGTTGTGGAAGGTGGACTTCTCCAAGGCGTATGATAGTGTTGATTGGCGTTTCTTATGGTCTGTGTTGGCCAAAAGGGGATTTCCTGATTTATGGATCTCGTGGATGAAGCGATGTACCGCCACTGCATCTTACTCTGTTCTAGTGATCGGTCGTCCTGAGGGTGGATACTTCCAACCGCAGCGAGGTGTTCGTCAAGGGTGCCCTCTTACGCCGCTCCTCTTCGTCTTGGCAGGAGATGTCTTACCTCGTATGGTGAATCAAGTTGTGGCTCATGGTCTCGCGGCAGGCTATACACTGGGGGACATATCTATTCCGGTTCTTCAATATGCAGATGATACAATTTTCTTTATCGAAGGTGGGCTTGCTGAGCTAAGGAATATGTCGTTGGTTTTGGAGATATTCGGTGAACTCTCTGGTTTTAAGATCAACAGAGAGAAATCTAGCATGATCCCTTTTGGCCTTTCTGAAGAAGAAAAGGTTGCTTGTTCAGAAGAGCTAAGATGCCCATGTAGTACAAGATCGATTAAATATTTGGGCCTCCCATTGGGTTGTGGTCGGCTACATCTTTCTGACTGGCTACCAGTGGTGGAGAAACTGGAGAGAAAACTGGCAGGGTGGAAGGTTTCTTTGCTCTCTCGTGGCGGGCGCCTGATTCTGGTGAAGGTGGTCCTGGCGGCTATACCTATTTTCTTCTTGTCTACTAGGCTTCTTCCGGTAGGGATTCGTAATCACCTTGAGAAGATTATGCGAAGGTTTTTTTAGGGCAAGACTGGTGTGGATGGACGTGCCTTGCATCTTTTGGATTGGGAGACAGTTACTTTACCCAAGGAAGAGGGGGGTCTAGGGGTGCCAAGGTTGGAGCTGGTAAACCATACACTACTGCTGAAATGGGTTGTGAGAATCTGGGGTGACAAAGAGGACTTATGTAGCAGACTCTTACGCAGTATCTACAGAGTCGAGGTACACTCTATTAATGTTATCGTAGAATTCGCTTTGAGACATCTCTATGGAAGGGTATTCATGCGACTTTCCCAGATCTTCCCCATCTCCTCCGTCTGAGCTTAGGTGATGGCAACACTTTTTCCTTCTGGACAGATGGCTGGATGAACAACGAACCTCTAGCCTCCTGCTTCCCGCGTTTGTATGCTATAGCTGTGGACAAAAGTGCTCGTGTCGCAGATCTCTGGGATAATGGATGTTGGAGACTTAATTTTGCAGGTGCGCTCTCTGAACGACGTATGCAGGAACATCGCAACTTGATGGAGTCTCTTGCTAGGATTGAGGGCCCCTCTATTGGTAAAGATCATTGGGTTTGGCGAGAGGGTGAATTCTCTGTCAAGAAGGCCTACACTGTGCTGATCAAGGGAACTGAACCGCTTGAAGAGGACCTTGTTAGGGATTGTAGGATGATTTGGGAGTGGAAACTTCCGGCACGTATTAGAGTGTTCATGTGGCTCCTGAGGCATGGTAGATTACTCACCAAGGAGAGACGTGCAGACATCTTTCATTCTGATGATAACTCATGTGTTCTTTGCAACTCATCACTAGAATCCGCTGAGCACCTATTCCTGGACTGCGATAAGACGAAGGTTTTGTGGCAGGTGCTTGATATACCTTGGGTTGATCTTAGCTGCATGACGTCCTTCTGGGAATCTCTCTTCAACTCCAGATTTCGGCCGAATGCTGTGAGATTGTTGCCAGTTGTGAGATTATGGGCTTTATGGGTTAGTAGAAATGGTGTAATTTTTCGTGCGGAGAGGTTTTATGTTGAAAATGTAGTCCACCTTGCTCGGACTCTCCTCGAGTCCTGGATGTTTTAATCATCTTTTATATTAATATACTGGGGCGGGCACCAACGTGTGTTTCCCCCTTTTTTGGCTCAAAAAAAAGGATGCTACTATAATATGTGTACGTAACTTGATCGTAGTATTCGGTCTATCATGTTCGTACGTACTAAGGACCTTCGGTTCGAGAATAAACATGAATAAAGATATAGGATAAGTAGAATAAGGGTTTATTCTCTGTTCGGCTAGAAAGATAGGAATACCGAGAATAAGATGGAATAAAAGTAGATAAGGTGGAATAAAGATATGAATAATGGTGGAATAAGGTGAAAAAAATGGATATGGATTGGAATAGCCGTACTCTTGAGAACCGCACTAGACGAGGAATTGACTCGTTATTCTCCAAACAAACATGGCTACCAATAAAGGTTGTATCACAACATATGCTAATTTATACCATATAAACTATTAGAACAAAAATATGCCCTCCTCTAAGGTAGCGAGTCAACACCATCCAGTTATAGTCATGAAATTTTGAGAAATCATTGTTAAAACTTCGTATATTAAATCTGTAGCAATAAAAACCAACACCTTAAAATTATCTTTGATTGTTGAAATTGACAACCGCTATACAATTCGTGTAGAACGGTCCGATGACCGCGTGGTCAAGAACTACGGTCGCGGCCGACGGATAAGGCAACCGGGTATTTTGGAGGACCTAACCTTGGGGTGTGGGGGAGAAGGCGGACTTCGCTATGGGGATTTCACGCCCTATAAATGCTGATCTCCATTGGAAGGAGTTGCACCATCCGAGCACAACCCTCGCCAAGGGAAACCTCTCCCATCTTCATCTCTCTCACTATCCTCTCTCATTCTCTCTATCTCTCAAGAAGAGTTTGTCGACGATGTACCTCGGCGTTGCTTCAATTCGTTGTTGTATCAAAAGCAACGAATCATATTACAACGGTTATATCTTGATTTTATAGGTCGTATTTGGATAGACGATACTTGTCATTGCTCAATTTTTATGCGCAAGATATCTTGTTTATATCTTATTAATATAATACCTCACGTATACCTTTTTTTTTAGCTGTAAAAATATTGAACAGTTCACATCCTTCGCATTTGTCTGGGTTGTCATGAAACCGATTTTACTGGATATGTTTTCGTAACACAATAAGTATACATATGGCATAATATGAATGTTTATAAAGAATCGTCTTATATGTATAAATTCTAGTAAATCTTGTACCTTCAACGTTACTGTAAGTATGAGACCTACTGCAAAAGTTTCAAGCTTTTGAACTCTGACCAGGAAGTTGTTCATCTAGAGTTATGGCTACATATGTGAATGGATTATGAGACACAGTTATCAGAAACACAGCAAAAAATGCAATCATTGGAAACAGAAGATTCACCAATGACCATGTTAACATGCTTAACAGTTAACACCTTAGATCTTTTGAGGCACCATGCATCTTCCTATGATTTTTTTCAGTATCTATAATCCCCATCAAAATATGGGGAGAAGAAGTTCAATTCTTCTGCATCCATTGCTCTCGCTTTGTATCGCCTTCTTTCTTGTGCTCATGTCCTGGAGGATTTTGTGTGTCCGTTCTCCTAACAAGTACTTGTAAGAGCTGTCTAAGATGAGCTTATGCATCGATCATGGTGTTACAGGTACCCGCACGAAGAATGGGGAGAAATACCTTTGGCTTTCGTCGTGACGCAACCAGGAAGTGCCATCAGTGAAGCGCAGATCATGGACTTTGTAGCAAAACAGGCAAGTCTACTAATCTCTTCTTCAGCAATTTAGAAAGTATCACTATATATGCTCGTCCTGTGAAGGAAGAACAGACGATGACATTATTGACGAAGATGTGCAATTAATAATATATATGCAGGTTGCACCATTCAAGAAAATCCGGAAGGTGGAGTTTGTGGCTACCATCCCGAGGAATCCCTCTGGGAAGATCTTGAGGAGAGAGCTTGTTTCCCGCGCCCTATGCGTCAAAGCATCTGAGTGACCTAAAACTGCGAGGGAATTCAGGAAATGCATCACTGTTCAAGAAAACTTCAAAGTGATTCGCATGTATGAACTCACACCGATGTAAATTAGAAATAAGTCCGTACTTGCAAGCCCACCGTGAAAAGCTTGTCGGTCATGATCAGCTACATTAATCACTGCAACAAAATATGTTTCAGCTGATTGTCGACGGAATATACCTTTCCCATGACGGAATAAATCTTTAGATTATTGTGTCACTTGATGTCTCATGTAAGAAATAAAGCATGCCCCGAAGGGTCCATCACAAAGGGATATATAGCCGATAAATGTTTAACCTTTGTATCAAGATATTTTGGCAGTGTTGAGACATGTCTCAATCGCAAGCCATGCAACTGCAAAGAGGCGAGAACTTGGTTGGCTATTTGTTTGAGAGTGGTGGACGGGTTCTTGGAAAGACGTATCCCGTGGTTCTTGACAGAAAATCTCGTGCTCAAGCACATCATTATGTGTTAATACATTACAAAGACATTGATCAATTTAGAAGGTATGTTTGATAATTACATAATTTATCAAACATTTTAGTGGTTTTAACATGTATGCTACTTGTATTCATTCAAAATTACATGTAACCTTTTTAAGCTTTGTAATTACATCATGATCCACTTTAAGCACATAGGTTACAATGTAATTTTTTTTAAGCCCAAAAGGGGGAGACACTCATAGGTGTTCACCCCTTAAGTATATTAAGAAAAAGCAAAAAAAAAAAACAAAAATAGGAGAGAACAAAGCAAGCACTCTAGACAACACAAGCGCGCAACAACCCCACCGCATGAATACAGACATTCTCCTTGTAAAATCTCTGGCTAGAAAACAGAAGGTCATTCCTAGCCAACCAAATGGACCAAACCAACGCAAGAGGCTGCAACAGCTCCAATCTCGGTCGATGCTTGGCCGCAACCAGCTCCCTGCAAAAAACCACGACACTTGCCCTTCCAACCCACCCCAGTCCCGGGTCCGCCCAAACCGGAAGCACGGATGGGCACAAAAAAAAGAGATGGTCCGGAGTCTCGATACCCTCCTCACACAACAGGCACCTGTTAGAAATTATCCCAAGCAGTCTAGCACACCGGTCTCGCGTCATCAATCTTTTTCTCCCGAATAGCCAGAAGAAGAAAGCAACTTTCATGGGAAGATCCAGTCCCTAGAAGAAAGCACAGTTCCCCGCCATCTTCGCAGATAAAGAGGGAGGAGGCCTGCAGATCGTGGAGTAATCCTTCCGCATAGAGAAGGGACCTTCATGCCAGACCCAATGGTCACGCCCCAAAGAAGGCCCCGGAGCATCCCGAAGCCCGTCAATCAACCGCAAGAGATCCTCAAGGCGCCGGCCGGAAAGGCTCGAACGGAACGCCGGCAACCAGCTCTCGTCAACCCAGCAGTGAGAAACCCGAGCATCCTAGTCCCAGTCAGAGCAAACAGACGAGGGAAGTGCAAGGACAACGTTCCCCTGTCCGTCCAGTCATCCCTCCAGAAGGCGAATTGAAGGCCACTCCTGAGCGCAGGCCTGAACAACGACTGGAAGTTGGCAGTGAGCGACAGAACAGCTCTCCAAAAGGTGGACAATCTCCTTACCCGCGACCCCACTGCCATGCCCCCATCGGCAACGCCCCACCCGCCCGGTAAATCTGACGTAGGAGCGTGCAGTAAAGATCCTCCCTATCACCCCAAATTCTGGACACCCACTTCAGCAACGACGCCTCATTCAGCTCGCCCAACCGATGGATCCCCAGACCCCCATCGCACTTCCACAGGGTAACCTCCTCCCAGCTGACAAGGTGAATACTAGTACCCTGCCCGTTCTTTCCCCACAGGAACCTTCTCATCAGACCCTCCAGCCTCCTCCTGATGTCCGCAGGCATGAGCCTCGTGGAGGAGTAGTAAACCGGCATGGAGGAAAGCACCGCCCTCAAGAGCACCAGGCACCCTCCCTTGGAAAGAACTGTCGCCTTCCACCCTGCCAGCCGCCCATCCACCCTCTCAACCAGTGGAAGCCAGTCCGTCATCTTAGATCTCCCGAAACTCGGTGGCAGACCTAAGTAGTGAATGGGGAGAGCTGAGGCCTCGGTGCTCAGTGCTGACCCACAGGTAGCAGCCAGTTCATTGGACATACCAAACGGGACCATCTTGAATTTGTTGGCATTCTGCTTCAGCCCAGACATCTCACTAAAAAGCTCAAGTGTCACCGCCATACCCTTAGCCTCCTCGACTCCCCCCTCAATGAAGAAAATGGTATCGTCGGCATATTGAAGTAGCGGGATCCTCAAGTCGTCCCTCGTGTAGCCGCTCGTTAACCCCTCCTGTTGCACATTGTCAACCATACAGGCAAGGACGTCTGTCGCGATGATGAAGAGGAGAGGAGCGAGAGGGCAGCCCTGTCTCACTCCCCTCTGCGGCTGAAAGAAACCACCCTCCGGGCGCCCGTTGAGCAGGACCGAGAGGGAAGCCGTCGTAACACAACGCTTCATCTAGGAGATCCAGAGCTTAGGGAAGCCTCTCCTATGCAAATCCGCCCAAAGAAAAGAATACATGATCATGACTATCAAAGCCTCATATTATAAGGTTGATTAGTTGTGATTTTTTTGAGACTTTATTGACAATAATTCTAACTTTTTAATTGATTTAGTGAATTCCTAATTGAGAAACGTAAGGCATATCATCTCAATCGAGTCACTAGTATAATGGAAAAAATGTTTAATCGAGGATTTTGCTTCATGGTTATCACTAAAGGTATACATTAATATTTATTTCATATATATTAAAATTTATTACTACTTTAGTCCATGTTCCTATCTTAACATTACCTTTGTTTCTTTAGGTAACAAGATTGGAAAATGATCAATACTCTGATGAAGTAGTACCGATAGCAAAAAGCCCACATGATGTTGTTACGAGTTTTAGTTCATTCCTTATTAATGGGTTTAAATTCCATACAAAGTCTTTAGAGAGATTTAGAATCACATAAAATAGCGGCGTAATGGTGGAAGTTGATAATCAACTATATTACGGAATTCTCACCGATATCTACGAGTTGAACTATTATGAAAAGCTGAATGTTGTCCTTTTTCATTATGATTGGGTAGATGTATCAAAAAGAGGATTGAAAAAAAAGGATGGATTTACTTCTGTGAACTTCTCTAAATTAATACACACAGGTCAACAATTGAAGAATGATCCGTTTATATTTTCGTGTGAAGCAAGACAAGTATTCTATGATCCTAAAGATGATGCATGGAGTCATGTTGTGATTACAGAACCTAGGGATTTATTCGATTTGGGTACTTCAAATAAAAATGTTTATCAAGATGTTGAG
Organism: Ottelia alismoides; assembly: GCA_037367405.1. Taxonomy (NCBI): domain Eukaryota; kingdom Viridiplantae; phylum Streptophyta; class Magnoliopsida; order Alismatales; family Hydrocharitaceae; genus Ottelia; species Ottelia alismoides. The sequence continues at coordinate 429,520 of JAZKJV010005841.1, forward strand.
TCATATAATCCTTGTATAACAAAATATATCGTGATGAATGAATTAAATGATTCTATTTCACGATGCAGGAGGAATGATGATTAGAATTTCTCGAGTTTTTTTCCCGTATTTAGTCACTATTGATTTGTAAACCATTTTATAGCATCAACGGGAAGTTGGGCACCACAAGTGTACTTGATGATGCAATGTGATGTGTTTTTTCTTGATGGAACCTCTCTGTCAGGTGTAAGCATATGCATGTTTTAATATGAATTAGAATTTTTGTTCTTTTCATTGTGGGTTTATTACTATATATATAAACCATGATTTATGGTTCATTGGATGTAGGTAACATTTTATATCTCATTGGCCAAGTAAAGGTGAGAATCACAAACTTATTAAATGAGTTTTTATTGTTGATTAATTCTAATAAAATTAAATTTCCAAATCACAAATACTTTTTTATAAGTTGGTGTTAGAATATATATGATGTAAGATTTCTATGATATGTCCTGACTTGAGATCAGAATAGATGGAAAAAATGTACAGATTAGCAGAAGCTTTCAATTCTGGATAATGGATAAGGAGCCTCTAGTACCAATGGAATGGAGCATAGTAATCCATCCATACACTTACATTAATCAATAGAAAGGCCCGCAATGAGCAACTCTTAGTCCCCAAGTTTAAAGTTTCAAAATTCTCAAAGTATAGTAAGAAACCAGTTTGATCCCATGATCCATAAAGAGAATTGAGAAAACCTTCATTTGCAACAAAAGATCAACTAAACTCTTCAGGGGTTTCTTCTTGTTGTATGACAACCTAACTAAAAATCGAACACAAGCTTATAAATAGAAGGAAAAATAGATACGCCATCAATAGTAGATTAATTTGTCTTAAACCATTCATGTATATATTGTTGGTCATTAAAAATTTTGACTTATAATCTACACAAGAAACTACGTACTATTCTTCGAATCATATAGACTATATCTCACACTTTTTTTAGTTGAAGATTATGTTTCCTAGGAACATGTATGTTGATGGTTGGATTCTTGAATCACTTGGTAAAAAATGACGCGATTTCAAGCATGCTCTTAAAGAAAATTAATCCCCCAAGATGTGCTAGAAGATATGAAAAACCAACCCAAACCTCCTATTCTACAATAAGAATAGTGTCGTTATGTCGGCTAGGTAATTTTTATAGGAATTTTTTTATTTATACTCTTAGACTTAGATGTGTATAGTGTAAGTACGGAAGTGTCGAACTCAGGAGGCAAACTATTAGAACTAAGATAAAATATAGAAAACTAATGTTTAATGTGTTTCCTAATTTTTATTTATTTTTAAGTATTTTCCTGAACTTTTATCTAATTTTTATGAATTTTATATTATTATTGTGATTTTAATATACCTATGTAAAAATATAATTTTTTATACTTTTATATTTGTTTTTAATTTTGTAGTTTTTATGTGTTTAAATTATTATACAATTTTTACGAAATCTTTAGAAAATACTTTGTAATTTTTATTTAATTTTTTATGTTGAAAACTATTTTTTTAAATGGATTTTTATTTGTGATTTTAAAATATAAAATAGTGAGAAAATATTTTTATTTTATTTTTATTAGAAAGTAGAGGAAAATATATTCAGAATGATATATTATACGTTTTTATACAATTTTTATTGAGTTAGTTGTGATTTTTTTAATGTTTTATGTATTTTATATTTATTATTGGGTTTATTATTCAATTTTTATTTTGTTTTTTATTATGTAGAATATAGTAAAATATATTAAGAGTACTTTTATAGAATTTTGAAAAATTGTTTATATTTTTTATATGTTTTTAAAGTTTGTGTATTTTTTATATTTTTAAATGATTTATTTAATGGTAGAAAATATTTTTATTTTTCAAAAATTATTTAATATTGTATAAAGTGTAAATTATGGTATTTATATGTATTTTTATTATATTTTTATATATTGTATTTTTATTTATTATATATATATATATAATGTGTATATTATAGTATACTGTATAGGGGTACGTCTGTAATTATATGGAAATTTGGGGGCATTTGCAAATAGCAAAAGTTGGAGGATGTATGCACACAAAAATCCCAGAAAGCGCGTATGCTTCACGTGAGTGCTTCAGCTGCCAGGGACCTATATGCAATATCAAGAAGTACCGAGGATGTCCCTGCAAATTTCACAAAAAAATATCAGTAATCTTGAGCGGTGCGTTAGTACTGGTTTCTGGACTCGACACATGGTGCACTGATGTGCATCCGATCAACAGATGATTGAAAGGCTATGGTTGATGTGATCGAACGACACTTACAATACTCCTCTTGATGAACCAACAGTTTTTTGTAGTTTTGTTCTCCCCCTTTCCGAATCAAATCCAGATGAAGGGTCAGATTCTCTAGATTTCTGGTGATTGAGGCTACAAGGGGTCAACGATGCATCCCGATTCAAATCTAGATGAAGGGTCAGATTCTCTAGATTTCTGGTGATTGAGGCTACAAGGGGTCAACGATGCATCCCGATTCTAGTCGTTGCTATCTCCGTGATGCTCGAAGTCGAATACTCTGATTCAGTTGCGATAAAGATATGTTTGATGGATGATGTTTTGTTCTGCAGATGCCGACGGTGTTCAGCTCCCAGTAGATATATAGGAGGATAATCTCGGTGAATTAAGATCCAGCTACTAGAAGCCTCCTGATGGTTTGATGATCCTGCTACAGGTACTAGCGTACGAAAGTGATATGTGATCTCCAGATGCTTCGTGCGTGACTCTCCCAATGGTGAGTCAACTCTAGCTTCGAATCTGTAGGTTGTGATTGCTTGTAGATGAAGGATCTACAAGAGTTCCTGCACAGGAGATAGAGACTCAAGGCATGAGTCCTCAGTTGAGAGTTATAGAAAAGGGGATGTATGGCGATGATTGGAGTGGATTTGAAGTCAATTCGAAGAGGAAGATGAAACTTGAGAAGAGAATTGAGGAGGAGAGAGATTGAGGATAGCAGAGAGGAAGGGGAGAAGAGAGAGATGGAGAGCTAACCTGGAACGAGATGGATGGTTTGGATGGATTCTCTTGTACACCTGGAGATTGGAGGATCTCCAGGAGGTCCTTGCCTCCATGCGAGGGTGAAGCTCGCGAAGGCTAAACGTGGCAGCGGAGATATACCTCACTGTTGCGGTGATCTTGTTGGCCTTCAACCCTATCTCTTGCTCGACGGAGTTGAGGCTCTGTCACTCGCCTGGACCGGATCTCACGGAGGAGGTGAAAATGCTAAAGGCGGATGGAGGAGCTTGGAGTGGAAGGGGTTCCTATTTATAGGGTTAGGTATCTTGGAGCCCACGCTGGGTGATAGGGTCACCGGAGGAGGCGAGCTCGGTCACTGGAGTTGTTGGGCTACCGGCCAACGGCCGAGCCGTTGGTGCGGTTGGTGGAGGAAGAAGGAGGAGAAGGGGGCGGCATAGGGAAATCGCGAGGAAGAAGAAGGAAAGGGGAGGCGGGTGCAGCGGGCATAAGAAAAAATAACAACAACAACAACAACAAAGCCTTTTCCCACAATTAAGTAGGGTCGGCTACATGGATTCTTCGCCTCCATTCAGATCTGTCTTGGGTCAATCTCGGACTTATATCTAAAAAACTAAGATCCCTTCGTATAGTCTCTTTCCAACACTTCTTGGGCCGTCCTCGCCTCTCTTGGACGGCTCAACATCCCAACACTCGCATCTCCTAACCGGTGCATAAGAAAAAAATAAAATAAAATTAATTAATTATTTTAATAACTAGATTAAATAAATTAGTTTAAGAGATAATTAAATAGATAGTTACATAATTAAATAAGTCATTAAGTAATTAAAATATCTAATTAAATATATATTTATTTAAATAATTAAATAGCTTAATAAATAAAAACTAAATAATAAATAAATTTTATTTAATTTAGTAATAGAATATTAATAAAATATGTAAATATAATGGATGGCATATATTACATAAGATAAAATGAAGTACATTGTACAATGTATACCAATATGGTCCCAAACTCACTTTTCGCATAGTAATTCTAATTTTAACGAAATCGGTGTCATTTGGTAGATAATTTTATAAAACAAACTTTAAAAGTGACTACGCCTAATTCGGAGTTCATATGGTCGAGTTATGCAGTCCAGAAATTTAGGCCACGGCTTTGTGGGTTCATGATTTATTGGCATTTGACTTAAGTTATATTTTTATATTTTTGTATTGGTTTTTAGAAACACTTTAAAAAATAAATTAAGTTAAAAGGAGTTAAGAATAATTAATTTAAAAATTAGGAAGTTTATGCATTAGTACATATAGATAAAGGGTCCCAAATAGCAAAACTCACTTGTTTTATTCTAATATTTTTTTCTATTTTTAATAAATAGTATTAATTATAAAATGAAGTTTAAAATGAGTTTGGTCAATTTGGAGTTTTCTATAAATAGTTATGAACCTTGGAAGTCAGTTTTTTACGGCTTTTTCGGTTCATCATAATTAATTAATTAATTATTGGATATTTTTTCTGATATTTTTATAAATTAGTATATATTTACAAACAACTTTTGTGAAGAAAAGATTTTGATTTGAAATGATCTTAATGATAATTAAATAGGTGAAATATTTACAAGGTGAAAAACATATGGATGTATAGTTGTGGTCTTAATTTTCTGACATTTTTATATGTTAGGATCCTTATATCTCCTGACTTATTTATTTTATCGACCAAGTCAATATTGACTCGGTCTCAACGTTAGGATCATTCTGTATATTTTTTATATACATCCTTCATTTTCTTTTATTTTCATTTTTGTCTTTATTATTTTATTTTAGATAAAATGAGTGTTTTATATATAATAGTAATAAATGTGGTTAGAATGTTAACTAATGGAAATTAGTGAATATTTACATGTATTTTAGCAAAGATTTTAACCAAAATGAAAGAATAAAGGTGATGTATCATAGATTCATCATTTACCTATACCATACCTTTGTTAGTCTCTTAGCAAACACTTATTCTATAAAGAACTGCAAGAAAAAAGGAAAAGAAAAAGGAAAAATAAAAGAACTTAGAACATGTTTGTTTCTTTAAGCTGAATCTCACTTCACCCAAAATTTAGAACTTGGAATAGGTCTTTGGATTATTAGTGTGTCAAGACTCTATTAGAATTAGGATATAAGACTCGACAACCCCCAAGTTCCACAAATCCCTATCTAGGTCCACCTCAACAGCCAGCTCAGATCCACCTATCCCTCACGCAAACTTTTCAGCTTTGAAGGCAATTTGTACTGTGTGTGAAGGGTGTTAGCTCTTCATGCTTAAAGAAGTGAAGAAACCGCTCATCCCAATTATACACTCACATTGAGTCCTTATCCAGCTACTCGATCCTCGAGGAGGGGGTATTTCCTTCTAAGGTCAGGTCATGTTGTGTCCACAATCGAGTAGAGAGAGAAAAAGAAGAATGGGAAGAGAACTAGAGTGTGACCAGTATAGTCACATCTCCTTGTGAAGCCTGGACAGTTTAGCCAAGTCTCCACTAAGATAATGTAGGCTTTCTAAATCTTGGACCATTGTGGTCATATTTGTATTTGGTGTATTTGACTTCTTTTTGGTAGAAATGATTATTGCACTGCATAGATCTTTTATGCCACGACGATTATAGAACCTTTTATTTCCATCTATTTTGTAGGTTTTAGAAAAAAAAATGTGCCAACGGATCCTTCCCTCATCCGAAGCATTATTTCAACCCCACTCTCCCATCTTTAAATGTTTGTGCCACTAGACATGGATGGAAATGCACGACCAAAATGGACTGCCCTTCGCAACCTATGCAAGTTGAGCTAAGTGTAAAGTGCATGAGTTCAAAATTGGTTCAAATGGAGAAGAATTAAATAGATGACACCAGGTGTCCTACTTAGGCAAGTTCAAGTTGAATTACAAACATGATCTCATGGAACCCAAAGAATTAAGTCGAATGACCTAAAGAGTCTTAATTCTAGTCCCTTATAAAGTTCCTTTAGGATTAAGTGGATTAAGGCCTAAACCAAGCTCCATCTCTCAGACTTAGATCCATTCGGTTCAAGAATCAAACTTATTCTAAAAAATGATAATGAATGTAACAAATTTTTTATGAAGTGGATTTTTCAGATTAAACTTTTTTATGTGATTTTAAAAAAATTTTATATTTTTATTGAATTTTAAAATTGTTAACTTTTAGGACCTTTTTGAAAGAAGTTAGTGGATTAATTTGATTTACATGAATTTTACAAGAATTATGTTCATTTTAACAAATAATTTTATACACATTTTATATATAAGAACTATACGAATTTTATACAAGATTTTATTAAAGAACTTACAAGTTTTAAATAATTAAGGATTTTAACCAAGTATTTTATAACATATTTTAAATATAAATTTTAAGACTTTTTTTAAGTAATATTTATAGTTTTCTTTCGGCTTTTAAAAACCCAAAATATATACACCCATACTTTTAGAGAGTCATATTACTAAAAATACAAAAAAAGTACGAGTTGTGGATTCTAAAGTATATATAGAATATATATACGACACCCCCTATAATTAACGTGAACTTTGTCCTCATAGTGACTAAAGAAGCAGCAAAGGAAGACATAACTCATGCTAAGTATAGAATGGTGAAAAGAATTTTATACTAAAATAGCTCAAAAGAATAACAAATAAAGAATAGAAGTCAATCATCCCCTCTATACTTAGAATCAAATAATCCTAAGGATAGAAAACTCAAAACCGAAGATGATCGAGGTCAAAAAAATGTACACAATCAACGACTCGTCTTGTCCCCCAAATACTTAGTGTAAAATATCCCTAAGTATAGAGAAGAATATCAACAGTCGGGGGACAAGCAAGAGAGCAGATGATACAAAAATCGAATCAATCAAAAGAGACATGAGCGATATTTCCCCTCCTATACTTCGGGTAAAGCACACCCTAAGTATAAGCAACAACAGGTGTAATAGAACAGAACAATATGAACAACAAGATGTCTACAACCCCCCTGTACTTAGGATAAAGTGCATCCTAAATATAGCAAAAATCCTAAGCGAGACCTAGGGGTGTAAAACAAATGGAAGAAAGAAATAATAAAATCAAAACACGTATTTACAAATGATCGTAAAACTCGGGTATGAGATGCAGAGTGTGAAGAGTGGATAACACATCTCATATAAAATGGATGGGGCAACCTCAATGATTTGTGACTCGTGATCAAGAAAGGGTTTCAATTATCGTAAGACAATTCAGATATATCGAAAGGTCATTGACTCGAAATGTGGATTCGGAAGACAATTCAGATATATCGATGCTACCGTTGTCGTACACCTTTCTCACCAGATATAGGCCTTTTGATTTACTCTGAAGTTTCCTTGGAAATAGTTTCAGTCTCGCATCGAATAGCCAAACTTTCTGATTGGTCTCAAACTGCATATGGTTTATGTGTGCATCATGCCATTCTTTCATCTACTTCTTATAATGCAGGATACTCGTGAAGGCTTCATCTCTTAATTCCTACAGGGCTGCCAATTCTATCTGCCTCTGATCTCCCACATCCTCTAGATCAAAAATTACCTATTTCACTACCCACCAAGGACTGTGCTTGATTTATAAAGGTAAGTGGCATGGCTTGCCATAAACGAGCTGAAAGGGTGATGTACCCAATGGTGTCTTGAAGGATGTTATATAGGCCCAAAGAACTGAGTCCAAAAGCTGAGATCAATCCTTTTGGTATGGTGAACAACCTTCTACAAGATCATCTTAACCTCCCTATTCGATACTTCAGCTAGATCATTCGCCTGAGGTTGATACGGAGTAACAACCTTATGTTCTATACCAAACTCTTTAGCAAGTGCTCTTACCTTATCGTTGATGAAGTGTCTACCCCTGTATGATATCAGAACTCGAGGGACCCCTAACCACAAAATGATATGATTTATCAGAAACTTACAAACCGTGTTCGCATCAGCGGCTCGGCAGGAATAGACTCTACCCAATTACTTAAATAATCTACAACCAGAAGAATATACTCGAATCCCTGATTATTAGGGAACATGCCCATAAAGTGAATTGTAGGCATCAAAGACTTCACATAAGTGAATCGGCTGCATCGGCATCATATCTTTATGTCCACAAGTGCCCATTCTCTGACAGTTAGTACATCTCTTTATGAATGCAGGGGCATCCTCAATGAGAGTCAGCCACCAAGACTGGATTGAAGCACCTTTTTTGTTGTCTTGTTCCCAGAATGGTGTCCTCCAGCTTCTAATTTATGACAATATGTGAGGACACTATGGTATTCCCCCTAAGAAATACACCAACGTCAAACAGAATTCTCTCCTTCATGATAAAGGATTGGATCGTCCCAATGGTAAGACTTAGCTTTCGCGAGGAAAGTCTCAAGTCCCTGCCTGGACCAACCTTGTGTGACTTTCTTAACAACAAGAAAGTTCACAATGTTGGCGCACTGATGAATCCTCATTCATCACTCTTTATTATTTTATTTTATCTAATTATCTTGGCAAAGCATCATGTAAATAGTTGTAAATACAATAATTTAGCAATAAGCATGCATGTGTTAATATTCCATAATTAGCATGTATTTGTGAAAAAATAAATGAATAAAGAATAAAATAAAAAGAAGGAAATATTTAGAATAAATATTGAGTGAACCAAATCCAAGAGAGGGCCCAGTATGGGCCTGATCACCAAATAAAATATGTAGAGAGAGATAGGGCCACTTCACCTTGTACATATATGTACCCTAAGTGTATAATTTATTTCTAAAAAAATAAAAATAAAAAGGTATTTTTATTTCCTTGTGTATATTTGTCAAAATACAGCAAAAATTAGAAAAATAAAATAAAAATAAAATGAGAATAAAATTCTTTCTCTCTCTCTCCTTATTTATTTTATACTTGTAAATAAATAATAAAAATAAAGCAAAAATGGTTTATACTGCAAATATTATGTTGTAAATAAATAAAATATAAAATTGGGGTATTTTTGTAAAAATAATAAATTAAAAATAATTGTACAAAATACATAAGTATTTTATACCTGTATATAATACATTATATTGTATATACCATAATTTATTTTTCATAAAAACAAATAAAAATCACAAAAATAGTTTGGAAAATAACAAATATTTTTCATTTTATACACTTTTTAATTTGAAATCATTTACTATTTTTAATTGAATTTATAAATATTTTTGTAAATGTTAATTTCTGATTGGTCCACGGCGGATCGTTAACTCGGGTCAACCCCCTCTTCCAGGGCTTGACCCGACCCGATTGACCCGCCAGACCTTCTTCTCCTAATTACCCCAACTGGGTTCTGCATCCTCTTGCCATGAAATTCCGTCTGTACCTTCCCCATGGATCCAAGATCTACGCGGATCCCTAGGGAAGCGTGGATCCTTCTCGGATTGCGTGCCCTAGCCCATTTCATCCGGCAACCTGGGATGTTCTATAAATACTTCCATCGCCTCCCCAGCTCCCTAGCTCACGCCGCACCCCTTTCTGATATCCTAGACACCTTCTCCTTGGTGACAGCAGTTGGAGGCCACTCTTGGTGCTCGGAGAGGTGTATGTAGCCGACGCTCAACCATCGTGGCCGGAGAACCGCCGCGAGGAGCCTCCTTCGCCAGCTGCAGCGTGGTCGAGGCCACAACCCTGACGTTCATCTCCCCTGGAGCTCAGGATCTCGTTCGGACCTTAAGGTAGCCTTATTTCATTCCTAGCTCAGTTATTTCGCTCAGTCTTTCATTTGCACTTCGCTGTCACTCCGCCAGCTCCGACCAGCCGGCCGGAGACTCGTCCTCTTCATCTACCCGTTTAGATCGACCTACACGCTCACCCTACACCTTCCCACGCAGCTGATCACCTGATCTTGGCTCGGATCGCCAAGATTAGGTCATCGGTCTCTTCTACCATCCTCGCCGGAGACCCACCCCCATCTACCATCGCTTCTCTGTGTTTCAGACCCAATAACCATGACCGGAGTATCGCTCTGAGTCAGAGCTTTCTCTTGTAGGCCTTGACGCGCATGGAGATCATCCAGATCGACCTCCACCACCTTCACCAGAGTGCTTCCAGGTCCCAGTCATCGCCACGTCCATCTGACCGTCAGCTGCTCCATACAAGTCGACCACCTGATGCGGAAGGGTCCCACGATCCTATTGGCACCTTTGGATCCTTCATCGGAGCTATGGATCATCTCTGGTGCTTCGGTGAAGGTCTCCCAGACGTAGTTCTTCTAGAGGCCCTCTCCGTCATCCCATTAAGTCCACCTCCCAGACGTCATCGCAGCCATCCATCATCTGGAGGTGTCAGGCCGTTAGATGTCAGATCTAACGGCCCCATACCAACCACGTCCCCGACATCTGACACCCGTCAGATCTGACATCTGATACGTCCAGAGCCGCACGATCGCGCCTCATCAGCGGCTGCCACGCGTCTCGTCACCCGCCGCTCACGTGCCTCCATGGGTATATTGCCCATTCTATCCTGCATTTATTTTAGTTTTTATTTTAGTCTGTAAAATAAAATTACAGTTGGACCATTTTGCACTTTAGTACGTGTAGTTTTTCATATTTACATCTCAGTCATGTCTGTGTTGAATCACGTGCATCGTCATGTATCTTTTTGGGTTATTTGCACTATGTACCCCAAACTTCTTTACTGCTATTAATTGCATATTTACTTTTCATATTTGCAAATACGCCCCTGTGAGTGCTGTTTTACGACATGTGTGGATTTTGATGGAAAAATTGCAGAGTTGACCCTAGAATTTTCTTGCATATTACTGTTTGGTCCCAGGACTTATTTTCATTGCATTTTGGTCCCTGTGAGCTGTGTGTTTTGTCTTTGATTAAATAAATAGCATTTTTGTTCCAAAAATCGTGAAATTTTGACATGTAGCTCCTACTACTGTGTAAGAATTTTGATGATTTTTGGGTTGTATTTTGATTTTGTTTATTATATTTTTAAATTCAAAAACCTTAAAAATCATCCCTACTTATTTTAGAAAATCAACTAAGAATATCAAATATCTTGAAAAATTCCAAAAAAAATCTGATTGTGTAATTTTTGTTGTTGGAGTTTCTATGCAAATTTCATTCCATTCCCATTTATAAAACCTATAAAAATTGAAAAAGAGTTGAAAACTTATAAAAATCATCAAAAATCCATAAAAAAATCAAAAAAATGTGTTTTCTTCTTCTATAGGTAGATTTTAGTTTGTAGTTTCACATAAAATTACTGCTAGGATTTTATAAGCATTTTAATTAATTTTAATTTGCCTTTAGATCCCAGCTGTACAATGCTTTCTGTTTCTGACTTTCTTTTATTTTTAGAAAATTAATTAAAAATCAGAAAAATCCCATAAAATTCACAAAAACACTTTAATATTTTAAAAACACAAAAATATTTTTGTTTTGAATTTTTGAGCATTTTTAGACTTTTAAATAATTGTTGGAGTGTTGCTTTTTGACTTTTCTTTATTCTTTTTCTTATTATAAAAATCATAAAAAATTGAAAAACTAAAAACCACCAAATTCCTTTGTTTTCTTGGTTGCCCGACTACTTCGTAGATTCGACATTTCGTGCTCCTTGTGATCGATAGCTATACCAGGTAAAATAAATTAGCAAGATCGCTTGCCACATTTTGATTGCTTTATTTCTTTCTTTGGTGGTCTATTTTTCTTGATTGAGCGACGCTTCATCGATTGGGGTCGCAACGACCTTGATCTGATTTTCCGAGACTTAACCTTGATCGGCTGAGATGCTCATCAGAATGGCCCCGTTGTCGGGGAGCACGGCTTAGTAGTCGGTTTTCCTTCTTCGACTTTGTTTTTGTTTTTCTTCTTTTTATTTTTTTCATTATATGTTTTCTTTTTATTTTTGTTTTTGTTTTTATTTCTTTTTGTTTATTTTCGTTTTCCATTTATTTTATTTTATTTTATTTTTATAACTTTGGCCTGACCTGTTTCTGTTTCCCTTTCTTGCGAGGGCCCGACGAGTGAGGGTGGCTATCTTCGGAGCACCGAGGCACCCGAGCGACGTGGAGGCGGCTCGTTTTTGCATCGAGCCGCTAGAGAGCATAGGAGAGGAGTAGGACTCTTGGAGTAGTTTTAGCTTAGATTTATTTTCAGTTCTATTATTGTAATAATACATGACAGGACTCAGACTCAGACTTGGCTTGATCTCGGGGTCTGTTTCGCCGAGCATCGGTGTGCTCGGGGGACCTCGCCGCAGATTTTACGCTGGTTTTGTGTTCATCGCAATTTTCTTTTATTTTTGATTCTCGGAGTTTTTGGCCCTTAGACTTAGGATTTTTGGCTTGATTGTGATGTAATTAATTAAGGCCCCAGCCCTAATTGCTTACATGTTCCTTTAGATCAATAACAGGACCTTATTAATTAAATCACAAAAGAAAAAGTTAACTCGATCACCTGAGGGGTCATGTGCCGCTAGAGGCCGTATACAGCACCGGCAGGATCCGTTGTGGCGGACACCGATCGGCATCAGAGACAAACCCCGACCCCTCTTGTTGACCCATTAGCTATCGTTCTTCTCGAGTAGAAATTTTTTATCTAAGGCTGATTTCTTCTTGCATCATATAGGTAGTTTTATTTCAGTCTTTTATTTTATGTGTGGATCACCCTGCATGTAGAGAGCTGGAGTCAGGTACGCATTTCTTACTCTGCATGCATCATAGTGTTTGATCGCGCATCAGCTTTTTTGACTTCTCCCCCCTGTCTTTGGACTTAAAAATAACCAGGAGAATCGAAAAATTCGTTAGACGTTGTTTGCTTGAAAAATATCTAAAAAACAAAAACTATAAAATTGGGACTGCTAAAACACACTTGACCTTAAAAGACAACACATTTAAAAAACTTGTCTTGGGAGAACAATCCCCTCATTGTCTAGTTTAGATGAGCGAGAGAGTGAACCGTACACTAGGTTAGAGCTACATCTGACCTCTCCTCAGACTACTGATTTCGGGTTAGTCGTTCTCCAGTGAGGATCGTTCCGGTTTCCAATAAAGCAGGTCGCGATATCCTTAACAAAGTGAGTCAATCGAGTAGCCGATAACCAGTCTGCGACTTATAATGGCTTGGAAAGATCTAGCCTTGGGATCGGCACAGTCTCCTGGGAGTGTTGGATTCCCAACCACTCGCTTAATTGCTCTGAAAGACTGCTTGATCACCTAAATAAAATCGACAAGATAAAAGACCGAACTTTTACGATCATCAGCTTTACGTGAGTAGGTGAATTGGGGGTTTTTGTTTGACCGATCTTGTGTGTTTTCTATATCTCATCCGCCTTCACTCGCTACATCACGATGATTGGGCCAGAGGTCCCTTAGGCAACCTCTGGTTGCACCGCTTTCGTGCACTCCGGTCCGCTTATCTAGGTTGGTTCGCGAGAATCCAAACCCGCTCTCCGAACCCGAGTTTGACTCCGCCATGTTCCCCCTCGACCACCCTTCTACCAGTCCTGAGGTGCCCGAGCAGAGATAGCAACAGACATTTGATCATTTGATGGCACCTGAGTTTGGGTCTTTTGCCTTTGCAGAGACCATGGCCAGCAGTGAGGAGCGCACCGATGGACCCAACGGGAACCAGACCTACGTATTAGATCAGGGTGCCATCAACAACACCTTGTTAGCCTCCCTGGAAACCATGCAGCGTCAGATCAGAGACCAGGGGGCTTTCATGGTGGATATGCGCCGAGAGATGGAGCAGATGTGAGCAGATAGAGAGCAGCGCAGAGCCGATGGAGGAGGAGACATTCCTGAGGGAGGGGAGCCTGAGGAGCCTGCACAGCCAGCAGCACCCGCACGTCCGATGAGAGAGTTGCACAACCCTGGTGCAACTCTAACCCAAAGATGGATTCAGCTTCCAACCATTCTGGGAGATTTCAAGCTCCCACCTCAGACCATCCAACTTCTACCCCGATTCCACAGACTTGCCACCGAGGAGCCGCACCTCCATCTCAAGGAGTTCTAGATGATCTGCAGCACGGTCCACGATCGCCTCGTGGACAAGGATACCATCAAGATGATGGCATTTCCATTCTCCCTCGTAGACAGAGCAGCCAACTGGCTGCAACACTTAGGGAGATACATCACATCATGGGAACATCTCCGGAACGAGTACTTGAATAAGTAATATCCACTCGGCTGGACGAATGCAGTCAGAGCCCTGATCAACAACTTCTCCATGCTTCCCAACGAGCAGTTCCACGAGGCATGGGACAGATTCAGAGAGCTCATTGACTGGTGTCCCCATCACGACATATCCAAGCCCAACCTTGCCCAGAGTTTCTTCTGCGGGCTTACACCGGAGTTGTAGGGGCTAGTGAACACATCCTCTGGGGGTTCCTATTTCGCCAAGGATGAGGATCAGGTTTGGGCCATCTATGAGGAGATGTCAGAGAATTACACAGTTATGTCCCAGACCCGCCTCTATACACAAGGGAAGCTCATACCACAGGCCGTGTCCTATCAGAGGATAGCATGGGTCGATGCATGTCCTTCTACATCGATAGCAGCCGCAGCACAGGCAGAGTCATCGGCCGCTGATATTGGGATTATCAGCGAGAAGCTAGACCGCATCGAGATCATAGAGAAGAAGCAGTGCCTCGGCATGTCTCAGATAGATCATATGGCACAGACGCTGAGTGACCTGAAGACCCAGATCATGTGTCTCCAGGAGGCACAGATGGCTCCTCAGCCCCGTCTCAGGTCACGGGCAGATCCCAGCAGCAGCAGCTCGACCCAGCCCTCCGCCCATTACCGACAGGTGCACCACATTCAGGCGGAGCCGTTCCAGCAGCAACAGTATGTACAGCTACCACCATCTCCGGACAGTCAGATGGTGGTCTACGAGTCGAATCAGCCCCTGGCAGTTCTTCCCCCACCCACTTACAAGCAGGAGCCGTTGATGTAAGTCAACAGGATTTGGTATGACCGACCTCAGCCTGGGATCCGACGAGACCATCCCAGATTCCGTTGGTCGTCTGAAGGTGTCCCATCCCAGTGGTAACCTCCAGTTCAGGGTGGCCAGTACAGCCAACAGCACCAGCAGACCCAATTCCCACAGCCACAGCCACACTACCAGCAGGGTCCTCGTCCCTATCAGCAGAGACAGCCGTGGAGGCAGCATCAGCATCCTCAGCAGTTCTATCACCAGTATCCCCCTCATCCTTCTCAGCAATAGCAACCTCACTTTCAGAGAGGCCACCCTTCTGGTTCTCATGGGCCCTCCTATGAGAACCCAGCTTTAGATGATTTATCCCGCCTTATCTTCGAGCAGCATGCTACATTCAGGCGGGAGATGGACGAGTTCCATCAGGAGATGAGGGAGATAGTGAAGGGCAAGGCCGTCATACCCGCTCAGATCGAGCTGAATCCGAACAACCTGAAGAGGAAGTCTGAGCAGGTAGAGTTTACAGAGGTTACCACTCCTAGTGACTCACTTGGTGATATTTCTTCATATACTTTTGATGCTGACTTTGTTACACTTAGGAGCGGTAGGATGCCAGCCGGTGGCGCCTCGTCTGAGCGACGACCACATGCAGACTCAGGAGCGCCAGACAAGGAGGAGAGCGATGCTGATGCCGCTCATGATGACGTTGATGACGGTGGTGCTGACGCCATCAAGGATGTAGATCCAGCTGACTGTACTGATGCCGTCACTTCACCAGATGCAGGAGGTGGTGCTTATGCCACCAGAGACGATGATGATGAGCAAGAGTGCGGTGTTGATGTCGCAAGTCCAGATGCCATGGGTGGTACTGAGGCCACCCATTCTATTCCTGTTGCATTTCCTTCTGTTACTGTATCTCAGGACTATTCTAGAAAAATGAATAAAGGAAAGGGTTCTTTATTTGTGAGTCCATCTGCGATGCCTGGAGATATGTGTATGGATTCCTTTTCACCACGGCAGCAAGGACCCGATCCTATCCCTCCATCTGAGGAGGGCCCATACATCCCCTTCCCTCAAGCACTCCGCTTGGCTAAGGGGACTAAAAAGGAAATTCCAAAAAAACTCTCAGCGACTAGAGTTCAGCCAACAGATGATAGACAGATTCCAGATTCAGCTGACTCTACAGGAGGCCTTGGAGCACATCCCCCTCTTCCAGAGGAACCTTGGAGAGAAGACCACCATTTGCAGGAAGAGGAGGAACCACCATTTAGAGATCCATGTGCTCACTCGTGCCACCTGCTTCGCCATCCAAAACCATCTGCCAGCCAAGAGGCCAGATGCAGGAACTCCCTATATCAGATGTCACGTACATGAGTAGAGGTTTGATCGGACTCTATTAGACAACGGCTCTTCTATCAACTTACTTTCGGCAGCCTTACTCGACCGATTTTAGTTTGGCCCTCTTCGACAGAGCAGGACAGTCCTTCAGTTTATTGATCGATCTATCAAGAGGCCGAAGGGGTTGTTGAAGGACGTGGTTGTCACAATTCAGGGCCTGAAATTCCTCGTGGGCTTCGTTGTGTTGGACATGGAGATCCCTGAGTCTGTGACCGATACACCCATCATTCTAGGACGCCCGTTCTTGGCCACAGCCAAGGTAGTGTCTGATCATGATAGCGGGAAGGTATACTTCCGCGTCAAGGGTGAGAGTATACACATAAAGACGATTGATGAGACCAGAGCGCGAGAGTCAGCTTGCTCAGAGTTGCTCAGTGATTCAGAGCAGATGATAGAGGCAGAGCGAGACGTCCACCAGGAGTGTGATTTTGTGATTACAGATGATGAAGCCGCTTGGACATATCCTGTTTCACAAGCCATCCTCTCACCCTCAAATCACGTTGATTCCCAGATTCCAACAGAGGAGAGCTTGGAGAGCGCATTCTTGGCAGAGGATTGACGAGCCCGCAAAAGCCGCGATAAGAAGTTGGTTTTAATCGTCAATCGTGAAAATAAATGGAAGTCGTTCGTTGTAGGCGGCTTTCGGAAACAGTCAAGAAATAACCACAATTTTTAATCAAATTCAATCAAGTGGTTTTTATGTTTATTTTACTTGGGCAAGTCCCAAGGTCGATCACAAGGAGGCAAAGGAACAACCTAGATTAATGTCTATCCAATTTTGAGTTTGGTTTTCAAGGCGGTCTTTTTTTTTGGAATTTTTCAATGCAAGATGAGATGCAAAATGCAAATTCGGCCTATTTTAGGGACTAAAATGTAAAATATGTTCAATCGGTGTCCGAAAAATACGAAACTTGGCCACAATGTAAATGACGATGAAATGGGTGCACTGTAATTTTTTTGTAATTTTTAGATGCAATATGAATTTTTTACGAATTCTTAAATGCAAACAAATTAATTTTCAATATTTAATTTTAATAAATATTAAACCTACTTATTTTCGAGAACTAAAATTATCTAAGATCTATCACAAGGTAATGGATCCTAGAAAAATCCTAGATCACAAAAATGTAGGGTCTAATACCTATTAAAAATTAAACAGTGAAATATGCAAAATGATTTTTATAGAGCAAAATGTGCATGCAAATGCAATGATTTTTGGGCACAATGTCAAGCAACTTAATCTCTCCAATATGTAATTTTTGGGGAATTTTTTAAGCAACGGTTAATTAACTATGAATTTCTGAGCACAGATTGGGTAAAATATTTGAACTTCCACAAAATATTTATTTATTAATCAACCGTAAATCACAAAAATAACCACAGCATGTCAAAATGTAGAGGATTAAGAGATGAACAAAATGCTATTTTTAAATAAATAAAATGATGCAATGTAGAGGTCTATAATAGATGACAAAGACAGGGGTACAGATGCAAACAGAATAATAAAGAAAATATAAAAATAATGCAAGGGGACCTATTGTTAATTACCGATAAAAGGAGGGGGGCTTCTGCAAATTTCCCAGAGAGGCACGTGCGTGGCACGTGCCCTTTGGGGGCGGGGGCTGGACTACGAAAGGTGGAACCTCCAGGGGTGGTTCTGCAATTAACCCACGGGCACGTGAGAAACACGTGACCCGTGGGTAGCTTGCAGCTGACGTTCCCTCCAAGCGCACGTGCCTCGCACGTGCGCGGAGGGCCTCGGGCTTCGAGCCCGGCCGGCGAGGAGGAGGCGCGGTGGGCCAAGCGCCTGGAGGTGCTGGCGGTGGAGTCGTCGATGACGTCGGAGGCGATGAAGCATCGTGTGCGGCGTGGAGGCGGAGTTGGTGGCCGACAAATGGCCGTGGTTGCTGTTGACGGTGGAGGTGTCGAAGACGAAGACCGTCGGTAGAGCACGTCGAGGAGCGGCGGAGTTCGATGCTGAAGAAGTCGATCGGTGGTCGTCGGCGAGCAGGTCGATGATGGCGCGAGGCGGAGTTCGTCGGAGATGAAGGTCTTGGGTGGAATCGTAGGCTCGACGTTGATCGGAGCGGGGCAAGCGCGAAGGCGGCGCTGCGACGAGCGTTGGGTGCTCGGATCTCGCCGGGGAGGCGACGCGGTGCTGTCACCGCCGCGAAGCTTCTCCACGTGCAATCGGCGGATAAGGATGGCGTGGGTCGGAAGGTTCCCTTTAATAGGTCGAGGGTTGCCCGGAGTAGGCGGTGTAGTGGAGGCGCGGGATGAGCGGAGGACATTGGCCGTTGGCGGGATAAGCGGGAGAGGCGGCGGCCGAGATTGGGGGCGGCAGTTACGGAGGGGGGCGCGGGAGGTGGGAGATGCGTGTAGGCCGTCCGATCGGCCGAGATCGGACGGCCAACGAGAAGCCACGTGGCGATGACATGGGGAGGAGCGGGGCACGTGCGGAGCACGTGCCTGGGAGGCACGTGCGACGCACGTGCGTGGCTTTTTAATTTAATTTTTTTTTATAAAAACGATATTTAATAAAGCTCAAAAACCGCTGACACGTGGCGGCCTCTGGGGCTGCCACGTGTCAGCACCAGATAATTCGAATATAAAATGTTTTGTAAAATCAAAAAGAAATAGCAAATGACCTCGGATCAAAAAAGTTTCTTCACGAAAAATGCTCGTCTCGATGAGATCTACAACTTTCATGAAGACATCAAAGCCAAATTCGGTCAAATGTAAAAAGTGAATTTTTGGGGTATCCTATGTACATAGAATACCTTGATTTTTGGGTTTTCTAATTTTTTGTCAATTTTAAACACGATAAAAAATCGGAAAAATAAGGAAAACTCAAAGATAAATAAAAGAGACCTTAATCTATTTTTTTTGGATTTTTATTAATAAAGAAAATAAATGCATAAAATACAGGTCAAAAAGCCGCGAAAATACAATGTACAAAAGAGGCCCAAAACCCAACTTTCACATACGAGCTCCGATTCACTTGAACTTGGTCTTGTTTTGAAGGTAATTGAATGTGCATTAGTTCAAAAGTGAGTAGGATCAAATCGGACACTGGATGGGGAAGATATGTGGCTTTTAGTCCGAAAATCTTATAACTAGGGTTTGGGTTTTTGGTCCACTTGCCAGGGTTAGTGATTTTTTTGTATTTTTCATTTATTCTTGTTAGTGATGAGTACACAGTGGAAGTGAGTTTGTGGTATGCGGTGTCAGCATGAAGGAGTTAAAAATAGGGGAAGTTAGGCTATTTACAGGTCAATTTTTGGCTTGGATTTTTGGCTTCTTATTTTATGCAGAAATTAATGCTAAAATGCAATTCTTATGCAATCATGCCCGGATGCTAATTATGCGAAGTAAATGCAGAAATGCAGTTGATCTTGAGGGACTTGAGCCTAATTAATGAGACTTAGAGTGATGAATTCGAGATTCATCATCCCCCTATACTTAAACCATGCTCGTCCCTGAGCATCAAAAAGAAATGCCATGAAGTGAAACGAGACTGGGTTCCATACCAATACCATGAACTGAAGGTGAAAGTGAAACTAAACTTGACCTTTGGATTAATAATGTGGCGGAACTTCTGTGAGACTTAGAATTTTAAAATCAACAGCCCTCAAGTTCTACACATCATTGACACAGTTTCAACTCAGAAGTCATCTTAGATCAATCCTCTTCCCAAAGTATACCCTATGAACATTGAATAACCGACTTATGTGTGTGAAGGGTTTTAGCTCTTCCCATTCAGAATGCAGGCTACCATGCTCCTCTCCTCTCCAGTAACTCGTCCTCGGGGAGTCAGGTATTTCCTTCTAAGGTCTGTCGTGTTGTGTTCACAATCGAATGAGGGAGAAGATAGAAGAAAGAGAAAAGAACTGGAGGGTGGCCAGTGTAGTCACCTCTCCTCGTGGAGATGGCCAGTGTAGCCGAGTCTCCACCAAGATCTGCAGGTTTCTGAAGCTTGGACCTTTTTGGTCGGATTTTTATTTGGTAGAATGCTTCTATGTATTTGGAATTTTTGGTGGTTCTGCTTGGATCTTGTTGTGCCCCTACGGATATAGAATCTTTTGTTCCGTACATTTTTTGGGATCTTAGAAAAATTGTGCCCAGCCGTCCATCCCTTTTCCGAAGCTTTATTTCAACCCGTACTCCGGTCTTTAGATTTCCACGCTACCAGAAAAGAGACTCACACAGTCTTCCAACATCCCGTTTGGGTTGAGCTAAGTGCATAGTGCGAGAGTGCGAATTAATTCCCTATTCCAGAGTGGTACCCAGAATGAAGAGACCAGGTTAGACACTAAGAGTCAAACGCTGCACATTGTCATGTGGAACTTAAGGAATTAAGCCAAAAAGACCTGAAGCTCTTAAAATTCTATTTCTCGGTGAAGTTCCTCTGAAAATTAGGTGGATTAAGGTCAAGCCCAGACCACTCTCGGTTTCGGCTCATAACTCGGTTCAGAACCCAATGACTTTTCACAGATGCAAATGCATGCGGTGATGGATGAAGTGTAGGTGCGTGAAATGCAGACACTTTTTTTTTGACATTTTATGCAAGGGATTTTTTTTATGCAGAAACTGGAATAAGAAGCCTCTTTTTCATTCTATTTTTTTTTTCAAGTTAGTACCCACCCCGTAAATACATATAGACTTACGCGAAAGTACGAGATATGGGTAAAATATATACAAAGTATATATACAGACCCCCCTAAACTTAGCGAGTGCTGTGTCCTCAGAGCACAAGAAGCGTAAAGAAGACATAGCTCAGGCTAAGCGTAAGAGAGTGAGAAAGAAAAAAGAAAAGAAGAAAAAGAATGAAAAGAAAAGCGGTCAGGAAATGAGGCGAGTATATACGGGTGGATGTCGGTTCCCCCTATACTTAGGCTTTGAACAGCCTAAGTATGGAAGAAGGGTGGATATGGAGCGAATGGGAGTCAGGAGAAGAATGATATATACAGATGGCATCGGTCCCCCCTATACTTAGGCCTTGGCCTAAGTAGAGGAAGAAGCTGTACAAGGAGACCAATGTGGTCGGGAGGGAGGGTGGGTAGCCGATGATTAAGGCGGTTTTCGGCTGATCTTTTTGTGAGCCTGCGGTGGGAGATCGTAATGATGAGTCGGAGATGAGGCATATGATTCCCAACAATTGTCAGTGTCATCCTCAGACAAATTATGATGGATAGTGGATGAATTGTTTGAGTCAGATGAAAGATATCCATCATCGGAATTATCCTCAGAGGAGTAGTAATTGAAAGTGGGCATACTCCAAGTATTCTGGTCTTTTTGTTTCTTCAATTGTTTTCTCAGAATTCGTTCCTTCTTGGGGTCAATCAGTTTGTCCTCGGATGAATGCTCAGAAGCACCGGTCTCAGTCAGCTCATACGAAAGAATTCCAGTGTACTTGAAGAATGCAGGAGCATCAGCTTTGGATGAGTAGTAGTTAGGAACGGGAGTTGTCCAACGAGGATTGAATTTTGGATCCTTACGAAGATATGGCTTTAGGGCTGCCGAACAGACTTCACTCATGTAAACCATCTTTTCCGGACCTGATGAGGGACCATCAGACGATACCTCTTCCGGAAGGTCAAATGTGACCCTCTTTTTATTTCGTCGTGAAGGTGTCGGTTCACTTGAGTATCCAGATGAATAGCCATTGAAATTCTCCTTGATTAGTGTTTGGTCTGTGTGCTTGCTCTTAGTCTCCCGTATGTCTGAGCACTCTCGATTTGGGATGATTTGGTCAAGATATTCAGCGAATGTTGCTCCAGGGTGTGACCGTGCATATGTCTCAGGATCGTAGTAGAAAGATTTGTCTATTTTGAGATCCTCGGGGATTTGAATATTGGGAAGAGTCTCTGCATGTTCTTTCTCCATTGATTTGATGTTGGCGCATTCCTGTGTCGAGTTGATGTAATCCACGTAGTCAGAGTAGGTCGACCCAGGGTGTGCCCATGCATAGGTCTCCGGATCATATGATTCATATACATGATTCTCCCTGGTGAGAGCGGCTGGGAATGGAGCATGGGGGAGATTTTCTAAACCAATAGTCTCATCAACAACTGCTATCTCAGGTGTGGTTGCGGGGTAGGGCTCTTCTACCGCTTCATGGTTACGGTTGTTGGGGACTTCGTGGGTTGCCTTAGAAGATCGTGGTTCCTCAAAGATAGGGTCAGATTTGAGTGCTTCCAATGCTGTGAAATTGATTTCCCAAGTCTCACAATCGATACTCGCCTTGGCCAATGCCAAGAATGGCTTTCCGAGAATGATTGGAGACTGGGTAAATTCTCCTTGATGCTCAATATCAATGATCGTGAATTCTACCTTGAGCGGAGCACCTTGGAATTTCATGATGACAGAAATGGTTCCTCTCGGCCGCTTTATCGATCGGTCCGCTAATTGTACAATCTCTCGTATCTTCCGAATCGGTCCGAGTTTGAGTTCATGGAATACAGAGGTCGGGAGGATATTAATTGGTGAATCATCATCAATCCGAGCATGGGTGAAAATTTTGTCTTTGATTTTGCAGTCAAATCTGGGCAACCGCTTTACTATGCGGCTCTTGGTTTTTCTCCTCAACACCAAGGAGGAGGCCATTGACAAGATATGTCTTTCAGTCTTTGTTCGTATTCTGCTCGACTTTTTGTTCATTAATTTATCTGTTATAAATCTTTTAAGGTTGGGGAAGTGTTCAATGGCCTGTATAAAGGGAAGTTCAAATATCAAGCGTTTTTCCAGTGCTTCCCGTATAGTCGGATCCAAATTTCGCAGATCATCTTCAGTTTCAATTTTTATGAAATTTTCTGAATTTTCAAATTTTTTGTGATTTTCAAATATTTCTATTTTTTTGGTATTTTCTGGGTGGTGTGGGGGCGTGGGGTGTTCTTCAGACGAAGAGGGGTTCTGGTGTTCAGGGTGAGGATCATAATCATTTTCAGAATTGTCCATAGGTCCCTGAATATCCTCAGAATTTTCAATCTCAGATCCAATAATTTCCTCATTCATTTTACTGTCCGAACCACCATAGAATGCGATGAATCGATCGGTAAATTTTTGAAATCTCTCCTCTATTGAATTGAATTTCTTATTCATCCTCGAAATATCCTCCTCAAGATTTGGTTCATGATTAATTATGGGAGCAGTAGGTGTATGTTCGATAATTTCATCTTCCATTTTTCTCTTTGTGCTGAGAGGAGAGCTTCTTGGAATATTCGAAATATGCTCAGTATTTTCTGAAAATTTCTCCTCAAAAATAATGGAAGGAGGCTGCTCATAAGGTTCAGACATGTGTCATTGATTGGTCAGACCTTGATATTGTGGAGTCAACATACAGGGTTTATGTGTTTCTAAGCAGTTAGTCCAGTCCTCTGTATGAGCATCATGTCTGACGAGGGGTTTATCATGGTCAATCCAATGCCGATGATTATTCAGTGCGTGTCTATCCATCTGAGTTTCGTTTCTCTGCCAATCATGAGGTTTGAAGGGATTTTGATCTTGAAAAGTTTCATTGGCGAGAAACTGAGAATAAGACGATTCGGTCCAAGATGGTAAGTGGTCATTTACGGTTGGATTGTTCGAATAGAAATTTAATGAGGAGGGTGAATTTATCTGCGGGTGAAAGCCTCCCGCAAATGTTGGAGGGCTATTGAAATAAGGGGATTGAGTTGATTTGGGCCTAACCGAAACAAATTCATTTTCATAATATAACTCTGATGGGTGTTTGGTCATTTTTGAGAGGAATGGGGAGTCAGATCTGTGAGAGTTTTTAGACAAGAGTTCCATTATGAGGTTTAAATCAAGATAGGGAAGAGATGATTGCACGGGATAGTCAAGAGAATTTTTATCGAATGTGCGGCTATTGATCTTGAAATCGGTTCACGCACACCAATGCAAACACAATTCAAACCCCGGATTCACCAACTCACACAATGAAGCCGTAAGGGTTCGGCTATTATCTTTTCAATTTTAGTTGGTGATAAATTTAATCTTGCAAGCCGTTTAAACGAGATGTTAGGTTCGGAGTTGGGCTCTATCCTAGTGTGCGTCTCTCTCCTCGCTGCAAGATAAAATCAAACAATGTCGGGGTTGCTCTCCCGCAGGAATTCTTGATTTTATGGATTTTTTAGATCGGCTATATTTAGCAGTCCCAGTTTTATTAAGGCGATCACTGTAGAATTTAGGTGAACACAAATTCACGTCTACCGTCCAGTCCCGATTTCCTTTAGATTTATGTGATAAAACAAGAGAGAGGAATTCGGGAAAAGCCGATGCACGCGGAAAACTTATGATGAATGCTCAGTTAGAAGACTTACAGTGCCTCCTCGCAATCTCCATGTGGGATGCAATACAGAATTGAAAATTTATACTAAATGCGTGCAAGCCGATGAAAACCGCACCTAAGCAGAAAGTTCTATTAGCGGGACGAATTGAGTTGAATTTGGCTAAGTTGAACGATCTAATGTGCGTCTCAGTTAAAGTGCAGTGTGGCTTAAGATCCTACGAGCACAATCAGAAATAAAAATTGCTCTAAGAGCCGTATGTGCAGGTCTATCCTAATCGCCACTCAAGTCAGGCCCCACCCTCTTCGGAGAGTGAAACAGGCCAGGACACACCACAAATATAGTTCAATGTCTTTGTACACACGCGAGAGTCCAAACGGACACCGCTATAAATGAGCAGAAAATAAAAATGCGGAAATTAAAAACCTAGACTCTACTCTCTCTCACGACTCGACTCGATCTTAATTTAATTGCGGTTTCTTCGGGTGTCGGTGAAGATGCGTCGGTTTCTTGAAAAACCGCTCCACGTGCGCCGGGTACCTCGCAAGAAAAATAAGAGAGAGATTGTAAGAGAGTGACTCAAAAAATAATCAAAAATAAAATAAATGAAAGAAATGCTGAAAAATAAATACAAGAAATAAAATGGAGTTTACAATGAAAAATTCGGGGGTCAGACTACCCGAATTCGGAAAACCGAACAAAAAAAAATTTTTTTAAAACACAAAACTAAGCCGTTTGCCTCCCCGGCAACGGCGCCATCTGACGAGCCCGCAAAAGCCGCGATAAGAAGTTGGTTTTAATCGTCAATCGTGAAAATAAATGGAAGTCGTTCGTTGTAGGCGGCTTTCGGAAACAGTCAAGAAATAACCACAATTTTTAATCAAATTCAATCAAGTGGTTTTTATGTTTATTTTACTTGGGCAAGTCCCAAGGTCGATCACAAGGAGGCAAAGGAACAACCTAGATTAATGTCTATCCAATTTTGAGTTTGTTTTTCAAGGCGGTCTTTTTTTTGGAATTTTTCAATGCAAGATGAGATGCAAAATGCAAATTCGGCCTATTTTAGGGACTAAAATGTAAAATACGTTCAATCGGTGTCCGAAAAATACGAAACTTGGCCACAATGTAAATGACGATGAAATGGGTGCACTGTAATTTTTTTGTAATTTTTAGATGCAATATGAATTTTTTACGAATTCTTAAATGCAAACAAATTAATTTTCAATATTTAATTTTAATAAATATTAAACCTACTTATTTTCGAGAACTAAAATTATCTAAGATCTATCACAAGGTAATGGATCCTAGAAAAATCCTAGATCACAAAAATGTAGGGTCTAATACCTATTAAAAATTAAACAGTGAAATATGCAAAATGATTTTTATAGAGCAAAGTGTGCATGCAAATGCAATGATTTTTGGGCATAATGTCAAGCAACTTAATCTCTCCAATATGTAATTTTTGGGGAATTTTTTAAGCAACGGTTAATTAACTATGAATTTCTGAGCACAGATTGGGTAAAATATTTCAATTTCCACAAAATATTTATTTATTAATCAACCGTAAATCACAAAAATAACCACAGCATGTCAAAATGTAGAGGATTAAGAGATGAACAAAATGCTATTTTTAAATAAATAAAATGATGCAATGTAGAGGTCTATAATAGATGACAAAGACAGGGGTACAGATGCAAACAAAATAATAAAGAAAATATAAAAATAATGCAAGGGGACCTATTGTTAATTACCGATAAAAGGAGGGGGGCTTATGCAAATTTCCCAGAGAGGCACGTGCGTGGCACGTGCCCTTTGGGGGCGGGGGCTGGACTGCGAAAGGTGGAACCTCCTGGGTGGTTCTACAATTAACCCACGGGCACGTGAGAAACACGTGACCCGTGGGTAGCTTGCAGCTGACGTTCCCTCCAAGCGCACGTGCCTCGCACGTGCGCGGAGGGCCTCGGGCTTCGAGCCCGGCCGGCGAGGAGGAGGCGCGGTGGGACAAGCGCCTGGAGGTGCTGGCGGTGGAGTCGTCGATGACGTCGGAGGCGATGAAGCGTCGTGTGCGGCGTGGAGGCGGAGTTGGTGGCCGACAAACGGCCGTGGTTGCTGTTGACGGTGGAGGTGTCGAAGACGAAGACCGTCGGTAGAGCACGTCGAGGAGCGGCGGAGTTCGATGCTGAAGAAGTCGATCGGTGGTCGTCGGCGAGCAGGTCGATGATGGCGCGAGGCGGAGTTCGTCGGAGATGAAGGTCTTGGGTGGAATCGTAGGCTCGACGTTGATCGGAGCGGGGCAAGCGCGAAGGCGGCGCTGCGACGAGCGTTGGGTGCTCGGATCTCGCCGGGGAGGCGACGCGGTGCTGTCACCGCCGCGAAGCTTCTCCACGTGCAATCGGCGGATAAGGATGGCGTGGGTCGGAAGGTTCCCTTTAATAGGTCGAGGGTTGCTCGGAGTAGGCGGTGTAGTGGAGGCGCGGGATGAGCGGAGGACATTGGCCGTTGGCGGGATAAGCAGGAGAGGCGGCGGCCGAGATTGGGGGCGGCAGTTACGGAGGGGGGCGCGGGAGGTGGGAGATGCGTGTAGGCCGTCCGATCGGCCGAGATCGGACGGCCAACGAGAAGCCACGTGGCGATGACATGGGGAGGAGCGGGGCACGTGCGGAGCACGTGCCTGGGAGGCACGTGCGACGCACGTGCGTGGCTTTTTAATTTAATTTTTTTTTATAAAAACGATATTTAATAAAGCTCAAAAACCGATGACACGTGGCGGCCTCTGGGGCTGCCACGTGTCAGCACCAGATAATTCGAATATAAAATGTTTTGTAAAATCAAAAAGAAATAGCAAATGACCTCGGATCAAAAAAGTTTCTTCACGAAAAATGCTCGTCTCGACGAGATCTACAACTTTCATGAAGACATCAAAGCCAAATTCGGTCAAATGTAAAAAGTGAATTTTTGGGGTATCCTATGTACATAGAATACCTTGATTTTTGGGTTTTCTAATTTTTTGTCAATTTTAAACACGATAAAAAATCGGAAAAATAAGGAAAACTCAAAGATAAATAAAAGAGACCTTAATCTAATTTTTTTGGATTTTTATTAATAAAGAAAATAAATGCATAAAATACAGGTCAAAAAGCCGCGAAAATACAATGTACAAAAGAGGCCCAAAACCCAACTTTCACATATGAGCTCCGATTCACTTGAACTTGGTCTTGTTTTGAAGGTAATTGAATGTGCATTAGTTCAAAAGTGAGTAGGATCAAATCGGACACTGGATGGGGAAGATATGTGGCTTTTAGTCCGAAAATCCTATAACTAGGGTTTGGGTTTTTGGTCCACTTGCCAGGGTTAGTGATTTTTTTGTATTTTTCATTTATTCTTGTTAGTGATGAGTACACAGTGGAAGTGAGTTTGTGGTATGCGGTGTCAGCATGAAGGAGTTAAAAATAGGGGAAGTTAGGCTATTTACAGGTCAATTTTTGGCTTGGATTTTTGGCTTCTTATTTTATGCAGAAATTAATGCTAAAATGCAATTCTTATGCAATCATGCCCGGATGCTAATTATGCGAAGTAAATGCAGAAATGCAGTTGATCTTGAGGGACTTGAGCCTAATTAATGAGACTTAGAGTGATGAATCCGAGATTCATCAAGGATACACTTGAGGTTGTAGACCGTGTTTAGGATGGCGAGGCAGTTGATACTTCTTTTGATTCAGATTCAGATTCCTCGGAGTCAGATATTGGCTGGGCAGAGTTTGATGAGATGATTCCATGTCTGATTCCTACAGAGCCAGTAGCTAGGGTGGAGACTGACCTGATTCAGAGTACAGACACAACAGCAGAGCAGTCTTCACTGGATTATCATGATCAGCGAGAGTTCTCCCATAGAGATTTGGTTGCTTTCACTCAGACTTTTCAAAGGCCAGATTTGCCAGCTCCCAGTTGCCCAGAGCTGAAGCCCTTGCTGCAGTCGCTGAAGTATAGGTTCCTTACGGGCGAGCATGAGATGCACCCAGTCAATATCTCAACAGATTTGACTAGAGAGCAAGAATCTTGTTTGATGGAGGTTCTTGGAAAGAACCTCACGGCGATAGGATGGAGTGTAGCTGATTTCCAGGGGATAAGTTTGGCCATGTGCTCCCACCATATCTATCTCGAAGAGGACGCCAAGTTGTCACGTGAGTTCCAGCAGCAGCTGAACTCGACCCTTCAAGAGGTTGTCATGAAGGAAATCTCGAAATGATGGAGCGCCGATTTTATCTACCTCATCTTCGACTCCAAGTGGGTTAGTCCATTACATGTGGTGCTCAAGAAGACGGGCATCACTACAGTTATGAGTGAGTCTGGAGAGGAGATCGCTACCCGGGTACCCACTTCTTGGAGGGTCTATGTGGACTACAGACGATTGAACCAAGGCCACCAAGAAGGATCATTTCTTGCTGCCTTTTATTGATCAGATTATAGAGAGGCTAGCTGGGAAGAGTCACTACTGCTTTCTTGACGGGTACTCCAGTTACAACCAGGTGGCCATTACGCCTGAAGACCAGGACAAGACCACATTCACCTGTTCCTTTGGGACATATGCTTTCAGACGGATGCCCTTTGGTCTACGTAACGCTCCGGCGACATTCCAAAGGTGCATGTTGTCCATCTTTTTGGACATGGTGGGTGAGTGCTTGGAGGTTTTCATGGATGACTTCTAGGTCTATGGCGATGGGTTTGATGCTTGTCTTGACTGCCTAGACCACGTCCTTCAGCGATACATCGAGGTCCATCTTGTATTATCATGGGAGAAGAGTCACTTCATGGTGACTCAAGGGACGGTGCTTGGTTATATCATCTCCAACAGGGCATGGAGGTTGATCCGGCCAAGGTGGATGTCATTTGGAAACTCAGTCCACCATCCAACTTGCAACAGTTACGGTCTTTTCTGGGGCATGTCGGTTTCTATCGATGCTTCATTCATGATTTCAGCGGGATTGCCCGACCGTTGACTGATTTGCTGACCAAAGACACCGAGTTCATTGTGGATGATAAGTGTCTTGCGTCATTTGAGACTCTCAAGAGTCTAGTTGTTGAGGCTCCAGTCCTTCAGCCACCTGATTGGTCTCTCCCATTCGAGATCATAGCAGATGCCTCCGATTTTACCATAGGGGCTGTGCTGGGACAGAGGAGGGATGGAGTGCCATTTTCCATTCACTACGCTAGCCGTACATCAGATACCGTGTAGTAGAACTAACTGTCATTAAGAAGGAGATGCTAGTTATAGTCTTTGCCCTGGATAAGTTCAGATATTACATAATTGGATCAAAGGTGACTATCTTCATAGATCACACCACCATCAGGTACCTCATGGCAAAGAAGGATGCCAAAGCGAGACTGACTAGATGGATCCCTCTACTCCAGGAGTTTGATATTGAGATTAAGGATAAGCCTGGAGTCAAGAATGTGGTGGCGAATCATCTCTCCCGATTAGAGCATCTTGAGGAATCTGAGAAGATTGATCCCATATCTGAGACCTTCCCAGATGAGGCGATCCTTGTTATCGCATCGCTCCCGTGGTATGCCGACATTGTGAACTATCTAGTTGCCAAGAAAGTTCCACAAGGCTGGTCCAGGCAACGACTTGAGACCTTCCTCGCGAAGGCCAAGTTCTACCATTGGGAGGATCCCGTCCTTTATCATGAAGGAGGGGATAGCGTCTGGCGTCAGTGCATTCCTCAGGAGGAGCACCATAGCGTCCTCACTTAGTGCCACAAGCTTGAGGCATGAGGACATCACTCTGGGAGGAGAACGACACAAAAAGTGCTCCAATCCGGCCTATGGTGGCCTACCTCTTCAAGGATTGTGATGAATTCGTGAAGAGGTGTACTGACTGTCAGAGGATGAGCACTTGTGGACAACGTGATATGATGTCATTGCAGCCCATTCACTTCTGTGAGGTTTTTGACACATGGGGCATCGATTTCATGGGTCCATTCCCTAAGAGTCAGGGATTTGAGTACATTCTATTGGTCGTTGATTATGTTAATCATTGGGTTGAGGCCATCCCTGCCCGAACTGCAGATGCTAGGACCGTATGCAGATTTTTGAGGAAGAATATCATTTCACAGTTCGGGGTGCCTAGAGTGTTGAAATCTGACGGGGGGTCTCATATCATCAACGACAAGGTAAAGGCCCTTGCTAGCGAGTTCAGCATTGACCATCTAGTAGCCACTCCATATCATCCTCAGACCAATGGTCTTGTTGAAGTGTCGAATAGGGAGATCAAGAGTATATTACAGAAGGTAGTCCGCCTTAACTGAAAGGATTGGTCACAGCTTTTGGACTCGGTCTTGTGGGCATATCGGACTTCCTTCAAGACTCCTTTGGGTACATCTCCCTTTCACCTCGTTTGTGGCAAGCCCTGCCATTTACCTATTGAGATTAGGCATAAGTCACTTTGGGTTGTCACAGACATACTTTTGGATCCAGTGAGTGTAGGAGATCAGAGGAAGGCAGAATTGGCAGTCGTGGAGGAGCTTAGAGATGCAGCCTTTTCGAGCAGCCTACAATACAAGGAGAGAGTGAAGGAGTGGCATGATTCTCATATCACCCACAAGCAGTTTGAGCCAGATCAGAGAGTATGGTTGTTCAATGCTAGACTTAGATTATTTCCAGGGAAGTTACAGAGCAAGTGGAAGGGACCATACCTGGTCTGAAAGGTGCATGACAATGGAAGCATCGACATATCTGAGATGTCATCTGATTCTACCTTTCGTGTTAAGGGGTAGTGGCTCAAACCATATTTAGATCATGAGCCACTAGTCGTTGATGTCGCCCCTATTCATTTTGCGTGAGATGTGGTCTTTGACTCACATCTATTACATCTCACGCCTGATTAACACTATCTTCCGCCTTGTATAGATCTATATGTCCATATCATACCATTCTTCAGTCCAACACCCCATTTGCATCTTTGATTATGATATACTTAGGGTGTACTTTACCCTAAGTATAGGTGGTGTCAGAGGTGTACTTTACCCTAAGTATAGGTGGTGTCAGACCTTTGATTTCTCTTTTGATTTTTTTACCTCTGTTTTGTTGCCTATACTTAGGAATATTTTACCCTAAGTATAGGGGAGATAGACCCTGTACATTCTTCCACTCGGATTTCCCTTTATATACAGTCTGTTATACTTAGGATTACTTCATCCTAAGTATAGGGGGAAACACCGAGAGCCTTTCATTCTATTCTTTGATTTGTTATTGTAGTATACCATTCCTTTTCACTTCCCTATACTAAACACGAGTTATGTCTTCTTCATTGCTCTTGATTCACTCTGAGGGCATCGTTCGAGCTAAGTATAGGGGGTGTCGTATATATTTCATATATACTTTAGCCATAATTCGTACTTTGTGTGAGCGTGTTAATAAATAAAATGGCTAAAATCATTTATCTAAAAACCATGAAAAACCATGAAAATTTAAAATTTTTTCTTGTACATAAAATTCTTTCTTGCACATACATAGCTATTTATAAAATGATTTTTGTACAAATGTTTGTAAAAATATTTTGTGCGTAAAGAGTTTGTAAATTCTTTGATATCAAAATTATGTATATAGTACAAAATTTTTGTAAAATGTTTGAAAAATAAAAAATTTGCAAAAAACCTTGTGTAAATGTGTGTAAATATTTTGCAAAATTTTTGCCTCCATGCATTCATTCATTCAAACATTTTTCAAAAATTTTGCACCTTTTTCAAAAACTGACATAAAAATCTTTTTGCATATACTTGTACAGTTTTTTCTGAATCATAGTTGACATTTAAACTAGCCTAGAATTAAATTGGAAAATGGAGCTTGGTTAAGACCTTAATCCACCTAATTCTAGGAGGTACCTTATAGGGCTTAGGGCTAAGACTTTTCAGGTCCATTTGGGACTTAAATCTTTGAGTCCACTAGGCTACGATCATATGTCATCTTGATGAGCCTAAGTAAAACACTTAACAACGCACACATGGCTCTCACAGACAATAGCTTTACTTGCACCAGCACCTTACACGTCGCTCTCTACGAATGAGGTGGTGAGGAGGCAGTTTTCTTTGGGTTGGGGTAGCATACGAGGGTAGTACTTCTAGGCGGAACCTCTCATCTTCTTTTAGTGAAGGAAGTGTGTCTCAACTCGATTTGGCGATATTGAGGTTTAAATACAAGAGTTGTGGGTTGCAATAATGCTTCAAAAGAGGGATAGTCTACTGGCTCAAGAGGAAAAACTGCTTATGTATATATGTTGCACCATGTAGATATGTTGTACATATGCACATCGAAAAAAATGCAAAAGAAAGGAAAACTCCAAAAAAGTGGCGGGTCTGATAGAAAATAAAATACCCACTGGAGTGTATATAGCTAAATAAAGCAAAGCTTATGTTACCCATTCCCATCTCATGAAGCTTGCAACAGGGAGACTTAGCTACACTGGTTGGGCTCCCTAGGATACGTGGCTACACTAGTCATGGTCCATTCTCTTCTTCCTCCTCTTCTTGAGCCAGTTGCACTTGAACTTAGAAGGGAATACCCCGCTCCTCGAGGAAAGAGCTGCCAGACTAGAGCATTAGAGTTACCTTGTTGAGGGGGGTTGTCACTTTGCCATTTCTGAGGTGGGGAGCTACATATCACTTACACAGTACAAGAAAAGACTCATGGTCATTAGAGTTTGTGTATGTAGACTTGTTCTGATCTGGATTGGTCAGGAGTCTTGACCATAGATTGGTGGAACTTAGAGGCTGATGAGTTTTAAACCTAAGTCCAAATAAGGTTCCGACAAACTAATAATCCAAAGGCCTGACTAAGCTCTATACTTCAATTTAATGAAGACAAGTTTAATAATCAACCTTGATTCTACTTCTTTTTCTTTTCCTTTCTCTTTTCACTTCTTTTTCAAATAAGTGTTTGCTAGGGGACTAGCAAAAGTAAAGTATAGGGGGTGATGAATCCACATTCATCACTCTTTATTCTTTTATTTTAGCTAATTATCTTGGCAAAGCATCATGTAAATAGTTGTAAATATAATAATTTAGCAATAAGCATGCATGTGTTACTATTCCATAATTAGCATGTATTTGTGCAAAAATAAAAGAATAAAGAATAAAAGTAAAAGAAGGAAATATTAGAATAAATATTGAGTGAACCAAACCCAAGAGAGGGTCCAGTATGGGCCTGATCACCAAATAAAATAGGTAGAGAGAGAGATAGGGCCACTTCACCTTGTACATATATGTACCCTATGTGTATAATTTATTTATACAAAAATAAAAATAAAAAGGTATTTTTATTTCCCTCTATATATTTCTCAAAATAAAACAAAAATTAAAAAAATAAAAATAAAATGAGAATAAAATTCTTTCTCTCTCACACCTTGTATATAATACATGTACATATGTATCTCTCCTTATTTATTTTATACTTGTAAATAAATAATAAAAATAAAACAAAAATGTTTTTATACTCCAAATATTATGTTGTAAATAAATAAAATATAAAATTAGGGTATTTTGTAAAAATAATAAATTAAAAATAATTGTACAAAATACATAGGCATTTTATACATGTATATAATACATTATATTGTATATACCATAATTTATTTTTTCATAAAAACAAATAAAAATCACAGAAAAATAGTTTGGAAAATAACAAATATTTTTCATTTTATACACTTTTTAATTTAAAATCATTTACTATTTTTAATTGAATTTATAAATATTTTTGTAAATACTAATTTCTGATTGGTCCACGGCAGATCGTTGACTTGGGTCAACCCCCTCTTCCAGGGCTTGACTCGAACTAACCGACTCGCCAGACCTTCTTCTCCCAATTACCCCAACCGGGTTCTGCATCCTCGTACCCCGAATTTCCGTCTGCACCTTCCCCATGGATCCAAGATCCACGCGGATCCCTAGTGAAGCGTGGATCCTTCTCGGATTGCGTGCCCTAGCCCGTTTCTTCCGGCCACCTGGGATATTCTATAAATACTTCCATCGCCTCCCCAGCTCCCTAGCTCGCGTCGCACCCCTTTCTGATACCCTAGACACCTTCTCCTTGGTGACAGCAGCCGGAGGCCACTCTTGGTGCTCGGAGAGGTGCTGTGTAGCCGACGCTCAACCATCGTGGGCGGAGAACCGCCACGAGGAGCCTCCTTCGCCAGCTGCAGCGTGGTCGAGGCCACAACCCCGACGTTCATCTCCCCTGGAGCTCAGGATCTCGTTCAGACCTTCAGGTAGCCTTCATTTCATTCCTAGCTCAGTTATTTCGCTCAATCTTTCATTTGCACTTCGTCGTCGCTCCGCTAGCTCCGACCAGCCGGTCGGAACCTTGTCCCCTTCATCTACCCGTTCAGATCGACCTACACGCTCACTCTACACCTTCCCACGCAGCCTGATCACCCTGATCTTGGCTCGGATCACCAAGATTAGGTCATCGGTCTCTTCTACCATCCTCTCCAGAGACCCACCCCCCATCCACCGTCGCTTCTCTGTGTTTTAGACCCAATAACCCTGACCGGAGTATCATTCCGAGTCAGAGCTTTCGCGTGTAGGCCTTGACGCACGCGGAGACCATCCAGATCGACCTCCACCACCTTCGCTGGAGTGCTTCCAGGTCCCAGTCGTCACCACGTCCATCTGACCGTCAGCTGCTCCATCAGAATTGACCACCCGACGCGGAAGGGCCCCACGATCCTATTGGCGCATTTGGATCCTTCATTGGAGCTACGGATCATCTCTGGTGCTTTGATGAAGGTCGCCCTGACGCAGTTCTTCCAGAGGCCCTCTCTGCCATCCGATTGAGTCCACCTCCCAAATGTCATCGCAGCCATCCATTATCTGGAGGTGTCAGGTCGTTAGATGTCAGGTCTAACGGCCCCGTACCAGCCACGTCCCCAACATCTGACAGTCGTCAAATCTGACATCTGACACGTCTAGAGCTGTACGATCGTGTCTCATCATCGGTTGCCCCGCATCCCGTCACCCGCCGCTCACGTGCCTCCATGGGTATATTGCTCATTCTATCCTGCGTTTATTTTAGTTTTTATTTAAGTCTGTAAAATAAAATTACAGTTGGACCATTTTGCACTTCAGTACCTATAGTTTTTCATATTTACATCTTAGTCATGTTTGTGTGGAATCATGTGCATCCTCACGTGTCTTTTTGGGTTATTTGTATTATGTACCCCGAACTTCTTTACTATTATTAATTGCATATTTACTTTTCATATTTGCAAATATGCCCCTGTGAGTGCTGTTTTACGACATGTGCGGATTTTGATGGAAAACTTGCAGAGTTGACCCTAGACTTTTCTTTCGTGTTATTTTTTGGTTCCAGGACTTATTTTCATTGCATTTTGGTCCCTGTGAGCTATGTGTTTTATCTTTGATTAAGAAAATAGCATTTTTGCTCCAAAAATCATGACATTTTGATACGTAGCTCCTGCTACTGTGTAGGAATTTTGGTAATTTTTGGGTTGTGTTTTGATTTTGTTTATTATTTTTTACAAATTCAAAAACCTTAAAAATCATCCATGTTTATTTTAGAAAATCAATTAAAATATCAAAATACGTTGAAAAAATCCAAAAAAATCTAATTGTGTGCTTTGTGTTGTTGAAGTTTCTATGCAATTTTCATTCCATTCCCATTTATTAAACCTATAAAAATTGAAAAAAAAAGTAAAAATCTTTTTTAAAATAATCAAAAATTCATAAAAAAATAAAAAAAATGTGTTTTCTTCTTTTATAGGTAGATTTTAGTTTGTAGTTTCACATAAAATTATTGCTAGGATTTTATAGGCCATTTTAATTAATTTTAATTTGCCTTTAGATCCCAGCTATACATTGCTTTCTGTTTCTGGCTTTCTTTTATTTTTAGAAAATTAATTAAAAATAAGAAGACCCCCCAAAAAATTCACAAAAACACTTTAATATTTTAAAAACACAAAAATTTTTTGTTTTGAATTTTTGAGCATTTTGGACTTTTAAATAATTGTTAGAGTGTTGCTTTTTGGCTTTTCTTTATTCTTTTTCTTATTATAAAAATCATAAAAATTTTTGAAAAAGTTTAAAACCACCAAATTTCTTTGTTTTCTTGGTTGCATGACTACTTCGTAGATTCGTCATTTCGTGCTCCTTGTGATCGACCCTGGTAGCTATACCAGGTAAAATAAATTAGCAAGACCGCTTACCACATTTTGATTACTTTATTTCTTTCTTTGGTGGTCTGTTTTTCTTGATTGAGCCACGCTTCGTAGATTGGAGTCGCAACGATCTTGATCTGATTTTCCGAGACTTAACCATGATTGGCTCTCATCAACCAACATGGGACCGAGGCGACGACAAGAATCGCCTCGTTTGGAAAGGTCTCAGTCATAGGTGTATCAAACTCAGAAGTCTCAGGCAATTCTAATCAGGAGAGGTGATCCGCCACCGCATTCTTAACTCCAAGCTTATCCTTAATCTTAATATCAAACTCCTGGAGTAGAAGGATCCATATGGTCAGACGTGGTTTGGAATACTTCTTATCCATTAAATACTTGATGGGGGTATGGTCAGTGAAAATTATGACTTTGGATCCTAAGATGTGGGATTTGAATTTGTCTAAGATGAATATTGTAGCTAGCATTTTTTTCTACGTAACAGTGTAATTCCGCTGGGCGAAATCCAAAGTCTTGCTAGTGTAGTCTATGGCATATGGAAGGCCATCTATCCTCTGTCCCAAAATAGTCCCAACGGTAAAATCGGAGGCAACTGTCATGATCTCGAATGGGAGAGACCAATCGAGTGGTTGAAGGACAGAAGCCTCTACAACCATATTCTTGAGAGTCTCTAAAACTGAAAGACATTTATCATCGATAATAAACTCGGTGTCTTTCGCTAGAAGATCATATAACGGTCGGGCAATTTTCCTGGTCTCGAATGAAACATCGGTAGAAACGGACATGCCCCAGAAAAGACTGTAACTACTTCAGATTGGATGATGGATTGAACTTCTTTATGATATCTACCTTGGTCAGATCCACCTTCATGCCCTGTTGGAGATAATGTGACCAAGGACCATCCCCCGAATCATCATTAAATGACTCTTCTCCCAAGAAAGAATGAGGCTTACCTATGTACACTTCTGAAGCACAGGATCTTGGCAAGAAAGACATGGTTGAAATCATTGTCGTAGACCAAAAAATCATCCATGAAGACCTCTAAAAAGTAGCCCACCTTGTCTGAAAAATCGAAAGCATGCACCTATGGAATGTAGCCGAAGCATTACATAATCCAAAGGACATCCGTTTGAAAGCATACGTTCCGAAAGGACATGTGAACGTCATTTTTTCTTGGTCTTCAGGTGCGATGGCCACCTGATTACATCTCGAGTACACATCAAGAAAATAATAATGACTCTTTCCGGTTAATCTCTTGATGATCTGATCAATGAATGGCAGTGGGAAGTGATCCTTCTTGGGTTCCTGATTCAAATATTTGTAGTCCACACATACTCGCCAGGAAGTTGGTACTTGGGTAGCGATCTCCTCTCTGTCCTCATTTATCAATGAAGTGATATGCGTCTTCTTGGGTACTACGTGTAATGGACTGACCATTTAGAGTTGGAGATGGGATAGATAAAATCGGTGCTCCACCATTTGGATATTTCCTTCAGAACCACCTCTCGAAGATTTGGGTTTAGTCTGCGTTGAAACTCACAAGATGGTTTGGCATCATCCTCTAGAAAAATGTGGTGGGAGCACAGAGCCAGACTAATCCCATGGAGATCCGCTACTGACCACCCGATTGCCTTGCGATTCTTTTTAAGAATCCCCATCAGACGGGATTCTTGATCTTCGGTCAAGTCAGACGCGATGATGACCGGAAACATTTTAGGCTCTCTAATAAGGAATAAGTATTTCATTGACTGAGGTAACGGTTTAACCTCAGGGGGAGAAGGAATGGGGAGAGCTGGTTTGACTAGGGCATGGGTATAGTCTACTAGGTTGGTATGCGTAATCTCATCCTGCTCTGTTCACCTGAAAGTTCAATTTGCTGCACTAGCTCGCTCTCCAGGCTGGTTGTAGTCTCTGTAGATGAAGTTTTAAGTAAAAAGAACTCGGCAAAACATTTCCAACCAACATCCTCTGAATCTAACTGATCTAAAGTCTGATCTATAAGTAACTGACAGAAATGATCATTCACTTCTGACTCAGATGGATCACAAGTATCATCATAAACTGAAAAACTATTAGAATCGTCTTCACAAGCCTCATCACTAATTGGCTCCAAGACTGTGCTATCCAATCTCCCATCATCTATTAACTGAATATCAAATTCTACTGAAGGTGTGATGAAAGATCGTGTGCTAGGTTCGGCCCAAACTGCTTCATCATCAGTATGTACGAAATCACAATCATGACGACTATCAGGCTTATCTTCATCAGATGCTCGATCTGACTCTTCTGACTTGGTATTGAGGTCCTAGATCGTCTCTATACGTATACTCTCGTGCTGGACACGAAAATACACCTTCCCAGTACCATAATCGGAAATGGTCTTAGTTGTCACCAGAAAAGGTCCTCCTAATATGATCAGGGTATCAATCACACATTCAGGGACTGCCATGTCCAACATGATGAAGTCCATGGGGGATTTCAAACCATGGATGGTGATGATAACATCCTCAATCAATCCCTTAGGCCTCTTGAATGATCTGTCAGCAAACAGCAAGATCGTCCTGCTTGGTCGAAGAGGTCTGAACTCAAACTTGTCGAGTAAGGAAGAAGGAAGGAGAATAATTGATGATCCACTATCTAAGATAGTACGATCGAAAGTCTGATCTAAAATCTCACATCTGACATATGGTGCTCCTATGTCTGATCGTTTGGTTGGGAGACGGTTATGATGGTGTGGCATGTATCCTTGGTCAATGCATGGATTTCTGAACAGTGATTACACTGCCTCTTCTTTCTATGGATTGTAGTGCATTTTTTGAGACCTTTCTGTAGAAGAGGGATGTGTGCGAAGGATTTCAAAAGAACGAGATGGATGGTGAACTTTTCTAGCATCTCTTTCGTCAAGTCGGTCATTTGATTCTTTTTTATGTTTTTCTTTTTATCTGCTTTTCCAAATAGAGTGCTTGGGGAAAAGGAATCTGTACATCCTCTTTATCATTCTGTATAATAGGAGGATTAGAGGAAGAAGAAGAAAATCTTTTTAGAAAACGGGGACTAGCTCCATGTAAATCATCAGAGATAGACTCATGAGCTCTAGATGGATCAACTGTTTTGTCTTTATTTTCCTTTTTGGATTTTCTCTTTTGTACATTTTTTTATATTTTTCTATCATCACTACTATACAAAAAGAAAGGTAAATCGACTACATCGGCAAAGGACTCTAGCAGCTTCTCGTATATTTTGGTGGCATCAACACCACCATCAATGTCCTCAAAGGGAGAGGCAGCATCAGCACACGCCATCATCAAGCTCAATAGGATTGCTTGTATCATCAGGTATATCTTCATTGAGCCTAGTTAAGTTTCCATCTGCGGGTATCCTACTGTTCCTAAGAGAAATGAAATCAGCAACATCACAATAAAAGGAATCATATGAAAATACATGTGACTGGAGGGTGGGTTCTGTAAAGTGTACCTGCTCTGATTTCCTCTTCAAATTGTTCGAACTCGGCTCAATCTGAGTAGGAATAGCAGACTTCCCTTTGACGAGTTAGTTGCATGATTCTTAAACTCATCCATTTCTCGCATAAATGCAACCTATTAGTCGTCTATCAGACTCGCGAGATATTCTAAAGCTGGGTTCTCATG
Organism: Ottelia alismoides; assembly: GCA_037367405.1. Classification (NCBI taxonomy): domain Eukaryota; kingdom Viridiplantae; phylum Streptophyta; class Magnoliopsida; order Alismatales; family Hydrocharitaceae; genus Ottelia; species Ottelia alismoides. The sequence continues at coordinate 470,027 of JAZKJV010005841.1, forward strand.
GAAGGGACCATGAGACCCAGATGAGTCACCTCGATGATATTGAGGTTGTTGTGGAGCTGGTTGTTGTTGCTGTGGAGGATAAGACTGAGGATACTGGGAGTGATATATGCTATGTCTCCACTGAGTGGGTTGGAATTGATGAGGACCGGACTATTGTTGTTGTTCTCTGGTCTACCCCATCTGTATCTGTGGTGGTTGCTGGGAAGAGGCACCTCCTGAAGATGAACGGAAACTAGTATGATCACGACGGATCCCTAGTTGATGATGTTGGTTGTACCATATCCCATTGACCTCAATCAATGGCTCAGACATCTCAAGATAAGCTAGGGGCATAGAAGCAAGCGGCTGATCACTTTGATACACCACCATCTAAGTGTCAGATGAGGGTGTCTGTAGGTTCTATTAGTAAGCCTGAGACTGATGACTCATCTCAGAATGCACAAGGTAAAGGTGTTGAACTGGTGGTCGTAGAAGAATACCTTGGTCTCTACTTACTGAGTCATCATGTGATCTAGAAAACTTCATGGGATCAGTCTGTATCTCTTGAAGGCACATAATCTGAGTCTTTAGATCACTTAAACATCTCTCAAGCTCGTCTATCTTATCGAGCTTGTCCAATTTCTAGCACTTTTTCTCTATTATCTCCATGTGGTCCAACTTCTGGAAGATGATCCCCATGTCAGCGGATGAGGATTCAAAATGGGTAGAAACAGCAGAAGAAGGAGTCCCCTCAATTTGTGCCACTCGGGAATGCTGGTGGTAGTTCGGTGGCTTGGTCGGAGTGTAGAGCCTAGTTTGGGATATCGTGGTGTAGTTTTCGGCCATCTCCTCATAGATAACCCAGACTTGGTCCTCATGCTTTGAGAAATAAGATCCATTGCAGGAAGCGTTCACCAGTCCCTGTAACTTGGGTGTCAGCCCACAAAAGAAGCTCTGAACTAAGTTCGGCTTCGAGATGTCATGGTGGGGACACCTATCGATGAGCTCTCTAAATCGTTCCCATGCCTCGTGGAAGTGCTCGTTCCCAAGTATGGTGAAATTACTGATCATGGCACTAGCAGCATTTGTACGACCAAGTGTGTAGTACTTGTTCAGATATTCTATTCATAACTACTCCCACGTAGAAACGCATCTCCCCAAATATTTCAGCCAGTAGGCTGCTCTGTCCACAAGGGAGAATGGAAAGGCGATCAGCTTGATCGTATCCTCATTTACATATAGATCATGCATCGTACTACGGATAAGATCGAACCCCTGTAGGTGAAAGTGTGGCTCCTTAGTAGATAGCCCATGAAACTTGGGCAATAATTGGATGGTTTGTGGTCGGAGCTCAAAATTTCCATGAATGGTAGGGAGACGGATCCACCGATGTGTGGTAGTAGCTTTAGGGTTGTAGAGTTGCTTCATCATGCGATCTGGACCAAGAGATGGTCACTCTACTCCATTCTATCCACCATCCCCCTCAGCTCCTAGGATCTCAGCATCAGGAGTTTCTCGTTGTGCTCTCAGTTGCATCAGCTTGACTCGAACATCGTTCATCAGCCTACTCTGCTTCCATATCGAGTTATGCATCAACTCGAGGGATGCAAGGAGACCACTATTGATTGATGCTTGATCTATTACTACCAAAGTAGTCTGTGACTATTGTGATCCTTTACCATCCATGTCGTCTGGAAAGGAGAAAGAATCTATATCAGGTTCTGACAGGTCGACGTGCAACTGCTAATGTTGATCAAGGTTCTCTCGAACCGAAAGTAATGATGATAAAGAATGAGAAGAAGAAGAAGGAATGGGAGAAGAGCTTCCATGGTCAGAGTCATGCCTGGAAGATGGAACTCAATGCGAGTTCAGTTTGGGAAGACAGATATCCCGAACTGACCTAGATGGATGGGCAGGTGCACGAGAGAGAGGATTGGCCAGAGTCAACCGAAGCGATCACATACCCATCATCTTGATAAGGCAGACGATAAACTACTAGAGATATGAAAGATATGGAACTCACGCCACAAATTCAAATACAAAGCAATACTCGGGTTTCACCAACTCAACTCGGTGATAACTGTAAAAGTTCGATCGTTAATCTTTTCAGTTTTAGAGTTAATTGGCAGTACAAGTCTTTTTACAGATTACACGAGCTTATAGGTGCCTGAACTTCTCGAAAGGTTGTCTTGAGTCCGAACAGCTAGTTACACCTACTTTCAGCCAGTATGGGAGTATGTACGGATCGTTTCCAGCTACCGGTGTTACTTGAGGACGGAGCCTTATACAATGTCCTCTAAACCTCCCACTCTGCTAAGGAAACCTGAACCATTTCCGGCTACCAGAGAGTCCTCATTGAAGAGTAGAGTAGCTAATCGTATCAGATCAGTAGTCTTTTAGAAAAATCGAGCTTATGCTCTAACCTTCTCACTCACAAATCTGGAAAGTACCTGCCAGTCATTCGTTGAGGATTGCTCTCCCAAATGCAGTTCATTACGTTTAATTTTAGAGTCAGATATATTTAGTCGTCCCTATTTTATTTTTTGTTATCACCTTTTTTGGATCTTTTCACAAAAACCATCTATTGTATTTTTGTTTTTTGACCTAAGTGAAGAAAGAAAGAAACTAGGTTGTGTGTCCCTAAATCTAGCTACGGATGCATAGACAATATAAAATGAAAAACCCTAGACAAGCACCTATCCTCGAAAAACCATGGAAAATGACAAGAAAATGTGATGCGAGAAAACTATGGTGGGTGCCCTGTTCCCCTAAGTGCATGGCACCTGGTGAAATAAACCCAAGTCGGGATGCCCTTAAGAGGCCCCTTATACAAAATAGAAAAATGACAAATGCCCTTTTACTTTTTATACAGGTTAATACAAAGAAAGTAAAAAAATCAAGCTCATTGGTTCTCAGTTGCACGGCTCGAAACATGTGTTGCATAAATCAGAAAAAAGCCGTGAAGTAAAAAAAATTGACAAAATAAGATGGCAAAAGGAGTACAGAAACCCTAAACCTAAGGTCTCTATGATCTACCTTAGCGCTGCCTCCCCGACAACGGCGCCATCTGAAAAACCAACCAAACCTCCTATTCTACAATAAGAATAGTATTGCCATGTCAGTTGGGTAATTTTTACATAAAATGTATTTTTTTATTTATACTCCTAACTTAGATGTGTATAGTGTAAATACTGGAGTGTCGAATTCATGGAGGGAGATTGTTAGAACTAAGATAAAATATAGAAAACTAAGGTTTAATGGGTTTCCTGATTTTTATTTATTTTTAAGTATTTTTCTGAATTTTTATCTAATTTTTATGAATTTTATATTATTTTTGTGATTTTAATATACCTATGTAAAAATATGGGTATAGTTTTTATAGTCTTATATTTGGTTTTAATTTTTTAGTTTTTATGTGTTTTAATTATTTTATTTTTGAAATCTTTAGAAAATCTTTTATGATTTTTATTTATATTTTTATGTTGAAATCTAATTTTTTATTTGAAAACATGTTTTTATTTGTGATTTTAAAAATAGAAAATAGTGAGAAAATATTTTATTTCTATTTATCAGAAAGTAGAGGAAAATATCTTCAGAATGATATATTGTACTTTTTTATACGATTTTTTTGAGTTAGCTATGATTTTTTAATATTTTATGTATTTATATTTTTTGGTTTTATTATTCTTTTTTTATTTTTGATTTATTATGTAGAATATAAGAAAATATACTGAGAGTATTTTTATATAATTTTTAAACTTATTTTATATTTTTTGTGTTTTAAAGTCTATGTATTTTTTGTATTTTAAATGATTTATTTAATGCTAAAAAATATTTTTATTTTTCAAAAAATATTTAATACTATATAATATATGAAATACGGTATTTATACCTATTTTTATTGTATTTTTTTATCTTCTATTTCTATTTATTATGTATATAATATGTATAGTATAGTATAATATGTAGGGGTATGTATGCAATTGTATGGAAATTTGTGGGCACGCGCAAATAACAGAAGTTGGAGGGCCTCGTGCAAAAAGCGTGTGCGCTTCACATGAGTGCTTCAGCTGTCAAGGACATGTATGTAATATCAAGAAGTAACTAGTATGACCATGCAAATTTCATAAAAAATATCAGCGACGCACGAGCAAAGCACGTGTGTCCCTTGAGCAGTGTGTCGGTGATGGTTTCTGGACTCGATGCATGGTGCACTGATGTGCCTCCGATGAACAGATGATTAAAAGGTTGTGGTTGATGCGATTGGACGCACCTGCAACACTCCTCTTGATGAACTAACGGCTTTTGTAGGTTGTCCCTTTCCGATTCAATCCTTACGAACGATCGGATTATCCAGATCTCTGGTGATTTAGGTTGCAAGGGGTCAATGATGGATCTCGATTCTAGTCGTTGCTATCTCTGTTATGTTTGAAGTCGAATACTCAGATTCAGTTGTGATAAAGGTATGTTTGATGGACAATGTTTTGTTCTGCAGATGCCTACGGTTTTCAGCTCCCGGTAGATATATCGGACGAGAATCTCGGTGATTGAAGCTCCAGCTACTAGAAGCCTCCTGAGGTTTGATGATCATGATACAGGTACTCGCGTACGAAAGTGATATCTTCATATGCTTCATGTGTGACTCTCCCGACGGTGAGTCAACTCAAGCTTCGAATCTATAGGTTGTGATTACTTGCAGATGAAGGATCTACAAGAGTTCTTGCACAGGAGATAGAGACTCGAGGCACAAGTCCTCAGTCGAGAGTTATAGAAAAAAGGGATTTATCACGATGATCGGAGCGGATTTGGAAGTTGGTTTAAAGAGGAAGATGAAATTTGGGAAGAGAATGGAGGAGAGAGATTGAAGATAGCAGAGAGGAAGGGGAGAAGAGAGAGATGGAGAGGAAACCTGGAAGGAGATGGATGGTTTGGATGGATTCACCTATACACATGGAGCTTCTAGGAGGTCCTTGCCTCCACGTGAGGGCAAAGCTCGCGAAGGCTAAACGCGGTAGCAGAGATGTACCTCAGTGCTACGGTGATCTCGTCGGCCTTCGACCCTCTCTCTCTCTCTCGACAGAGTTGAGGCTCTTTCACTCACCTAGACCGGAGCTCACAGAGGAGGTGAAAATATTAATGGCGAATGGAGGAGCCTGGATGAGAACGGGTTCCTATTTATAGGGTTAGGTATCTTGGAGCCCACACAGGGTGATAGGGTCACCAGAGGGGGCGAGTTGCGGTCACCAGAGTTGTTGAGCTACCGGTCAACGGTCGGGCCGTTGGTGCGGTTGGCGGAGGAAGGAGGAGAAGGGGGCGACGTAGGGAAATTGCGAGGAAGAAGAAGGAAAGGGGAGGTGAGCGCAGCGGGCGTGCATCGCACATGAGAAAAAATTAAATTAAATTAAATTAAATTAAATTAATAATTAGATTGAATAAATTAGTTTAAGAGATAATTAAATAGATAATTTCATAATTAAGTAAGTAATTAAGTAATTAAAAATATCTATATAAATACATAATTATTTAAATAATTAAACAACTTAATAAATAATAATAATAAAATATTTATAAATGAATAAATAAATTAATTTAATAATACAATATTACTAAAGTATGTAAATATAATGGATGACATATAATAAATAAGATAAAATTAAGATACGTTGTACATTGTATACCAATATGGTCTCAAAATCCACTTTTCACATATTAACTCAGATTTTAGTGAAATCAGTGTCAATTGGTAGATAATTTTATAAAACAAACTTTAAAAGTAAGTACGCCTAATTCGTAGTTCATATGGTCGAGTTATGAGGTCCGGAAAATTTTGGTCACGGCTTCCTGGCTTCATGATTTATTGGAACTTTGACTTAAGTTATGTTTTTATATTTTCTATTGATTTTTAGAAACACTTTTGAAAAGAAATTAAGTTAAAATTATTTAAGAATAATTATTTAAAAAAATCGAGAAGTTTAGACATATTATACATATAGACAAAGGGACCCAAACGTCAAAACTCACCCGTTTCTATAAATAGTTATGAACCTTGGAAGTCAGTTTTTACGACTTTTTCGATTAATCATAATTAATTATGTATTCATTAAATAACTTTTCTGATATTTTTATAAATTAGTATATATTTTTATAAAGAACTTTTTTGAAGAAAAAATTTTGATTTGAAATGATCTTAATGATAAATAAAATAGGTAAACACTTACAAGGTGAAAAATGTATGGATGTATAATTATGGTCTTGATTCTTACATTCTTATTTGTTAGGATCCTTATCTCCCCCTACTTATTTATTTTATTAACCAAGTCAATATTGAGCCAGTCTCGGGGTTGTGATCACTCTGTATATATTTTATATACATCCTTCGTTTTCTTTTATTTTCCATTTTTTTCTTTATTATTTTGTTTTGGATAAAATAAGTGTTAAATATATAATATTAATAAATGTGGTTAGAATGTTAATTAATGGAAATTAGTGAATATTTACATATATTTTACCAAGGATTTTAGCCAAAATGACAGAATATAGGCGATGAATCATAGATTCATTAAGATACACTTGAGAGGGAGCTGAGAAAGATTGAGGTTTAAGTATTTCCTATTTAAAAATAGTCTTTAGGATCATTTAATAATTATTTCTGGAGGTTTATATATTCTCAATAAATTGATTATCACTCATGTTCCACCACGTGTCGAGACTGCTCAATGGAAGAACTTGGTGAAATATTGGTTCTCAGAAAAGAGTATGGTAATTGTTTACTCAAATCATATAATCTATTTGTTTCATATTTTGTAATGCATACAACTTGAATTGTAATCATTGTGAGATAAAATTTATTATGCAAAAATGTCCTGTTGCTGGAAAATTTGCAAAGAAAATTCCTTTAGAGCGAGGCGTCAATTTGCACACAAGAGGTACAAAAAATTATGCTTGGCAAAAAAGGAATTTGTAAGCTATCTTTTCTTCTATTTTTAATGTTCGAAGAAAACAAATTTTCTCACTTATTTCTACAATATTTGACTTTTATGAAGTTTGATGAAAATTGACGATCTGGGAAAGATCGAATTTTTTCAAATTACACTTGTTAAAAAATGAAGAATAATGAAGGGAGTTTGGCATTCATTAATGAGATCTCTCATAAAAAGTGGTAATGCTTTCAAAATATAATTTATATTACTTTATAATTTCAATTATCATGAAAATGATGGTTGTTGATTTAATTCCATTCATTGATATTATGCATTTTATCTTTCTTGTATATGAAGGAAGAAGCAAAAAGAATATTCGAAGCGCGTTCATTGGAGTTTGAAGATTCAAACGATAATATAGAGACGGAAGTGTAAAGTGAAGTATTGGATGTCAAAAATGGGGAGTGCCTAGAGGATATGGCATAGGAGCAAGGAATTCAAAGTTCAAAGAAGGCTACGTACTTGGTCAGAGTATGTCTGGGAATGAAGAAATTGAAGTGTTGAAATCACAAATGAAGGATACACATGAAATAATCAAAGACCTCAAGACTCAAAATCAACCTTTCATGATGATGTTGTCACAAAATAAAGTTGGGTCTTCAAAGGTTCATGATCCTTTAGCCAAAGTTCCAGCCACATTTAGCAATCAATATTTGGTATTTGTTTCACATTTGACATGTCAAAACTTCATTTCCTTTAATTTTCTAAGAACTATTGTAAGAAGAAGTTTTAAAACTTTGTACACAACTATGCATGATCATATTTTAATGCTTTTCTAATTAATACTAAAGTAATGGATTCTTTTTTCTAAAAAAAAGTTCAGCTATGAAACTTTATTTGCAAGCATGATGCTTTTGGATTCATTAAAAGAACATGTTAAAAATATTTTGTCATTATCTCATATATAGTTTATTATGCAATGTGACTTAATATGATTACTATGACCTTGATGCCTTTTTTATTTTAGAAGCTACCTCATGAAGAAGGCAAGGAAAACTTTGTAGGATACTCAGGAGGATCATCTTCTAACACTTCTCAAATGAATAATGATGTGAGTATTTCATGATTTCACAAGAAACTTGGTTTTGAGGCATTCATTAATTTTTGTAAGATCATCGATATCATTAAAATCATGATGCTTTTGAGAAGCACTTTGAGTGGGGGAAGCCATGATGATTTTATAGTACAACCTCTTAGCTTCCACACAACACCCTCATGTTTTTGTTGATTCAAAAAAGAGGTGGTCTTCGTCCTCTCCTCGTGATTTTTTATTGTTTACATATTGTGGGTATCTCAATTTGGCTTGATCTCTTCCTTGAAGTGGCCCTTTTCAACAGTTAAAAAATTGTTTTTAAGTATACCCATCTTGAATAAATCCAAGATGTCTTCTTATGTCCATTTGTGATGTTCTAACACCGATATTGTATTTGCTCATTTTCTACTTGTTTTTAAGGTACAAGCCTAAATATATTGTTTTTGATGTCACATTCGAGATATTATTAATGTCCATATTCATTATAGAGAAAAACACTTCATCTATGAAGGCCATATTTTCTAAGATTTCTAATTTTTGACAGAAGAGATGATGACAATTAGATGCAACTAAGATTTACATAAACCTTTGTAGTTTCCCATAGTATCATCTTCAAATTACAGACCTTCTAGATTATGATTTTACTTCCTTATCAAAACACAACATTTTACTTGATAATTGCATTTATGGGATTTTTGCACTTTATTTTCTTATTGAAATTTCTCACTTTTTACTGGAAATGTTAGGCATGTCCATTGTTATCTTCTCATGTTATTGTGATGTTTATTCCTTTGTGTAGTCTAATTGAATGCTTTTTAATTTTATTTAAGAACTAATTTGTGGGTGATGCCTGAAGATAAAGTATTTAAGATATCTTTAAATGCCAAATTAATCTCCTGCCTTTTGTTTAATTTTGATATGTTAAGTAGAGGGATGGGATTTAATAAAGAACCACATATGCTTGTGGTTTCATGTAAATACATGTTGGTAAGGATTAGTGCCTTATATTAACCATTAAGTTGATTGTTGTTGAACTTCTATTTATTTTGGGATCTCTAACGTAATGAAGAACCTCAAATGCTTGTGGTTTAGTGCTCAAATGCATGTGGTTTGGTACTGAATGTCAAATTCTTACGTATCGTAGGCAATGTATATGTTAGCATGATGGATTGAGAAGCTTTCTGCAATTTATGAGACTCATCTGGTCTGGCTACCAACTAGTAAGTAATATTTAAAGTCAAATTTTTCGTTTGTTTGGAATGGTAGCAGATATTTTTCAAGGGTGTAATTCATTTGGTAACATGCATCATGAATAAATAGTATATATGTTCATATGTTTTTTTAAGAGTTGATATATTACGAATATGTTTATTTTAATATATTGATAATTTGTCCTCATTGTGTAGGTTGATCCAAATTCCAGTGCTAGCAATGATATACACATTTTATTAGTTTAAACCATTTGTAATAGATGATAGATTGGTATTGTTCTTTGATTGTATGAGGTGTGGTAGATGATAGTTGTTATAAGTTATTTGAGATAGATTTGTGATAGATAACAATGGATACTTTAAATTTCCATAATATCATTACTTAGTTTGTAATACATGACAGGTTTGTACTGTTCTTTGTTTTAAAACAATGTTTAGTTGGATGTTATAGTTGGATTTAGTGATATGTATGTTGTTGAATTAAGTTGTGTTACTGTTGACAATTACTTCAAGGCTGCAATAGTTCTTTGCACTGTTTATAATGGTAAAACCTTGTGGAATATGATGTATAGGTGAATGTACTTTAAAATTTGTGGGTCATAATATATTTATAGTAGCAATGATTTTCAATTATTTTTATTTGTTGTTTATAACTTACCAACAGTTTGTTTTGTTATTATATATAACTTACCAACAATTAGTTTCGTTGTTCCAGTGAATTCTATATACTTGATATTTATTAACAATTTTTATCCGTTGTTATTTGTAGTCTATCTACAACTGGCAATTCGTTGTTAATAATGTAACAATGGCTTATATAATAGCGACAATAACGACAAAATACATATTCATTGTTTGGTCATCTGATGACGATTTAATTGTTGTCATATTTGTAATTTTTTTGTTGGTATAAGCACTTTTTCTTGTAGTGGGATATTCCATTGCTTAATTGACATTACTAAAACTCGCATCACCAGAGACTTTTTCGATGGAATTTCCGTGACTTTATGTTACTACAACAACAAATTTGTCACAAGAGATCTTCAACATCGCTAATATTCAAGATAATATATTTTAATTGCACCATCCGATTTATTTGCAAAACTATTAATAAAAAAGATACAGTATATATTCACATCTTCTTTTGCTTAAAGTTATACCCATCATAATTAATTGCATTATAATAAAATTGGAGGAATGAGTTGGAAATACCATCTATGCCAACTATATCGATTGCTAAAACCAACAAGTTACTACCAGAACTAGAAGTCACGATCAATATTCGCTCATATTAGGCTCGCTAAATGTTCGATTCATATTTCGGCTCGGAAATAAACAAACTGAACTTGAACACAAATTTAAGCTCGATTAAAAAAATGATTGGAAACTAAAAATCATATGTTCACTCAGGTTTGATTCGTTAAGCTCGACAAACACACATACACATATTTACAAATCCTTATTGATGAATCACATTCTCACCACGTTGATAGTCATATCTTATCGTAGTATATGTGATGAAAATGATTCAGCAAAGACCACACCTTCAAATATATGGCAATTATTTTACTTGGCAAGATACCAAGGTCGAACACAGGGATACGAGCCTCTTCGTATATTCATCGAAAATTATTGATTAAAAATTGAGCATTTAAATTCATACGCCTAGGTCTTCATATGTAGAATAAATGCACAGATAATATGCAAAGAATGGATAATGCAAAGATTTATACAGAGACAAAACAATTTGATGCATGTAATTTTTTTGTTTGATTTTAAATGCAATTAAATAAGATGCAATGCAATGATATGTGAGCTGATGATACTATACCCTAAAGTTATCAAATCCATGAGCAACCAGATAAGGGTTAATTTCAGAGATAAATGTTGCATCAGAATAAATTAATATCGAACAAATGGCATTGTAAATAAAGAATCAATAGACACTATGTGCTTAGGAATTTCTCTATATAACTCAAGTGACGGGTCAAGAAATAATTATACCATGAGATAGAGAATAAAATTAGCAACAAAACAAAACTGAAATCAACTTAATTGGAGTTTGTATGCTCAAGATATGATCAAAAGAGTGCAAAGGCATAAATATAGTAAAAATATGTGAAATAAAATGAGATAAATATGCAATTTGGTCTTTTGCAGTGGTATAAATGTAATTAAGAAAACTCGATTGGGTACTCTTGCAATTATTCCAAGCAAGCACGTGCATGACACATGTGCCTGGAGGGACCATCTTGCAAAATCAAGAAGCTGGGAGGGCCTTGATGCAAATATTCCACCCCGCACGCATTCTGCACGCATGCGGGCTAGCCTCAGAGGTGGGCAGAGGCTCGGGCCATGTGGAATATTCTGGTGCTTTGGAAGGTAGCTTTGTTCCGCCCGAACCTGGAGGTTCGGTGGCATGATCTGGCCTCATCTGGGTCGTTGGATGGCCGCATAGGGATGGCCATCCAATGGAAACTGCTCTTCTTTCCAGCCACGATGGTGGCGACGCAAATGGGACTCCGGTGAGTGTTTAACACGGATTTTTCACGGGTCTAAAATACGTCTTACACAAGGCAGAGACACAGTCGTTGTGGCGACCTGCAAGAAACCTGATTCAAACAACAATTAACCCACAACAAAGATCAAGCAATGAAAAATGATGAGGAGTTAAAATTTATTATAACCCTACAAAAGATGTGTATAGTGCAAGTAGTGTAGAGTGTCGAACACTGGAAGCAAGCAGGTAGATCGGGGCAATTCAATGTACAAAAATGAATGTGATCAAGTTGTCTATATGTGCTATTTTTTGTGGGTTTTTAATTTTATATTTTAATTTTTAATTTTATATTTTTATATTTTGATTCTTTTTTATTTTCTTATTTTGTATTTTCTTTTTATATTTTATATTTTTGTATTTTCTTTTTCTTTCAAATTATAAAATAAGATATATATATATATAGAATACGGAAAAGAGAGAGATAATGTATATGTAAAAATAGGCAAAAATAAGCAAAATTCAGGAAATAAATTCTTTTTGTGTTTTTCATAATTTTATAAAGTTTTTTGTGATTTTTCTATACTATTACTAATTTTTTTATGGTATTTTTAAAGTCAAAAATAATCAAAACAGGGAATAAAATATAGGTTCGGAATTAAAATGGAGATGAAAAATAGTAAACAAGACCCAAAATTGTCCAAATTAATTTTAAAATAAAGATAATAAATAAAAGAAAATTAAAAAAATAGAAATTATATTTTCAAAATTTTTAAGAATTTTTTATATTTTTATAAAGGTTTTAGGGGTTTTGTAATTTTTATGAGTTTTCTTTTGTATTTTTTTATGATTTTTGGTATGAATACAAAACTCACAGAAATAAACAAAATATTAATTTTTTAGAATTTTTTGAAGAGTCTTTGTAATTTTTATGGATTTTCTAATACGAAAAGGGACGAAAAAGCATGTTTTTTATTTTTATAAATATTAAAAAGGCTCAAAAATTAAAAAATAAAAATATGGCATGAAAATGCAATGCAACAGGAACTTATACGTATTTTTTTGGGGATTTTTTCGAATTTTATATATGCATGAAACAAATAGAGATAACAAAAAGAAAATGTAACCCTAGTAGGGGTATTTTTGTAAATATGGAAAAGACTGGGGGACAAGTTGCAAATTTTCCAAAAAAATATAATGCACTAAAAATATTTCTGAACCAATCATAAATCACCACAAACCCAGGGTTAGCCCTACAAAATATCCAAAATCTCACGTGACATACACGTGACTAGTAGGGACCTAATTGTAATTATCCAAAAATCTGGGGGTCGAAATGCAATTTGCCCAAAATATTATAACTGCATTAAAAATGTTTCTGGACCCACTCGAAATATGTAAAACACAGGGGGGATCCTTCAAAAAATGGCCACGCCTCACGTGCACATGTCTCATAAGGTGACGTAGCCAAGGACCCAAATGTAATTACGGAAAATGTGGGGAGTTTAATGCAAATATTACAAAAATACATAATGGCAAATGAAAGATTATGTCCTAATAAATAAATACATAAAGTCTTTGGGTGTACAGGAAAAATACCCAAAGTAAGGGCAATCGGACGACTAATGTTCTCAACTTATGCCACGTGTCGACCGCAGGGGCGCCGATGACGGTTCGGCGAGGATGACCAAGATTAGATCGCCGCAAATGATCTGATAGCTGCTGGGGGCAGGGATCTAACGGCTGTTGGCAGACCTGGGCGGTGGGGATTGATCTGACGGCGGAGAGGCTATCGGGAAGAACAGGGAAGAACCGTCGGCGAGGCGACCTTCTCTACCTCCGATCTCCCTCCTCTGACGCACTGTGGAGCTCCAAAATCGTCGCAGATGATCCTACAGGTGTCTTCTACATGCCTGGGGCTTCAAAAAGGGGCGGCAGCCACCTGAGCGTGCCAGAGGAGGTGGAGGAGCAAGGCGCCTCCAGGAACCACCGGCGAGCCTTCAAAATTGCTCTAGGCGCTCTGGAATGCACGGACCTGCAAAACAGAGGATCAAGGGGGTCGCGGGCAAACTGTCACGACCACTCGTGGGCAAAAAAAATGGTGGAGAGTGGCTAGATGGAGGCTCGTCGGAGCAAGCTCCGGCGAGGGGGTGACGGAGTGATTCGACGGAAAAGAAAAGAAATGAAGGGTGGGGATTGACTCCTAAGAGTAGGTGAATCTAAAAAATGAAAGAAAAAACAAAGAAAATGTACCTCGAAGGCAGGTAGAGCCTGAGATAGGGTACCTCACGGCCGAGGATGGCCAGAGATGGTGGAGCCACTCCTCGGCCCTCGCCTGAGCTCCGCTCGCAAGCTGGAGGAGGCTTGTCACACCTACGGGCCGGAGCACAGCGAAAGGAAAACCAAGCTAGGGTCAAAAGAGGGTTAGAATTCGAAGGGAGGTGACGGGAGGTCTTTTGAATAGGTGGTTGACGGGCTCCCAAGATCGAGGTGCAATAGACGATTCAGTGGCCCAATGGCCAAGGCAAGATATGGGCGAGCAACCTCGATTAGTGCGGAAGAAAGGTCAAGAAGGCGTTGACATGAGAGGAGGAAAGGAGCGCCCTCGAAAATCGAGAAATCATGACAAAAATCCTGGAAAAATATTTTGTAAAATCAATTAAAAATAATAAATAATTTTATTAATTTTAGGTTATTAAATAAAAAATGTTTATTATTTTATGAAGTATTTTATTACGATTTTTATCGATTTTTTAGAGGTATAAAATTACAAGTTCCTTTTAAGGGTTATATAGGTATATTAATCTATATATTTTAATATTTTATTTTTAATTTGTATATTTAATTTTGTTAATTTTGTTTACTATTTTATATATTTATAACTTATTATTATAAACTTAAATATATTTTTATTTAATTTTTTTGATGTAATATATATATTTAAATAAATAGATGTATAGTCTATATAGGTATATTTATAGGTATTATACTTATGTATTGTATACAAGTAATTTATTTTTATGTTTTATATAGTGCTTTATTCCTATTTTAATAGGTATATATATTATAAATAATATTTACAAAATTATAAAAATATAAAAATATAATAATAATGAATAATAAATAAAATGAATATTTTAATCGGTATAAGTATACAATAGGGTTCCAAAACTCAACTTTCAAAACGTAGCTCCAAAAAAATATGAAACCACCTTCATTAAATAGCTTATTAAAAGTTATATACAATTAAAGTGATTTTGATATATTTCGAGTTTTTATTTGAGAGATAAAGGTCTGGGAAGTTAGGATTTTAGAATTTTATTCAGATCAGAACTTTTAATCTGTACATTATTTTTTTATGAAATCAATTTTGTATTTTTCTATATTTAATTATCTACAACTTTTATGTACAAAATTTCCTTATTTGAAGTATAAAAAGTGGAACAAAAAATAGGTCCCAAAAAATGAAGGAAAATGAATTAAAATAAAAGGTGTTCTTATTGGTTTTTGGCCCTTATCTCCCCCTACTTTATTCCTTGTCGACCAAGTCATCGAGATGCCTAGGTCTCGGGGTTTCGGGTCATTAAATATTTACAATATTTTATTTGTTTTTCTTTTCTTTTCTTTATTCTATAATTTTGGCTTTAAAAACAGTATTTTATACACTATTTACACAATAATGCATGGATGATAAAATGCATGAATTAAGCCTATTTACACGCATTTACAAGGGTTTTTAAGGCCAAAATAATAGAATAAAGATGATGAAATATAGATTCATCATCCCCCTATACTTGCCTTTGCTAGTCCCTAGCAAACACTTATGCAATAAGTGCAGAAAATGAAAAACAAAGAAAAGAAAAAGAAGAAAAATGGATTAAATTCAATTATCAAACTTGTCTTCACAAAATCAAAGTTTGGAGCTTAAGTTGGACCTTTGGAATTTTAGTGCGGGAGGAACCTTAATGGGAATCGGATTTGAAATCCAACAGCCTTCGAGAATCCCAAAACTCTGCTCAAGTCTCCTCAATAGCTAGGTCAGAAATATTTCAACTCATACGCAAACCCTTACGACTATGAATCTGACTCGTACAGTGTAAGTGATAGTGGCTCTCTCCAACTGAAATGACAAAGAGACTGACTTCTCCAGTATGACAACCCAATGATTCCCCAATCCAATAACTCCTTCCTCGAGGAGCGGAGTATTCCCTTCTAAGTTCAAGTGGCAACCAGCTCAAGAGGAGGGGGTGAAGAGAAGAATGGACAGTAGCCAGTGTAGCTACCTATCCTAGGATACAAGACCAGTGTAGTCAAGTCATCCAGCTGCAGGCTCACATGATTTGACTTTGAAGCTCAAGCTTGCTTATTTTCTATACAACATATTCACATACTCTGACAGGCATTTTATTTTTGTACAGGCCTGTCCACTTTTTTTGGAGTTTTATTTTTTTTGAAATACTATTTACAGCATCATATACATAAGGAGTTTTTCCTCTTGCGCCAGTAGACTATCCCTCTTTTGAAGCTTTATTGCAACCCACACTCTCCTATCTTTAGAATTCCTCATCACTGGACGAGTTCGGGTGCACTTCCCTCCCTGATATTTTAATAAAATCGTAGAAGAACGATTTTACAATTTTTCATTAAACAATCTAAATTATTTTACAATATTCTTGTATCTCCATCGCTTTAGAAACTCGCTTAGACCTCCTCCTCCGTTACCTCTTCCTCTGTCATTTCCTTAGTGACTGTCTCCTGTCGTCTTATGGGTATCTTCATGTGTTGATTTCTTTTGCTTCTTCTGCTTGATATTCCATTCAGAATGTGTTGGTACATGCATAGGAGACTACGACGTAGCTGATGACTTCCGTGGAGGTTCAAATAGTTGAATAATGTCATCTCTTGTGCTTCTTTAAATCGTTGATTGTCATGGTGGCTTTGATGGATTGTTGTAGGCCCAATGATCCTTACTCTTGATGGTCTTAGAGATGACTCTGGAAGTTGTTGTGGTATTTTCATGGGAATACCAAAGAACTGTCTCCTAAAGTCCACTTTCTCAACTTGACGAACACTGACAAATAACTACGCTTGAAGAGATTCTTAATTGTATGACTAGAAGGTGTTAGCTGAGATGGTCCAGAGTCAAATTGACTTGAAGGATTAGCAAATGATGACCATGTAAAGTGTTTATGACCCAAAGCTTATATACATCCTATAAGGATCATACATGAAATAAATACGTTGTATTAAATATCACATAAGATAAACACTATTTTTTTATAAGAGTCGTTTAATTAAACAAGTTATTTCAACCTGGAGCTCCAAAGCCTTGTTGAACATGTTACAACCCTATTCTACTATATCCTACGTAGTCCATACCTGAAAGATCTGCCTTGTAATCAATATCATGTAAATCAAACAATAAATTTGTGAATGATATAATTATATAAAGAATTTATTACAACTGAAGCTCCTAAACCCGATTTTTCTTGTCGGTACCATTGTCCTTTATATCTCGCATAGCTCATTCTTAAAAGATAAACCTTACATTCAATAACTAAAAATATATACAATAAATTTGTAGTTGAGATAATTAAATAAAGAAATTATTGTAACTGAAGTCTCAAAAGTTGGTTATTTTTGTTGGGACCCTCCGAGCTCTATCATGCATAGCTCATACCTAAAGTATGTGCATTATATTCAATATCTAAAATAATAAATAGTAATTTTGTAATTGAGATAATTAGATAAAGAAATTATTGCAAATAGAAGCCCGGAAAGTTGGTTGTTGTTATTGAGACTCTTCTCAGCTATATCCTACATATTTCAGACCTAAAATATGTGCATTATATTCAATATATAAAACAATAAACACTAACTTTGTAATTTAGATATTAGATAGAGAAATTATTGCAACATGAATTCCTGAAGGTGGTTGTTGTTGTTGCTGTTGGGACCCCTCCCCGCTATATCCTGCATAGGTTATACCTGAAAGGTTTGCATCATATATATTTAGTATTAATATGACCATATGAGAATTAATTAAATCTAAAACTAAATAAGAAATAGATGACCAAATAAGAATTAACTAAACTCGAAGCTCCAACGGTCTGTTGCCCTTACGATGGCATGCAGGCTTGGTCATATTGATGGAATGGATACATCAATGAGAACATGTTAATTGTTTCATCAAAATGTGTAATTATATCTTCAACTTTCACCCTCATAATCGATGACAAATCTATTGATCATCTAATTCCATCGAGACTGTTCCTTCCTTGGAGAATCGTATCCACCTATTTAATATATGATTCGATAAATTAATAGAATATAGTACAACTAAATAAAGATTATTACATGCATCATACATGTCATCTTTCTATTGGACCATGTGGTTGGTAAGCTATTGTAAAGGTGGAATTTGCATTTGGATCCACTTTCTTGTTATACTCCAGTACCATTGCATGTACACATCATTGTTTGCATCCACATGCTCAAGGGCTATTGTTTCTTCTCTATCCTCCCATCGGTCTATGTATTCGCAATGTAATAAGACCAATCTAAAATGCCACCACTTCATGTTTTATTGTGTCAAGAGAATATTTATTCTCTCAGTGAAGGCTGGGATACGTTGTCACATCGTAAATTGACGCATAATTCTATCCGGTAGATGCATAGCTGTAACATCATAACAAATGAGTGGTACTTTATTCATCCAAATGGGATGACCACTTCGACATAGCGGGTGCAATTGTGCGATTTCTTCGGCAACATAGGGCATCCAATTTATCTACATTCTAAAAAAATAAAAAGACATGTAATTCATCACTTGTTTTTTAAAACGTAATTTTTATCAATATTTACCTGATTAACCTTCTGCTTATCCATCTTGTTACGATAATAGAGGAGTATCACAATATGTACGTTCTCCTTGAAACTTCTCACACCAATCCATTTTAAGGCAAGTGATCCTCTTTGGAACCCCGCATGTTCTCTCACAACTGTCCTTCCTATTTGCATGTGCTCCCATGCCTAAACCTGCACATTATTAATGTTAATCAGCATAAAGCTAGACAATGAGATATATACTACCGTACATACATGTAACACTATAAAAAATCCATAAGTTCTTGATGTGCCTATTTGTGTACCCCTATCCCATTCAGAGTGCATGTGTGCTAAAGCAGCAACACCCCAAGCTAATTGTGCACATTCTTCCAACTGGCGTAAATGGAGTAGGTATCTATTTGAATAAATGAAGTACTATTCGCGAGTAGTAGAAAATCAAATAAGAAATTAATTTTAGGGATTGCAGTTGCTTACTTAAGATGTGTCACATCTCCGCTACTATCTGCAAGAACACTACATCCAATATTATAGAAAATTAGTGCCCTTACCCTTGGCGTTGCTTTCTATTCATCTTCAATCGCTAGCAATGGATGAACATATCCGAAGAAGATCTCCCTTATTGATGAATCTCCATTTTATCACCTTTATTCTTTCATTTTGGCCTTAAATTCCTGTATAAATACATGTAAATAGCATTAAATTGTACAAAATAATACTCATAATTGACATACAAATACTAGATAAATATATGCATTTAATTTCAAAATAAAAGAACAAAAAAAGAAAGGAAAAAGAAATTAAGTGTCAAAGACACTGAGTGACCCTACACCTGAGACTATTAGCCATGTGAGCCCGAAGCGGACCATTCCTACAATAAATATTATTGTAATGTTTGATTTATCAATAAAAGTTACCGATTGATTTCACTCCATGTTTGAGTTTAATTAAACGAATGCACTATAAGGTCCCTTAGTATAATTAGGGTTATGTATCATGGATATCTTGATGATCATACATATGTTGATACAACTGTTGAATCATATAGGTTGGTGCTTGGATGGATATCTAAAGAGTTAGATTGAGAACTCATCAAGCACCGTCAAATGATTGTTAAGAGATGATCACCACCCTGAGTAGGAGATGTCAATCATTTCTCTTTTGGCTGATATCTGACCGACCTCTTGATGCATGTCCTCTGCATAGGAATAGAGATTCGAAGGTGTCAGATTACTTAGGTCAAAGAGTTGAGTTAACGAGATCGAGATAACCAAGTACTATGTCGTGTATTCTCATGATATAGGCATCCATCCTCTGACCGGAGACAGATGTATATCTATATGTCTGAGTATGTACACTTGGTAGATCGATAGGTTGATGGCCTAATCAAGGTCTTTACACCAGCGAGCTGGTGTGCATAGAAGGTGATGAATCTCCATTTCATCACCTTTATTATATCATTTTGGCCATAAAAACCATAGCTAATGCATGTAAATAACACTAATTTATAGAAATTAACATTCATTCTTTATTGTATTTATTGTGTATAAAATACGGTTTTTAATGTCAAAATTACAAAATAAAGAAAAGAAATGAAAAAGAATAAAATACCAAAGGTATTTTATGACCCTAAAACCCAAGACCTAGGCATCTGGATGACTAGATCGACAAGGAATAAAGTAAGGGGAGATAAGGGCCAATAATACATTAAAAATTGGGATTTTTACCCGGCAGACCCTATAATCTTTTTAAATGACCTCTACGACCTTTGAAACATTGATATTCCTCTCTCTCTCCCCTAAACTTGCTAACCATTACCCTACAGACCTTGTGGTTAATCTATCCATTTACTCGTTAAAACTAACCGGATTCTGTTATGTTCTTTAACAATGTACCTTCAATGTCATTCCCCCTCTCCCTCCTCCTTATCTCTGATTCCCACACCCCTCGCCCTCCCCGTTGTCCGCCTCCCGCCCTCCGCCCTCTCGCCCTCCACCCCTGGTCCTCCCTGCCCTCCGCCCCTTGCCCTCCCACCCTCCGCCCCTCGCCCCCTGCACCCCTCGCCCTTGTGCCCTCCATACCCTTCACCCCTCGCCCTACGCCCCTCGCCCTCTTGCCCTCTACCCCTCGCCCCATGCGCCCCTCGCCCTCATGCCCTCCGCCCCTCACCCCCTGCGCCCCTCGCCCTCGTGCCCTCCACCCCTGGCCCTCGACCCCTCGCCCCCTATGCCCCCTTTCCCTCCCCGCCCTCCGCCCCTGGCCCTCCCTACCCTCCGCCCCTCGCCCTCCCGCCCTCTGCCCCTCTACCCCTGCACCCCTCGCCCCCTACGCCCCTCGATCCTGGAGAGTACCCATGTCACAGCTTGCAGGCGACACCTCGCCAGAGAGAGATTCTACGAGAGATCCACGACCACCAGTGGAGATTTTCTGCAAAGATCGAGGGCCACCGTGCCGTCGTGCCCAACGTGTCGAAGATGGAGGGCCCCTGTGGGTCATGATAAAGGAAGGAGATAGTACAGCTTCGTCCAGCAAGAATGAAGAAGGAAGGAGAGAGAGTGTAAGAGGAAGGAGGGGGAGCGAAGAAGAAAGGAGGGAGAGTGGAAGAAACCCTACCATTGGATTTGCTAGGGTTAGATTAACTCAACTTAAACCCAAGCTAGTTAACTCAAAAAGTGTCAAATTAACGACATGGTCTATAGGGTAAGATGGGGCAAGTTTAGGGGGTCCAGGGAGGAATATCGATGTTTCAAAGGTCGTAGAGGTCATTTAAAAAATTTATAGGGTCTGTCGGGTAAAAATCCCTTAAGAATTCCATGCTTTTATTCATCATTAATTCATATTTCGCACCTATTTTATTTTCTATTATTTATACCTCAAACAAAGAAACTTTGTACATGAAAGTTGTAGATAATAATATATAGAAAAAACAAAATTGAGTTTACATAAAAATAATATACTTTGTTCATTTTATGTCCTAAATAAAAAGCCAAAATCCCATCTTCTCAAACCCATATCTCTTAAATAAAAACTCAAAATGTATCAAAATCACTTTAATTGTATATAACTTTTAATAAGCTACTTAATGAAGGTAGTTTCATATTTTTTAGAGTTAAGGTATGAAAGTTAGGTTTTGGACACCTATTGTATAGTTTACCTATATAAAATATTCATTTTATTAATTATTTATTATTTCTATAATTTTATAATTTTATAGTTTTGTAAATATTATTTATATTATATGTACTTATTTAGAACACAATAAAACCATAAAGAAAACATAAAAATAAAATAATATACTAAAATACATAGATGAATATATAATACATATACAAATATACTTTATAACCCTATTTATTTAAGTGTATATATTATATTAGAAAAATAAAATAAAAATATATTTATGTATATAAAAATAAGTTATAATTTTATAAAATAAGAAAATAAAATAATAAAATCAAAAATACATAACACAAATAAAATACCTACAACGTAGATGAATATACCTATAATAAAACCCTAAAAATAAACTTGTAATAAATAACCTCAAAAAATAAATAAAAATAAAAATAAAATATTCAGTAAATAATAAACATTTTTTATTTTATAACTTAAAATTAATAAAATCATTTATTAATTATTTTCAAATTTATAAATAATTTTAGGCCTGATTTTTCTGGTTGGTCCACGTGGACCAACGAGGTTTCTTCCCATGTTGACCTCGGTCAACTCCCTGACCGAGGTCCTAGGGGTGTCAGACTTACGTTTTGACCGTCTGTTTCATTTTTTCCCATAGATCCGTTCACCTTTTGGGATGATTGCTTCTGTACTTTCATACTTCGTTCATCCCTCTATCACGCCGGGATGATTTTTCGAGTTGTGCTCACTGCATCAAGCTCTTGTCCTCGATCTTTGTCCCCACTTCGTTCGTATGTACATATCACCCCTTCGATCTTCTTTCCATTTTGAATCCCCTTTGGCCTATTTTGGCTTCCCTCCTAAGAGCTCTAGATCGAGGGTCGTGACATGACCCTCTCCAGCTATTTGGCAGAAACATCAGGCAGTCCTTAGGTGGCTTCCACCCATCTCCGATGACCATCACCGCTATGAGGTTCGCTTCCTTGGCTCCAGCAAAGTGAGGTAACTTTTCCCTACTGTCTGGCTTAGTTTTAATCCTAGGTTGTGTTCCGTGCATTTGTTTTATGATTTAATTGCTCGTAGTAATGTAAAGCATATGATTCGTAGTTCACATGAGCAGACATCCACAGTGATTCCCTTATTTTTCTGACTGCCAATCACCTCACTCCTCTTCCCCTTCGATTCTGCTATGCAACCATCCATTCCATCCAACCTACTCCTCCCTGGAGTGGGATCTCGGACCTCCACCTCTTCGCCCCGCCGGAGATCCGCCACTCCTTCCCGTGACGCTCCCATTTCCATCCTAATTGGATCGAAGCAATTTTCCCTCGACCCTTTCTCTTCCTGTGAAGGTAGATGGAGCCTACAACTTGCTGGAGGCACTTTTTATCCCCATCGAAGGTATCTGGAACTATTCAGCTACTCCGACCTCGTTGGAGAGCTCTGACGGTCCCCAAGTCTTTTTGAGGCCCCCAACTGATCGACAAAGCCTCCAAGAATCTTTTTGGACCATTCTCAGCAAAGTAGGAGCTCAGGACTTGCAATTCAGCTGATCAAAGTTTGCCCTGGCATGAGTTCTTCCCAATTCTTCCATTGGCCTTCTGCGTCATTCGATCAACCCTATTCTTCACGAGATTCAGTAGCCGTCAGATGCAAGAGAGCATCACCGTTGATCTCCTTCGTGGGATTTGATCCTAACCGTCTGAGGCAAAGCGGTATCGCGCGTCCCTATTGCGACACATGTATAAGTGGTGACCCTCCGTCGCCCATCGCATGCCTACGTTGGGTATTTTGCATGTTCAACCCAGCAATTTTTGTATTTTAATATTTAATACATAAACTTTCCTCAATTGTTTATATATGTTTGTAATATTTACATAAAAACCCTCGATCTTTTTATAATTGTAGTCTAGTCCATGGCAGCTCACCTCACGTGCGGTCCCACGTGAGGTGGGTATTTTGTACTTGAGCCCCTGTTACTTTTTATATTCCTTTTTGGCTAAAGAATTATAATTCTAGTGTTATATTTTTGTGAAAATTGTAGAATGACCCCCTAATCTTTATTTTATTACATATATGTCCCTGCTAGTTCATTATTTTTTGTGCATTTCTTCTATTTATTAAATATAGTGACTGTGCTCCAAAAAATTACCAAAAAATAAGGTTAAGCTCCTTTTGCAATATATTTTCACTGCATATTTTTAGTTTTGCAATCTAGAACTTGTTACTAATTTATAAAAATAAAAAAGAGCACGAATATTCCCTGTTTAGCTTTAAAAAGACCAAAAGATATAAAACATTTTGAAAAAATCCTAAAAAATATATTTTGTTTATTTTAAACCTTCAGACCAAACATCTAGGAAAAAGAAAATACATAAAAAAACCCCAAAATCTTTTATAAAAATCTAAAAAATTCCTTAAAATGCCAAAAATACCATTTTTTCTTTTATATTTTTCTTTATATTATTATCTATATCTTAAAATTGATTTGAAGGATTTTGTACCTATTTGATATTTTTAATTTTCAAATCAATTCTATTTATTTATTTATTCCCTGATTTAGGATA